>BSBK01008165.1:272500-568398 GCA_027943335.1 Chamaecyparis obtusa | reverse complement strand
AACATCACCAACAAAATAAGAAACCACCTTATAAACATCCAAAATTTGGTTGAAAGAATCAACCCATTCATGGCAGTCCTTTAAGTGTCATGTGTCCATAATGGCAGGGATATATCCTTCAAATTCCTTAGCAAAAACCTTTAGCTTTTCCTACACATTCTGCAACTTTCCAGTGAAAAATGCATATAATTCCTTTACTAATAGAAACATTTCCTTAACATCAATTATTTTGTCAGGTAGGTCCAACTTCTTTTCCATTAGTAAAATTAGGCTATCAAATAATTGCAAGTATGCGCCCCAAGAATTAAACAATGGAGTTAGGACTGACAAGGCATTAGAAAAAAGATGTTTTTCCCCCTATAAAGAAATGAAAGTACTGTGAATGGCCTGAGACTTCCTCTTTAGAATATCTATTCTATGCAATAACACCTTCTTCAAAGTCTCCTTTTAATTTTTTTTACTATTTGTTTGCTGATCAATGCCCATTATTACCCGTTTGGTTGTAATTTCTAGAACTATGCCCTCCACTGGCTCAGTTTGGACCCTAGCATTAGAGACTTCTTTGATATCTCTAGACTAATTCCTTAGGGTACTTACCTCATCTTTTAGCCCTTTTACAATCTCCTCCAGAACATAATTCTTCTTCACCTCCTCAAATTTTTTTTTAGTTGCAACATAGTCCCTGAATGTCATGGCTAGCCTGGTCTCTAAATCTTTAACAACTTCTTTATTCATTGAGGATGCATTGTACAAGAGATTTTCTATCTCCTATCTAGTGGTGTCCTGCAACCTCCATATCAATTGGCTACCCTATGGTGTGTATTGGATATCCACCAATCTCATCTTGTTTGATTGAGTGGCCACACACCATTTAATGGGTCCTAACGCGTCCTAGGACCCCTTACAACCCATTTTGACACATTTCAACACATTAATACACATTATAACCATAAAGTGTTCCTTAAGGGGTCGTAGGACCCCTTAAGACACGTTATGGTTCTAATGTGTATTAATGTGTCATAATGTGTCAAAATGGGTTGTAAGGGGTCCTAGGACCCGCTAGGACCCATTAAGACCCCTTATGAACCATTTCAACACATTAATACACATTAGAACCATAACGTGTCTTAAGGGGTCCTATGACCCCTTAAGGCACACTTTATGGTTCTAAAGTGTTGTAATATGTCAAAATGTGTCTTAAGGGGTCATAGGACCCATTAGGATCCATTAAGCCTCCTTACGACACATTTTGACACATTAATACACATTAGAACCATAAAGTATTCCTTAAGGGGTCGTAGGACCTCTTAAGACACGTTATGGTTCTGACGTGTTTTAATGTGTCATAATGTGTCCTAATGTGTCAAAATGGGTCGTAAGGGGTCCTAGGACTCGTTAGGACCCATTAAGACCCCTTATGAACCATTTCAACACATTAATACACATTAGAACCATAAAGTGTCTTTAGGTGTCCTAGGACCCCTTGAGGCACACTTTATGGTTCTAATGTGTCAAAATGTGTCATAAGGAGTCTCAATAGTTCCTAATGGGTCTTGAGATTACAACACATTAAGACACATGGTATTATGTTCATGCTTTGATGTATTTCCCCTTAAAACATCCCCTTAAAACATTCATAATGAACGTGCATGCACATTCATAACATGAACATGTATGTTTTGATGGTTGAATTTAGTATGTTCTTGTACATGAAATTTTTATATGTTCTTATGTATATGCACTTTTACATGTTTTATGTTATGTACATTATTTTATGTTCATGCTTTGATGTATGTCCCTTTAAGACATTAGTAAGAATTTAAAATGTTTTTATGTTTTCTTTAGGCTTATGACATTTAAATATAAGTTAATTGATTTTCAGTACATGTATATGAAATGTAAATTAATTAAATAAGTATTAATTGCATTTGAACTCACATGTGCATAAAAAATATACATTACGACATGAACATCAAGTATGTTTTAATCGTTTAATTTAGTATGTTCTTACATGAAATTTGTATATGTCATGTATGCACTTTTACATGTCTTACATTATACATACATGCTTTTATGTTCATGCTTTTATCTATGTCCCCTTAAGACATCCCCTTTTAAGACATTAACTTGAGAATTTAAATTAATTAATTCTAACTACATGTACATGAAATTTAAATTAATTAAACATTAATTTAAATGTCCAATTGATTCTAATATTCAAATGACATGACATACATAAAATAAGTGTACTTAATGAACACATGAGCATTCATAACATGAACATATAACTATGAACATAAAAAACATGAACATATAAAATGAATAATACATAGAATAACATGTGTATGAAATAACATACATGTACATATATGTAATGGTCATATAAAATATGATCTAGAATATAACATGTCTATCAAATGTCTAGAATAACACGTACATGTATATATGTAATTGTCATATAAAATATCCAGAATATTACATGTCTAAATTAAATGTCTAAAATAACATGTAATGTCAACTAGGGCCATGTCCCGATCCATGACTTGATGGTTCTCCAAGTCCTCTGAATCTCTATGTGAAATACAAGAAATATATATACATGTCATGCATACACGTCAAATAAATTAAATACTTATAAATTAAGAAATATTATATAAATGTACGTCTAAAATTACCTATGAGTCATGTTCCATGGGATTGCCATGTATCTGTAAATCTCCATAACCTAACATACTATCAGTAAGACCCTAGATCAAGTACAAATTTATAAATATTAATAATTTAATTCAAAATTTTAAAAGAAATATGTACTTGATTAGATGCACACACGTGTGTAATAAGTTTTACATTTATAAATAATAAAAATTTAAATAAACATGTATACTGTAGAAGTATATAATAATCTCCTGATATTTCTCAAGTCTGAATCATGTAATGACACCTGTGGGGGATCAATCTAATCATCTATAAGCAATGTAGTAAAATTTGACATGATGAAAGAGGATCTTGGGTAGGGGGATGCGCATCATCACCAATTGTAGTCTGCTGAGGAGCTATGGATGGTGTTGGAATATCCTCATCTCTCTGTACAGCCTAGGGACCTGATCCAGTAGAATATCATGAAAGAATGTGGTTGACATGTGCTAAGATCCCACTCAGAGGAATCCCCATGAGTGTCTGTAAAGCCTGATATGCAGAAAGTAGATCACTAGATAAACATGCACCCATACGATGCAAAGCAACAACATCTAATAAAGAAACAACCTCAAGAGGAGATGATATGTCTGCTATCTGGTATGGATCATCTATGCTAGATGATGCATGTGTAAGAATGGTAGTACGAGAACGTAACATGTATCTCCCATAGTGGTGAGATAATATCTCATGAACCTGTCCTCCTAGTGTCATCTGGTACACTCTATCCTTTAGCTATCATTTCCAAACCTTTTGGCATAACAAAAAGTTTGGGACCCACCTTTGCCCACTTATTAGCAGGCACAAGGGAATCAACTGGCCTGAATATGTCTGATAGATGGCTCCTCCCCTGACCAGCATAACCTCAAAAATCTATGTAATCAACCTCATGATGCAAATAGAATTCTGCAAATAATTGTTTGTAGAAATATAATGGAAGCTCATCCTTCTAGGACCACCTATGATGAGCAACCAACTAGTGAGGATATATAAAAGGTGAAAAAAGGTCATTTGTACACCTAGTAACCATGTATCCTCTGACCTGAGCCCTGTCTGTATAATGAGGAAACATAGTCTTCACCATAGCGGTGGAGACCTCAGAGTCAATCTATCTATACTTCATAGTGCCAGTAACATTGCAAGACATAAAACTATAAAAAGTATCAATACTGATGCTATCATAAGGGTTATATGATTCAGCTATCTAAATCATAAGAACCAACTCCTCTCTAATACTATTCACCCTATCCATGGGAGGGTGGTGGATGTCTTAATAGTACGATCGAGAACCTCGATCAAATGAGTCAATCTAGCAATAGTATCTAAAAACAACAACTCTCTCTCCTCTCTAGAAGAGGTATACCTACATGTAGAGCGGGCACTACCACCCCCTTGAACACTAGCATCTCCTAATGATGCAGATTCTACCCCAGAACAAGATGCCATGCATGATATATAGAGAAAATATATATGCACAAAAGTATGTAGACAAGGATATGTATATAAATCTCTGCACACACACACAAATATATGTATAATATAAATAAATAAAAACAATCTAATTTTTAAAGCACATGCATGTACACATGTTATGATCATCTAGAGAATTTTTAATTTAACTATATATAGGTTGAATGCAATATATTACATGTACATATAATTTAAAAGTTCAACATGACAAAAAAATAAATGATATCTGAAGTATACATATGGTTCATTGTATTCAAGACTATCTATAGGTGTTAACTCTAGGTTTGAAGTACATGTGGAAATTAACTCTAGGTTAGTTCTAAGTAAATGACTATCTGTTGACTAGTTCATTAAAACTAGGAACTAAAAGTAACCTGGTTAGTTCTAGGTTTGAAGTATGGCTAATTGCACCTGAACTACATGTATGTATAGTGATGTTTTTAAATAAAGATTTCATTATATATATATATATATATATATATATATATATATATATATATATATATATATATATATATATATATATATATATATATATATATATATATATATATATATATATATATATATATATATATATATATATATATATATATATATATATATATATATATATATATATATATATATATATATATATATATATATATATATATATGGGAATTGAATTAAACATATAATGTTTGAAATGATTGAAAGTGAACTTGTTACATTTTACAAATTAACTTGAAATTTAAATTTATGTATAGATTTAATCTAGAAACATGACAAAAAGTTGAATGATATTTATAATTCAAGCATATTTAAATGCACGTGTACATGTATACACATACATGTAAATAAAAAATTTGTACAACTTTTGAAAACATATATAAATAAAGTTCATAAATGTGCATGTTTGTGGTTAAAGTTATTCTAGATTAACTAGGTTTGAAGAATGAAACTAACTAGTCTAGGTAACTAACTAAATTTCACTAGGTCTATTTTTTAAACTAAGTTCAAGAAGTTAGGTTAACTAGGTTGACTAGGTTAAAGTTATGTTTAGTCAAGTATGGTTAACTAGGTTAAATCTAAGTTTGACTAAGTTTTAAAACTAAGTTTGAAATATATGGAACTTTAATTGCCTAGTTATTTAAGTAATTTTGAATAGGTTTGAATTACACATGGTTAACTGTGAACTAACTAAATTTGAATAATATCTCTAGAGTTGAGGTTAACTAGGTTAGTTTGATAAATTTGACTAAATTGAAAAGTTAAGGTTAACTAGGTTAGTTAGATCTACAATTAACTAGGTTAACGATAGTTAAAACTAATCCAACTAGATTTCAATTATGGTTAGTTATATCTAAACTATGCATCTAGTGATTTTTTTACATGTAGCATAAATTATATGGCCCGAATAAATTTCTAATGTTTCAAATGATACAAGGTGAACTTGTTAAACATTTACATTAACATTTAAAAATTAAATATGAACTACATATTTAATCTAAACAAGACAAAAAACTGAATGATAAATTTATATATGTACATGTGTGTGTACATGTACACAAATCACATTTCTATGTAAATCACATAAATAAAACATAAACATGTACATGATTAAAATTATATTCTAGATTAATTAGGTTTGATGTATGGAGCTAACTAGGTTAACTAAATTTCACTATGGTAACTAAGTTAAGTAGGTTTGAAGTACATAAAGGTTGATTAGGTTAACTAAGTTTGACTAAGTTAACTAGGTTAACTATGTTTGTTTAGGTATGGTTAACTAGGTTATCTAAGTTTGACAAAGTTAACTAAGTTTGAAAGATGAAACTAATTAAGGTTAAAATTAATTTTATATAGGTTTGAATTATGGTTAACTACGTTAACTAAATTTGAATAAGATAGCTAAAAGTTAACTATATTAACAAAATTTAACTAAGTTAACTAAGGTTAACTATGATTAACTAAGGTTAAATACGATTAACTAAGGTTAACTATGATTAACTAAGTCAACTAGATTTCAACTATGGTTAACCAATGATAACTATGTTAAATAAACCATATTAATTAACTTAAAAAATCTAAGATAACTACAAATTATCCTAATAATCATTAAATTAATTAATATGCATACATACGTAATGAAAATAAAAAAAAATAAAAAAACAAAAACAAAAACAAAAAATAAACCTAACTGATTCGACCAAAAGTCTCAAGAGCTCCTCAGTCTCTAGAAACTACTACAGATGAAATGAGGAGCTTAGAGCCTATGGGGAGAATATATAGGTTTTCCCCGTTTCAGCTGAAACTTGGTGTAATACCCCAAAAATGGGTTATAAGTTCATTAATCTCCTATATCAACAATTCGAATGAAATCGACATCAAATTCCTAATCTAAGTTACATCTAAACATCATCGAATCATAATTGATTATCTTAAATTCTGCATCGGGGAATATTCCTAGCAATATTCCTAATTATCTTAATTATTTTAAATTTAATGATTATTTGGCGATAAATCATATTTATCCTAAGTTTGATTAATTGAATATTTTCATATTTAATTAATTAGATTTAATATCTTGCCACTTAATTATGTAATTAAATTTAATTCTATCTATTATTAATTGTATTATTTAATTTTGACAATAAATCCAATATCCTATGAATAATTGATTAAATTCTTATTTAATTAATTAAAGCAAGTTGTCATTATTTAATAATATAGTTTTTAATAAAAGTTTTGATAAAATAGTTAATTAACCCATAAATTAATTATTTTATTTCAAAAATTAGTTAAGTGGAGAATAAATCACTTTATTTATTTATTAAATCATAATTATCCATGTGCACATTCAAGGACCAGTTAAACTCAAATTGGAAAATCAATGCAAGTTGTTAGCTTTTTGAAATTCAACATCTTTTTGAGTTTTAAAGTTGATCTAAACTTCTAATTCAAGTTGAACTGTGCTTTTGCATGATTTTTGTGACTTAATTATCTTTATTATCAGATAACTCAAAAATCAAGCTGAGTTAATCTCAGTGATTTATGGCTTTCTTCCATGCACCTCCAAAGCCCTATATTTCTATAAATTAAAGCCTCAGCTCATCTCAAAGCATCTCATAATTTTGCAGTTTACTTTGCCAAAGTCATCTACGAATTGCACAACTATTTTGGAGAATTGGAATTGGGAGAATCAAAGCTTATTGTGAATCAAGGCTATTGTGAGATCAATCTTGTTTTTTTTTTACATTCATTTAGATTCATTTTCATATCATTGTTAGCTTACTTTGCATATTCATAGATCAATTTTCATTTTAGCATAGATTCATATCAGTTTTCATCATATTATTGCATAGAAAATATCAAAAAAATATAGATTAATTGCATTCATATTTCATATCAGTTTTGCATTCAAATCCTTCATTTAGGTGTCGTCTAGGTCACTGATCTCGATAACAATCTGAGAACATTAATATCGCACCTACTAGAAGGCAGTAAATCACTTGGTTAGAGTAGATTTCAATTTTGTACGATTTTGATTTTTGCTAACCTCTAATGTTTTACTAAAGTGTTGTGTCTAAAGATTAGGTACAATTTTCACACACACACTTGGTTCGACCGAAAATAGTTTGACCTAACTTGTTCTGGTTGAAACTGTGGTGCCACGCGGCGCCAGATGGCACCGTGTGGCACCACATGGATGCCACTTATTTTGGTTGGACACTATTCAGTTGAATATATTCTGGCATAAACCTACTTCGGTCGAAACATTTCGGTTTTCCTCTACTGCGACACATATTTGTACGTTTACCCTAACGGTCCACCAACACAACTAAGAGGGGGGGTGAATCAATTGTGAGATAAAATATTAAACTTTAAAATTTATAATCCAAAACTTAATCAGAATATCAACACAATGAATGCAACACCATAACATAATATTTTGTTATCGAGGAAACCCTATTAAAGGTAAAACCCTAATGGAAATTAGCACCCACAAATGATGTAGTGAAAGTATAGTATCCATGCTAAAATATTTATCCCTGTTAGGAGCTTATTAATGCATACAGTACATAGTCCATTTTAAAGGATAGACCCTATTAGGAGTAAAGAGAAAAATTGTAGGATCACTGCCTAGGCACACTGCCCAAAGAAGGTTAAATCCACCTTCAAGATTCACTGTTCGAAATTCAATTGTATAGAAGATATACAATCTAATGAAGTATCTACTAGCAACTATCTTTACTTGATCTGGGAGCCGTGTTAATCAAGATACTATTTCTCTCAAGGAGATGACTTAGAATATGGAGCTTTTGGCTTCAGAAGTGGTGGACCTTCTGAAAATTATTTGGTGACCTTCTTTGGTCCTTTGGTTGTGTCAAGTCCCTTGTGTAGGTTGCTGGCCCTTTTGTGCCTTTTCGGGCTTTCCTTTTGTGGTCCTTTCTGGTTGTCCATCTTTTGGCTGTCCCTTCTAGTTTGACAGGCTTTAGCTATCTCTAGTGCTTAATGTATATTTCCTTTCTCTTTTTGTAAAAGGTTCAGAACCTTTCCAATCCTGCTTTCCTCTTAATCAGAACCATCTTTACTTGATTAGTTCCAATGAAGCTCCTCAATCACAACCTTTTCTCTACATCCAATAGACTTTGCAAATACAAGCTCCCATCTTAGATACATACCACACTTTATTCTCCAAAAACAACTCTTCTTTATACCCTATTACAATAATCAATTAGGTTGGCCAATTAAGAATTCCCCAATGATTAAATAATTAAATAGACCCTTGATAAGATACACATGATACCTTACATAGGTATACAATAGTTACAATACATGAAATACACTCTAGGATTTGAAATCCATGCTCGTCATCTTCACAACACATTACACATCTCCAGTCAACTCCAAATAGGTCTTCACAAGACCACACACTTCAGCTGATGTCACCACAAACATAACAACTCCATAATCACAAATAATATTCTTCAATATGTCTTTTATCACGCCTTAAGCTCGCAGGTTACAAATTATTCTCGCATAAGAGTTATCTCATAAATATAGAGACTAACTCTTTCACTATCCATTGTCACAGTTCAATAACTAGTCTTCACTAAAAAAATTGTAACTTACTCCATCTACAATATTAATCCAAGTGACCTTATACATAAGGTCACAACTCATACCTGTACATATTACTATCCTCACATGCTCTGAAACAACTATACAGTAGTCGTACACTTCTATAAGTCATCCATATATCACTTGTTAACCAATCTGTTTGCCTTCATCTGAAACATATGTTGATAGCTATGGCAATTACATAACCAATTCCAATAATGATATGTTTGAGGGATAGAGTTGTAGCCACCTACTTGCAGGATCCACATGATGTATTGATCCCCACCATTGCTTGTTTTATGTATACGTATGTACATGTTGGTCTTTTATGTAGTTTGTAGGTACCGGACATCGACTTCCATGAATTGTCAGGATGAGTGTGCCCTATCACAAGTCTCAATGGTAAAAGAGGGGAGATAATATTCAAATCCAAATCCCAACCTAATCCATTCTATTGTCCTAAAATAGTGGACAAGATTATGATATTTTACCCTTTCCAAAATCATCCAGGTGATGTGAGTTTAGAGTCCCTTCCTTGAGCATGGTTATGGTTCTTTAAGTTCAGTTAATTTTTGGTTAATTGATGTGATTGCTATAATTAGATAATTTATTTAGATTAAATGTGAAATTTAAATAAATTAGATTTTGCTATTTTTAACTATTTAAATGTGAGAGTATTTAATTAATAGAAATTAATTAAATACATTTATTAAATTTAATGATTTTTAATTAAAAGGATTATTGTGAAAATAAAGATATTTAATTAATAAAAAATAATTAAATACATTCACTTTAGATTTAATTATTTGTAAATTTAACTTTTTGAATAAAAGATATTTATTAAATGAAAAGTTAAATAACGTGTGGAAAATAACAGTAGACTAAATGTTATTATTTAATTTAATTCGAATGCATTAAGTTGCACAATCAAATTGAAATAAATAAAATAAAAATAATTAGTCAATTTTGAGTTAAGTGGTTTTAACAGGAAGAAATTAGAAAAATAGACTTGAGTTCAAAATTGTAATTAGAGGAATTGATGGAAACAAGGTTCTAACTAGAGTTGAGTTCCAAACTCTGCATGTGGAATTTATTTTCCTAAATTGTGAAGGTTTGGCCATTATTCTCAACACATGGGTTTGGAGAATTTTGGTGAAGGATTCAATTTGGAGAAAATTTCTGAAAGCTTGGATTTGTCTTCATTTTTGGTCATCGTCGAATTTATCTATTTGGTGTTTCAAGTAGGGTTTAGTAACCCTCATGATTGTATTTTCTTTAATTTTGGAAGGAGTGTTTTCTTCGTGCCTGTCCAATCTGGATATTTTGGATTATTTTTTGAGTTTTCTCTTCATGTTAAAATTTTGCAATTGATTGTAGGAAATTTTGGTATGCATACAATCCTTGGTTTGAATTTTTCTTGATTTCAATTAGGGTTTTAAATTTATGAAATTGGTAGAATTTAGAATAATGATTGTTGAAATTCTGTGAGAGAATATTTTCTCTGAAAACCCTAGGTTCAATTTTACAATAAATCTATTTGGAGAAAAACTCAAATCTGGTATAGGGCTAAAAGGAAAATTTCAATTAAACCCTAGAAAACAACTTAGGACAAAACCTAATTTTATTTGTGCATTAGAGGTATTTTCCCAATTTTGCGTATATTTTTTACATATTTTATTCAATCAAAACAACCTATGTTAAAAGATATAGTTTTCCCAAATTCTTGTTTTCAAATTTATAAAAAAGGGGGGGGGGGGGGGGGATTCACTATTCGAAGAACAATAATTTTTTGATGAAAATAATTTTTTTAAAAAATATAATATATATATATATATATATATATATATATATATAAAATAAAATATATTTAAAAAAAAGAGAAGGAGAAGGCAGGGCCTACCCCCAACCTTCCCCCCCTTTCCCATAGCCTACGATAGCCACAAGGCTACCGCATGATAGTCCTTGGGACTGTCGGCAACCAACCCGAGGCTATCACATGACAGTCCTTGGGATTGTCGGCAGCTAGCCCAAGGCTGTCGCACAAAAGCCATTGGGGTTGTCGTGGGCACATCCAGGGGGTGGGGCCTGGGTCCCTCCCAATAAAGTTGTTTTATTTGATTTTTTAAATTTAAATTTTATTTAAAATTTAAAATATATGTTTTTTACTATATATATAATTTTAAATTTATTAAATTATAAATGATTAGAATGTAAATAATAAAATAAATAAATAAATTTTATTTTTAAGTATTAAAATATTATTTCAATATATATTTATGTGTATATATTAAATGGGGAAATATGGTTTTTTTTAGCATGTGTATTTTTTAATTGGGTATTAGATGTAATTATTTAATTTATGTTTGTTATTTCCAATTGGTTGAATTATTTAAATGATTATGGCATACTATTCATTTATTTAAACCAGTTAATTTATTTAGACTATAAAATTATGTTGTGTTAGTAATTTTAATTCATAAAATCAATTTATTCTGTTAATGTTATAAATTAATTTGTTAGGGTTAGAATTTAATTATTTTAAATGTAATTATAATATGTTAGTAATTATTAAGTAAATTAATTTCGTGATGAAATTTACAAATTAGTTTATTGTACTAAATTCTATTATTGTCTATTTCTTTGCTTTTTGTGTTTGGGATTACAGGGGATTAGTATGTCAGCCTAGTAGGACTGTTACCAAAGGCAAGATTAGAAACTATTGTTTGTATTTGTTTTCCTTGCATACTTGAATGATATTTGATTAAACATGACCCAACCTTATGGAGTTAATTTTATGATGGAAATTGCATTGTGTGTTCATGTTACTTCTTTGGAGCCAGTTTCGGAAAATATGAGACTACGTTGACTTGGAGTCATGATTTGAGATTATTAAACCTAAGGTAGGTTATCTAGGTGTTAAAGGGGAAATGGCCTAGGTTGGAGGCGACAGAGCCCATAAGTGGCTACCTGGGTATCCTTAGGTTACTTAATCAAGTGATAATATTAAACTAAATGGGGATTAAAATGAATTAATAATGCAGTCAAGGATGGTGGATCCAATGAAGGATAGTCCAAACCTTGTAGCCACCAGAATTACATAGTGGATTAATCAACAAAGCAACACAAAGTAATTATTTAACACTAATTTTTATTAACATGCCCGGCTGTAAGGCTTTCTGAGTTAGGGCCAATTACAATCAGAAAACAATTCCTACAAGATCACAACCATATCTAATATAATCTTAGCTAGTTTAGCTTTGAAGACAATCAAAAGCTGATGGAAACCCTAAGGCAGATCTAAACTTGAGCTCACAAGCCTCCAAGCAATCTCCTTGTTCTCAAGTATGCAAACCCCTAGCTCTGCTACAAACAACTATCAGATTACAATCCCATCTATAGGAACATCAAGAACTTTTCCACAACTTCTCTCTCAAGCTTCACATCTAACATTCAGATCTGCCGAGTTCTTTTCCTCCAAAAATTCTATCCCTAAACATCTACCCAAGCATTCCTTAAATACTAATCATCAGCCACAAGTCGGCAAGATGAAACCCTTAACTCCCCAAAACAAATAATTAAATGTCATACAAGTTGGCTTAAAAATGTATACAAACATTTAATTCTACATGTTGGCCCAAAACAATGGCTACCAACAATAAATTCACCAAGTCGGCTCAACAAATCACATAGAACTCCAGTCAGTAAGCCAGAACTACTGAGCGACAGTAAAATCACCGAGCACGCTAGGAATCACCGAGCACCAGTGTCGATCGAGCACCATAGGCATGACCAAGTAACACTTTCAATGAGCACTAGAGACTACCGAGTTCCTTCAGTGACCGAGCTTCCTTCAATGACTGAGACAACCAGTCAAGGCTGCAACCAAGTAAAACTGACCAAACCACTAACACTCCATGCAGTTTCATTGAGGACATAGAATGCCCTGCCTTAACCTTGGATGCCCCTGCATCAGACACCCTAGGTTCCAAAAGATGTACATATGTGAGAATAACATCTTTCAAGATTCAATACATAAATCCTAAACTAGTTCTTCACATACAAATCCTCCACCTTTTCTACTTGCAAATTCTTCCACTTCAGTTTCCTCTGTCTCTTCAAGTCTTTTCTTGACAATGTACAGGTCGGTTCTCCATACTGATAATTCATTTTCTCTGGATCCACAATCTCAACTCGGCTACCAATACTCAAGCTTCTCCTACCGAGCATTGTATCCATCAAAGGCACCAGTGAAAACTTCCTGTCATTCTTCTCAACAGTAAACATATTCCAGACACAGTCATAAATAGCTCTGCAATCATATTGCCAAGGTCTACCAAGCAATATATCACAACTATTCATCTTCACAATGTCACAAAGCACAAGATCCTTATACTGGCCAATCTGAACATCAATGAAGCATTGCTCTCTAACTTCTAAAGCATGAACATCTTGTAACTATCCAAGCCTATAAGGACAAGGATGCTTCATTCTATTCAAACCAAGTTTCTGAACCAGGTCCTTAGCAACAAGGTTATCAGTACTACCACTATCAACAATAACATCACCGAGTTTACCTTTAGATTTGCATCAGGTCCTAAACAAGTTACTCCTCTAGCAAGGTTCATACTTTATACTAAGCAATGTTCGCCGAAGCAACATGTTCTCTGATTCAAGTTCATTCTGAATGTTCTCATTCATCACAGCTATTCATCGGTTAACCTTCTTCTGTGTACACTCAAAAGAATGGTGTCCTTCCTCTCCACAGTTATAGCAAGTACCCTTAAAGATAACTCTACCTATCTTCTTCTTCGGTTCCACAGGTTTCTATTCATCTTCTGCATCAGTTGGTTTATCCTTCACCGAGTGATCAATCTTTTCCTTCCCTTGGGAGTTACTAGGTTGTTTCCTCTTCAACTTATCTTTTGCCTTCAAAGCATACTAATAAGCATCTTCAATAGAATCAATCTTCAGCATACCAAGCTCATCTTGAATATTGAATATCAGACCATTCACATACCGAGCTACCTTTTCCTTACCAAGCTCTCGATGTCCAGACCAAATAGTAAGTTTGTAGAACTCCTCGGTATAATCTTCAATAGACAAATCCTTTTGTTTCAGATTTTGCAACTTCTTAAACAAGTCAAGCTCATAGTCAACCGGTATGAACTTAGCTTTCAACTTAAGTCACCATCAATCTCCACCGATTGATCTTTGTTTCACCTTCATCTTTTCGGTCTCTTTGTGGTTCCTTCCACCAAAGAGCAGCATGTCCTTTCAACTTTGTCTGTGCTAATCTCACCCGAAGAGGATCTTTAATTACTTCTAGCTCAAAGAAATCTTCAAGTTCACTACTCTAGTCAATTAGATTGTCGAGTTTCAAAGTACCAGAGAAAGTAGAAACTTCCATTCGGTAATTACTAAACCGAGAAATAGATCTAGGTAACTAAGCAATTTTGTCTGCACCAGATATGTTCCTTCAGTCATCACCACTAGATCAAGTAGTTTCAAATTCTTCAGAAGCTTCTTCATAGCCATCCTCAGTACCAACATTCCAAGGTATTCCAACAAAAGTTCTCATGATCTCGGTGACCATATCATTCTTCATCAATTCCATCTCATATCTGAAATTTGATTTCACTTTCTCTATGATCTGGGATTCAATAGTGTCACAAAGATCATAAATAACTTTTGGGTCCAATCTTCTCAGAGGAATCCTTAAAGATAAGAGAAACCTTCTGCAACAAACCCTCACCGACCACCTTGTGACAATTTCCAAGTTGCAACAAGTCAAATCTCAACCTGCAATCTTGCAAACCACTAGGGCACAATTCCACAAGTTCAATGTTTTAGATCTGCAATCTAGATTGTGCACAATCAGCTTCACCAACAAGATCAACTTCGCAAGATCAACCTTTCTAGGTCAACCTATTGCTTCAACAAGATCAACCTCTCACTCTGATACCACCTAATGTAGTCAAGGATGGTGTCCAAACCTTGTAGCCACCAGAATTACACAATGGATTACTCAGCAAAGCAACACAAAGTAATTGTTTAACACTAATTTTTATTAACATGCTCAGTTGTAAGGCCTTCCAGGTTAGGGCCAATTACAATTAGAAAACAATTCTACAAGATCACAACTAGATCCAATACAATCTCAGTTAATTGATCTCTGAAGAAAATTAGAAGCTAATGGAAACCCTAAGGCAGATCTAAACTTGAGCTCACAAGCCTCCAAGCAATCTCCTTGTTCCCAAGTATGAAAACCCCTAGCTCTACTACAAACAACTATCAAATTACAATCCCATCTATAGGAACATCAAGAACATTTCCACAACTTCTCTCTCAAGCTTCACATCTGACATTTAGATCTACCAAGTTCTTTCCCTCCAAAAATTCTATCCCTAAACATCTACCCAAGCATTCCTTAAATACTAATCATCAGCCACAAGTCAACAAGATGAAACCCTTAACTCCCCAAAACAAATAATTAAATGTCATACAAGTTAGCTTACAAATGTATACAAATATTTAATTCTGCATGTTGGCCCAAAACAATGGCTACCAATAATAAATTCACCAAGTCGGCTCAAAAAATCACATAGAACTCTAGTCAGTAAGCTAGAACTACTGAGTGACAGTAAAATCACCGAGCACGCCAAGCATCACCGAGGACCAGTGTCAACTAAGCACCACATGCATGACAGAGTAACACTTTCACTGAGTGCTAGAGACTATCGAGTTCCTTTAGTGATTGAGCTTCCTTCAATGACCGAGACTGTCGGTCAAGGCTGCAACCGAGTAACACCAGCCAAAACACTAACACTCCATGCAGTTTCATTGAGGACACAGAATTCCCTGGCTTAACCTTGGATGCCTCTGCATCAATTAATAAGATAATGGTTCCTCGCCCATACCTTGAGAGTAAAATATAGGCTAAGGATGGGAGTGGGTGAATATGCATGCCCATCTAGTAGTGATGGTGAGTCTGGCATGATCAGTTATCCTTGTCTTCATGAGAGGATTTTAGGTTCTGCATGTGATCACACTTGGAAGTTAGAGTCCAGTGAGATCATTCCAAGGTGTTGACATATATGATGACACTTCCCTAATTTCATTCTAGGTTTTCTACATGTGTTGGTTTCCTCTGTGTTATTATGTGTACCTATGACTTATGATTTTGTACCCTTGAGATAGGAGCTTCTAGGATCCTTGCTTATTTTACCTGACTAATTGGTATTTTTATCCAAGTGGGATTTGATGTTATCTCCTCAGCATGGTGGGAATGGAACCACAAGTTTCCACAAGGTCGGGAGGTAGTGATTCTTTTACCATTTGAGACTCTGACGTCCTTGTTCCAGTGCTGGATGATCCTAGTTGCAGTTACTTCCTTTCCTATCTTCTTGGAGACTTACTCTTGATCATGTTTTGGGTTAATATCTCTTGGGTTCCCTAGAGGGGCATTACATGTGTGTACCCATATACCTATACTTATATATTTACACACACACACACAAATATATATATATACATACAAAGCACTAACAATTCATTTAGTAATAAAGTAATTAATCACAACATTAATATTATATACATAATTACTATAGGATAAATCACCTTAATACAATCACATGCCTTTGAATAAATCGAACATCCAAAAGAGGCCATAATAATGAATAATTCATCAAGTTCACGACAAGGTCAAATATAGTCAACTAAGCAATTCAAGCTAAATCCCTGACCAAGAATAATTATGTGAAAATCACATAGTGGAAGTCAAACAAGAACATCCCATGATGAGGATATACCTTTTATCTCTACTTGAGAATTATGGATTGTCATTAGTATAAAATGAATTTAATTAGTAATCATAAGTTACTTAGTTGGTTAAGGTTGGAATAAGGAGAAAACAAGTTAGTCGGTTAAGCATACACAGCCTTCACACCGAGAAGATACAAGGAAGCACTTAAAGCTATCAGAATATAGGTTTAACTGGGCATATTTATCGAGCACAATGATTTACCGAGTATTCGCGAGTCAGTAATCATTGAGCATTCTACAAACTGAGTATCAGCACTGAATAATGAATGCAGTGATTAGCAAGTTATTAAGGAAACTACATAGTAATTAGGAATGACACATATCTCTATGCAAATGGTTTACATGGATCTATAAACAGTTTACCAAGATCGAGACAAATTTAATATGGATGTAATCATTTAATTTTGTGATGATTTATATGTAACAATTAGATCTAGGTTATTTTTGTACACCGTTGATCTTAGGTTTTCTAAGATGTTGTAACCCTAATTAGGTCAAATTAGTTTGATATATAATTGTAAAAGATGTCATTTTAGTCATGCATGATATATGAGATCATGAAGCAGTAGCCACACACAGGATATCAGAAATAAGACAAGGGTTATATGACAAAGAAGTTTATTAGAGATAGTATCAATTTATTAGAAACATACAAGGCTATCGAGCATAACAAAAGGTTGTATTCATCACATTGAGGTGATATCTATTTGATATTTCATAGATCTAATTTAGATAAGTATAAGTTGTCATTTACATATATTCTATTGTTATCAATTTAATCATTGTAGCAGATTTAAATCTCTTAATAGAGTAGACTTAACCATCTTAAGTAAATCTCTTAATCGAGTGCACACATAATTTGTGTTTCTAAAATCCTTTAACAAGGTAGATCTAGTCAATCTTTTTTTACTCCTAACAGGGTAAGATCATCAAAAGTGATTAATAATTGTAGCCTTAATCGGTATACTTTATTTACTGCAGTAGTGAAGAATTTGTGGGTGTCATCCCCACCACAATTTTTACCTTCTAACAAGGGTTTCTACGTAACCAAAATATCTGAATCATGAGTACTTATTTTCATGTATGATTTATTGTTTTGTTTACATGCACTTTACATTTCAAGTTATATGAATGTATGTTACAAACAATAGACTAAATTGGTTAGTTAAGAACTACTATTTCACATTGTTTAGTGTTGAAAGTTTTTGAGGGTACTGATTCACCCCTCCCCTCTTAGTACTTTATCTTTCTAATCCTAACAATTGGTATCAGAGCTAGATCTCTTATTAAGGAAGTTTAACCACTAAAGAGGTAAATATATAAGGATGGAAAGATATAGATTGGACAAGACTATTGAGAATCAAAAAATTCATATGAAAATATTCATTGAACAATACATGAAAGAAAAAGATGAGTTGAAGAAGTTACTGATTCTGAGGAAAGATATGGCTACTTGGTACAATGAGAATGATTATCATGAAGAAGATATAGATGACCCATCTGAGACATCGTGATCTATATCTGGTATTATATCTGACATATCTGAAGGAGCAATATCTGATTTATCTGAAAAGAATCTACATCTTACTGAACAATTCAAAGCCTTGTAGATCAGTCAAGAGACACAAATGGTTAGAATGATTGATGTCATGAACAATGCTAGGCAAGCTGAACAAGAAAGAAACTTAGCTATTGAAGACAAGAGACAAATGAATGAGAAGCTACAAGAGAAGGAATCTAAGATATTGAGACTTACCGATCATCACTTTAAAATTTCTAATCAAATGGTTTTTATAAGTCAGGAAGTTAACCGAGTGAATAGTGAGCTTACATGGAAACTAGAAGACATCAGCGAACTCAGAGAAGAAAATGAGAGATTGAAAAATGAAGTCAAAATGCAACAAAAACATAATGAAATGATTAAGAAAGTTGAAGACAGTTCTAAGAAAATTGATGAATTTCTGATCAGTCAAAGAGGACTTGGAAGTACTACTCGATTAGGCTACACCAAGCAAGGAGAATCATCAAGACAAGATGAAAAAATAAATTCCTACACAAATAAAAGACCAAGGAAGCTATCATATTAACATTGTGGAAAACTGGGCCACACATCTAATGTTTGTAGAAGCAAAGCTAAATGTATTCCTAAATCCACTCTTAAGTTTAATGGTTACTGTTATAGTTGTAACAACTATGGACATCAGACACATGAGTGCAGATCTAAGTTGAATAGGACTCCTAACAAACCTTACATGGAGAAACATTGTCCCACTTGCAACATACATGGACACATATCACAAGAATGTAGGACTAAGATGAAGCAAGTCTAGATACCGAAAGGATAGAAGAAAGCCTATCAACTAAGAAGACAAGGGAATGCATACACTTGGGATTACACACATGGGTTAATTGCACAAAATGTGGAAGGTATGGATATATTGCAGCTAACTACATGAGAAAGAATTGGAGAGGTAGATCTCACAACTGGACAAACACTGGTATGGCATGTTTACATTGTCACAAGGTCGGTCACTTAAGTAAAGATTGTAGAGACCGAGCACCACAGACACAAACTTATGAAAATGGCAATACAATTAAGGATATCATGAGGATAAGAAACACAATGTGGAGAAAAGCATCAAGTGATAATGTTGATTCAAGCAATGCAGTCGGTGACACCTCATCCATTGGATTGGGTGACATCATCACTTCCACCTAAGTTGTAAAGGTATGTATGGAACTGAAAATTCTAATCAGTTATATCTAACATACAGTTCCTTATATCTAGTGTTTACATACCAAATCTGCATGAAACAAGATGCACTATGGTTATATATGTTTTGAACTTTAAATGTATACAGTAGGTATAAGAAAGACCGGGTGAGAAGTTGTTAGTTGGTAACTATTAGCAAGGTTAACTAAGTCATGGTATTAACTGAGTGATATCTTATGTGTTAATTGAGCTTTAGATATTTTAAAGTATACACCAAGTATAATTTTTCTTACCAAGTCATGTTAGGTCAAGCATCTATTACAAAAATTTTGAGTGGGAATTTGAAATTTTTTATAAATACACGATGAACTTAGCTTATTTTTCACATTGTGAACATGAAGAATAGAGATATTTTGAGAGAGAATTTGAGGGAAGGATTTCTAGAGCACTTAAACAAAGATTTGGAGGTTTTCAAGAAAAAATATCATAGTTACAAGTAAGTTCTATCTTCACTGAGACATTTCGTTTCTATTTCCCGAAGTCCTAAATCGAAGACCAATGGCATTCACATCAAAATTCAAAAAATCTAAGACTAGAGATGAGGAGGATGTTAAGTTAATTATGTCTGCAACTTATATTGAGATGAAGTACAAACTTCATCCTGAGGTTGCTTCACAGACTAACAAAACCAGAGCTTTTTTGAGTATACCACCTAGGGTTTTGCTAGTTGAAGACATTCAAGCCTATAGACATTGCAAAATTGGAGAGGTAGGTGATTTTGAGCTCCAATCTACTTTTCAAGAGGTAAGTGTTGACAGGAAACTGAAGGATGATCACACACATCTGGAGGTGAAGGGTTTGGTCAATACCCTACATTTCCTAGGAGTTTTCAAAAATGAATGGATCAGGATTATTTTGAGTCATGTACATGATGGAAAACTATGGTTGGATGAACCTATTAAGATCACCAGGGATATTATTCATGCAGTTACTGGTTATCCTATAACCGACAAGGTGAAATCACTAAGGAGTGCACCAAGAATCAAGATAGAGAAAGCTACTGGAACTAAATGGGATAGTGGAGGATTGAAAATTAATACCATCATTGATCCTGAAACCAGGTTTGGTGCATATGCTATTGCTTACAAAATATTTCAGTCTAGCAAACCTAATAGTGTACCATGTGGAGCTGTGGACATAGCGTATAAAATTATGAAGAAGGGAATTCAATTGGACCTTGCCGAGTTATTGCTGAAGTAGTTAGAAGAGAACATGAGAACCATTCGATTGACAAAATCAAATACTTGTAAGTTTGGTTCATTTATACTTTACATATTCTTCTATGTGCAAAATTTTTTCCCCTTCCATTGGCAATGTTGATTAGACCACTGATAAGCCAGTTACACTACAAATTAATGACTTTAATCAAAGTCTGGGACAAGATTTTGTGAGTATAATGGATATTTATTTTGAGAAATTCAAGGACAAAATGAATCTAAGAAGCAAGATTCCAAGATAGTTGGTTGAAGAATATGAGCATGACATATGTTTCTTAGTAGACACCGACCACACACTGATAAGAGCTATTGAACCAAGAACAAAATGGTTAGCACCAATGGGATACAAAATTGATATTGACCGAGCATCTAGGTCAATTAAAGCTTTACTGAAAGAGCCCAAGGATCCACATGACACTAGGTTTGGAGTCTATGAAGAGGCCAAACAAAGAATAAAAATGGATCTTGTCATTGGCAAAGTAAAAAAGAAATCTAGGAAAATGATGGATAAGCTAGTGAAATAATTTCGAGATGATGCAGATGATGTTGATGCATCTGAGGGTATTCTGGTTGAGGTAGAAACTGAGGAACAATTACTCCTAGCTAACACTGCATATGATGAAGATGCAACCGAGTCAGAAAAAGACATTGAGTCTACACCGGTTAAGACCACTGCAAAGAGGAAGCAAGAAGAAGTACAAACAAGGGCTAGAACATGATCTACCACTACTACTTCACCATCTTTAAAGAAAGGAGTTGTAAAAATATCAAGGTCCACTCCTACAAAGACTTACCAAAAGAAGAAGAGAGGTGCACAAGCCACCTCTGAGGCACCAAAGAAGAGGAGAAAGCTTATAAGGGAAAAATATGAAATTGATGATGAAGAAGAGGAAGATCAGGATCAATTCAAGGTAGTTGCAAATAAAATTCAATCTATTGATGAGCTAGCAGGAACAATAATAGACACTAGAGGCCTTAGTAACCCACAGTTAAGTTAGTTTGTATATATGTCAATTGAGGATCAGAATAAGATAGAAGAGGCCATCATCCAGATGATGATAAAGTTAAAAAAGGTACCAATCAAATTCTCTAAATATGTACCTAAGAGTCTATATGAAAAGGTATCTGCAATATGGACATATGCCTTGAGTACAAAAAAGAAGATGAGGGAACACTCTTTGATATTAGCAATGCCCACATTATCAGTTCCTGAGATAGAAGACCTCATGAAATAATATTCTAAAATATTTTTAGTTAAAAGAAAAGCTCTAAATATACTAGTTGGAAAACTTGTAGAGGTAGATGAAAATAGTCAACTATTATGGACTTCAATCCTCCAAGCCCGAGCAGAAGTAGATAAGCTAGCACTAGTGGTGATACCTAAGAAGAAGAGAAAAAGAAAAGGTAAAGGTCTACACTCGGATGATGCTGATCTAGATACCAAGGAACCAATAGAGCTATTTGACACCGAGGTACTAGACACCACCATAGCTATAGATTTTTATCCACCAGGTTAATAAGAAGTATACCAGGATCCTCCCGAGTAGGTTATAATAATAGGGACTAATGATGTTCTGATTGAAGACATCACAAACGAAGATCATGATGATGTTAAAGATGATGAAGATGTTACTATTACTGTAGAAAAAACTGAAGAGAATGCACCAACTAAGGTAGCAACTAGTATAATACTGGGTGACCTTCTGATCTTAGTACAAGTAGTGGAGATAATTTCTCAGAAGGAACCCAAAGGCTCAATCCTTGAGAAATAGAAATAAACTATAAGGGAGAAAGGAACAAGTGAACAGGGAACAACAAAGATAGATTAGCCTAAGGACATAGAGGCAGAGACACAAACATCAGAAGAACCCAAGCCGATAGAGACTAAAAAAACATACACTACAACAAAAGCCCCAACACAACGGATCGAGACACAGGTCACCAAGCAACAACAAGAAGAAAGTGTGTTAATCAAGCCAGAACAATAAAACATAGAGAGTAAATCTCTAGTTCCATTTGTCAAATCGTCACCACAGGAAAAGAAGAAAAAGAAGCATGGAAAAGGACCAGTAACACTAGATGAAATTATTGAGATACCAGAATGTGACCCAAGAACATTAGACCCCAAGGAACTTATAAAATATGGGGAATTGTGCATGAGGAAGGCAACACAAGAGAAATTAAGGAAAGAAATAAAAATCAAATAGATTCTTGAGGAGGTTAGATACATTCTTTAGCAAGTTGTTCCCGAGATCAGAGTGAATGAGGATTCTCCCATTCTTGATCAACTTGCATCTCTAAATAGTCACATCAATGCCCTAGATATTGATGCAGAAAAGAGAATTGAAGAAAGGGTTGAAGCAAAAATACAGATGAAGCTAGCAGAGAAAATTAGCCAAGAAGTGGTTATCAATAAAGTGAAATTATCTGAGGTAATTGTAATAACCCAAAAATGGGCTATAGGTTCATTAACCTCCTACATTGTCAAATCGATCGAAATTGACATCAAAATCCTAACCTAAGGCACACCTGCACATCAGTTTATCAAAATGCTAATTAATTTTATCCTAATTTTGCATAGGGGAATATTCCTAATTTATCTAATTATCCTAATTGAATATTATTTGGCGATAAATCATATTTATCATAAAATTTGATTAATTGAATATTCTGAATATTTGATTAATTAGATTTAATTCTGCCACTTAATTATTTAATTAGATTTATTCCTAATTTATATTATTTAATTTTGACAATAAATCAAAAAACCTATGAATGAATTGATTAAATTCTTATTTAATTAATTAAATCTAGTTGTCAATATTTAATGATATAGTTTGGAATAAAAGTTTGATTTAATAATTGATTAACCCATAAATCAATTATTTTAATTCAAAATCAGTTAAGTTGAGAATAAATCACTTTATTTTTAAATTAATTCATAGTAAATCATGCACAATCAGAAAAGCAGTCAACTTTAAAACAATTATCAATTTCAATTTGTTAACTTTCTAAATCAACATATGATTGTGAGTTGAAAAAGTGAACTAAACTTTATTTTGAGTAAAAAAGTGTTTTTGCATGATTTTATGAGTTGATCTCTTCCTGATTTCTTGTTAACTCAAAAATCAACCTGAGTTTATCAAGAGTGATTTATGGCTTTTCTCAATGCATCCTCAAGCCATGAATTTCTATATAATTGAGGCTCAGTCCTTCATCTCCCCCCCCCATGAATTTGCATACTTGAACTTTGGCAAATTTGCATTTGAAGAATCAAGCTTTTGCAAAACATGCGATTTGTGAGATCTTTATTTTCAATTCATCCATTTTCATATCATAGCATTGTTAGAATATATCAATTTTCATATCATTTCAATTCATTCTAGACTAGTTTCATATCAGTTTTTCATCATATTGAAAAGAAAATACAAAAAGATAGATTAATTTGCATCCATATTTCATTGCTTTCAATCATTTAAATCCTTCATTTAGGTGTTGCATTGTTAGTGATCTCGGTCTGAATCTGAGAATACCATACTCACACCTACTAGAAAGTAGTAAATCATTTGGTTAGCTTAGTTTATTTCATTTATATTGCAAATTTCTTGATTTGCTAACCTCTAATGTTTTACTGAAGTGTTGTGTCTCTAGCTAGGTACAATTTTCACACACATTTCTGGTGCCCACAGTGGGGCCCTAAAATGGGTTCTAATTCTTTTCTATCAATTTATCTCAAAATTGCTAATTTTATTTTTTGTCTGTACAGTTTTTGTACAACATTTGAGAGATTGTCATACCATGACCTACTGATTGTCATACGACAGTTGGTAATTTTGAGAATCATCCTGGTTTTTTGGTATTGTCATTTGGGAGTTACTCTATCATGTGCATACAAACCCATTGGTGTTTCATGCTTGGATTGTCATATGGGATGTATCACATTATCGTACGAGTTTTCATACCAGAATTTCAATTATCGTACTAGAATTCTAGGTTGTCTTTTAGATTTGATTTTTGGATTTGGACTAATAGCTAACCCTAAAAATTGATATCTTCTATATCTGATTGGTACTTGTTGTTTTGGCTCACGGGAAAGCACAACAAAGCTAAAAATTAGGTAAAATTTACTAAGTGCATTACGTGGGAACTGAGGTATTTTTCTACATCTGATAACATTTCAATTTTGGACATAAAACAAACCTCTCTTGTGTTTAGCTTGAGTGTATTTCTTTCTTTCATAAATCACACTTCGATTTTGGGCTCTAAAACGAACATAGATTTTCTTTTTGAATATCTATTACACATAGTAATTAGGCCCTATGAACACTATTTGTGGAGTTCTTGAAAGAGTGGGCTTCATTCGCTTGTTTTGCATGCGAATCCCTTCTTGAAGATAGATTCCCTTGTAGGTAGGGAGGATACTATTATTATCTCACATTCTACTTAGTTTAGTCCTCAACTTTGATCAGTACGTTCTTTCTTGGTCCCATTTAGAGAGCTTGGTAGACATTGTTGTGGACATCACAAACCTTGGTGAGGTGGTTTCAGTCTTAGCATGTCAAAGAATCTATTTGCTATGTTTTGGTGAAGTGAAAAGGCTAGAGGATTATGCTCTACTCCCTTTTTGGGTAGTATTAGAAACTCAGATCCTTGAATTTGAACTAAGTCACCTTATGGTCCTTTTTGTGTGTCTCCTTATAGAGAGGGTTAACCGTAGTGGACATTCCCTTTATTGGGTCAACCACATGGATGGAACCTCAAGTGGTAATAGCCATTTTCACCATGGTAGTAGCAACCGCTATATAAATGTCCTTGTGGAAGAAATCTCCACAGGTGTAGTCTCTTGTTGGGCTGTTAGATCTCCTCAACAACTCCTAATTGATTAAATTCTCAGACTATGTCAAAACCCCGGTGCACCTAGATTGGATTTCACCCTCTTGAGATTACAAAAGTTGCAGAGTCAGACCATTACTAAAAACCCTAGTGAAGCCAACTATGTGTGTGATTGCAAATTTTTTTGAGAACATACACAAGTAGCATTCTTAGGGATTAGAACAATAAGTCACTATTCTTGTTCATGTGCAAGGTTTCTTTGTGCCTTGCTCATTGTTTGAAGATGATTTCTTGCTCCCTTGATTGCTCATTCTACGTGCCTGATATCTACTTGGTTATTGAAAATGAACAAACCTAAGACAAACTACTATATGGATCTTCAAACCTAGACATAAATTTTTGCAAACAACTTGATACTGAAAACTAAAAAATTGCAAAATCTGAAGCAAAAATCCTTTCTAGTGTCAAAAGTCATCTTGAAATTGCAAAATTCATATGAGTTTTCCCAACTATCGTACCAGAACCCCAAGATTGTCGTACGGGAGACTACATATTTTTGTACAAGTGTTGTCACAAAAACCAAGCAAAATCAAAACCTGGTGTCAATTTTCATATGAGTGCTGTCAATTGTCGTGCTAGACCTAACCCAAACTCGTATGAGCATGGAGAAACTCGTATCAAATTTTTACCAAAGTTGCCAGAAACCTTCAAAGTTTGTCAGAAATCTTGTTTTTACAGCCAACTTCTAGATTGTGTCATAAAATTCACTGTGTCAGGAACAGAGCAAAAAACTAGAAGAATCCAATCAATTTTCTAGAAGTGGTCTCTTGAGTTTGATCCAGCCTTTTGATCTATCAATTTGAATCACGTTAATCTTGTGTCAAAACCTTGTCAACATCATCTTCAGAATCAATCCTCAAAATGGCTAAGTGTTGTGAGCTCGTGTCCACTATCTTTTGGGCCTACCCATACATCTAGGGCACATGATCCTTCATTTATGTCCAAATCAATCTTCAATCAATCCAATCTTGACAAGGTTGCATCATTTGATCTTCTTAAAACAAGTCATTCTTCAGTTGTCTTAATCTTTCTCTTTTGCTTCACTCAAGGTTAATGGTGGAAACTAGAGCTTCCTCACAGAGAAAACAAGGAGAACAACCCAGATTCTCTTCAGCAACATCTTCTATGATTTCTCAAACATTTCATCACCTTACAACACCAATCTATTTGGAGAAGACACTCTTGGCAATATCTACTTGAAAGGCAGTTACAAGACCCCTCCTATATTAGTTCATGGAGGCCATCAACAAACTCCACATCAATCAATCCCTGGTAGTTCTCACAACAACATGATGTCTCAAGGAGGAGGAAACTAACATTCTCAAGGTCATCAATCTAATCATGGAAGAGATCCAGAACCAACACCATCTGAAATTGAGCGGTATAGAAATGATGATGAATTTCAAAAAATGATGAAACATTTCTTGCAAGAAGAGAAAGAAACCTACTTCTTGGAACTAGCTCGACAAGGAGCCAAACTTCCTCCAAACTTTAATGTTGAAGATATCAGCACTCAAGAGGATGAAACTCCTATCACAACCATGATGAAACAGATCCATGCTATGCAAGTCAAGTTAAACAAGATGGAAAAAGAGAAAGAACCCAAATAATTTTCTATGGAGGCTCTACACCCCTTTCCATTTGACAAAAACTTGTACATGCCACCATTCCCAAAAAGAGTGGATATACCAAAATATGATAAGTATGATGGAAAATCTGATCCTCAAGATCATGTCATAGAATTCTGCACTCAGTCCATGGAGTTTATGCATGAACCAACCTACTTAATGTGTCTTTTCCCTCAATCTCTAGGAGGGTCAGCCATTCATTGGTTCTCTAAAATGCCTCCAACAATCAAAACTTTTGAGAAGTTGATCAAACTATTTTACCAACAATACTCCTACAATTTTCAACATCCAATCACCATGATCAATATCTGCAATCTGAAACAAATGACAAGAGAACCCTTCTAGACTTTCCTCAAATGATGGAGGAAGAAGTTTTCACTCTATGCTAGATCCATTTCGAAAATTGAAAAAATCAAAATCTTCATCACCAATATGATTCTGAAACTCAATTATCATCTACAAATGAAAAATCATACATCTTTTGAGAAAATGGTGGAAAATGCCATAAAAATTGAAAATGTGCTTTCTCGTAAGGGAGATAGATCGATTAACAAAGATAGCAAGTATGAATCTGGTTCTAGTTCCAACAACAAAGACAGTCAAATTCTAGAACAAGAACAAGAATGTTGTGATAGATGGTGTTGTTGATCACATCAGTGCTCCATCAAAGGCACCCACATTCAATATCACCATGGGCACTCAAGCCATAAATGCTTTTGAACAAAAGGCATCTGAGTCTTCTAAAATGTCTGAAGACTATAAACCTTGGGTTACAACACCAAAGCACGAGTTCACTCCTTTGGGTGAGTCCTTAGAATCTACCATGAAAACTCTATTGGAAAACAAAATCATTACATTACTTGAGATAAAACCACATGATCCTGAAGTTAAACCTAAATGGTGGAAAGAGACTGATTTCTGTGACTTCCATAAAAAAAAAGGTCATAAAACCAATAACTGCATGCGCTTGAAACATCTCATTCAAGATAAAATTGATGAAGGAAAAATTGTAATTGACAACCATAAGACCAATGATGATCATACAACATTCACAGAACCATTTCCGAAGCATTACAAAGGAGATTCATCTTCTCAACCTAACATGGGTGCTAAAGTCAATTATGCCTATTCTAGAAACAATGCTATCATAAATATGGTTGAACCATGCTTATCTAAACATTGCAATGTCATCAGTATCGTAAAAAGAGATAGAGATAATCAATTGGCAAATGCAGTAACTTGATCACAAGCTTAGGTACATCTACAAGGACAAAACTTGGGTTCATCAAATACCCCTAAGGTGCCTTTCAATCTTTCATCTACTTCTAAACAAAGGGCTACCTCAAAATCAAATCCTAAAGAGATGAGACCTACATCATATAGTATTGTCCAAAAAATCTAGCATACCAATACAAAAATATCCATGTTTGAGTTGCTCCGGATATCTCCTGCTCATAGAGCTATTCTGGATAAAGCTCTGCTTGGTTCCAATGTTCTTGACAATCTTGATCTAGATAGATTCCAAACTAAGGTTGGTCATCTGACATCACCCCGGTATATCTCCTTCTCAGAGGAAGATGGCAATTTGTTGAGTCATCCACATAACTAGCCCTTGCACATTGAAGTCTTAATCCAAAACCATCGTGTCAAATGGGTGTTGATATATGGAGGTGCTGGTCTAAATATCTATTCCTACAAACTGGTCACACAACTGGGATTATCAGAAGATGGTATCGATCCTAAAAATAAGATAACCATAAAAGCATATGATGAGCAAGAAAGATCTTCCAAGGGAACAATTTTACTACCTATCAGAACATGACCAGTTATCAAGGACATCACCTATCAAGTTCTAGATCTTCCATTGGCTTACAACGTCCTTTTAGGGAGACCTTGGATACATGAAATGCAAGCTATTCCATCAACATACAATCATTGTGTGAAGTTTCCTTATGATGGAGTAGAGGTAACAATTCCAGCTGGCATATCTACATCTTGCAATTCCTTGAAAGAAAGTGCTAACAAACTTGTTCCACATAATAGAGAATCTTTCACTAAGCAAATAGACATTACATCTACATCCAAGATGGAAGACATTGCTAAAGAATTCAAAATTAAAGACAAAGGTATGGGAGAATACACAATGGATCCAGTCCTATCTCTCACATCTCTTCTATTATCCCCAAAATCTTATGGACAACCTTCAGACAAGGTGAAACCCACAACTAAACAATCCCAAGTCATATTTAATGGAAGTTTTATCACAAAAAAAGTGTCCAAGCAAGAATCTGATGAGGAAGAAGGTATATTAGCATGGCTATACAAAGATGAGTCTCAATCCTAGATAGTTCAGAAATGTGACTCTAAAACACCTAAAATCCCTATTAAATCTTATGGACCAGGTCACAAACTTATGTCTAAAATAGGATACATTGGAAAAGGACCTATAGGAACAAGAGGAAAAGGAATTATAAAACTAGTTGAACACTGTGGAAGGATGACCAAAGATACTACAGGCTTGGGATATCAAAAGAAGCCTTTTCATCTCAGCAAAAATTCTTCATGTCTTAGAACAGATTGAACCATGAACAAACACTCAGCTAAAGGAAGAAACACCACAATCAGACAGTGATGATTCAGACACCACTGATCTTATTCCTTATGAACACTTACCTCAAGAAATAGTAGAACTTCTTAAAGATGAAGAAAAACCTAAGGAGATTATCAATGTAGTAGATACACAAGAGCCTACTACTAAAAAAGAAGAAGGTAAACCTTCCACAGTAGCTGAAAACTTGGGATACAATAGTGATTCTGAGACAGACTCCCATGAATATGAATTCCACTCAAAATTTGAAGGTAATCTTGTTTGGGAGATTCATCCTGACTTCATGCATGTTATTAATTTTCCCAAAGGTCTAGATGAAAGATCAGAAGATGAATCAAATGACTATGAATGGGGAGTTATTCCAGAAGAAGATGAACTTATCACTGAGAAACACATTGATGTCATTCATCAATATTCACCTAAATCTGATGTGCGTCTAGAGAGAAATGATGAACTTAATGAGTCTAATCCACCTACTGCTGAAGTGGAATCCAATAATGACATTGAGACTATTCACGAATTGAACATTCTTAGAAGTAATATCACCTTTGAATTTTAGAGTCAGGTTAGGACCAATGATGACAACACCATATGCATGAACACCATTTTCGAATCCTCCCCTACATTGACTATCCAACATCTAGAGCTTATTGACCAAAATATACTGATCCAAACAGAGATATCCATACCTTCACAACTGACTATGCCCTTACTTGTTACCTCAATGTCATTGAACCTATGATGAATTGCATCAGTGAACCTAGTGTTAGCATGACGGAGTCAGATATCAAATATCCTAGTCAAAAGAATAAAAGCAAAAAGAAAAGGAGTTCTGAGGGTGAAAACCACTATGTGGCAGTCTCAAAACCTCAAATAGTAAAAACAAAAGATGTATCCGAAGGTGAAAACCTCTATGAGGCACCTAAGGATGAGATATTTGATGTTCTTTTGAGTCATTTATAGGACACATCTCCAGTATTGATAGAACCCACTCAGTCTATTAACTTGGGTACACCAGAGGAACCACAATTGATTCATGTAGTGTTGGAAAGTTGGCTATACTAATGTATATGACTTAATATGGTGTTGTCATTATGGAAACAAAGTCATATAGTAATTTGGAGTTAGTGCACTTGATGAGAAGATCAGAAATTGGTTAAGTGTTGAAGACTGGATAGTGTACAAAGTTCCTACAGCTTAGAGCATCAGTGCATGTGTGTACAACAAAATTATAGTTTGCACCTTGGAAGTTAAGTTGTTTGGACTATATTCATACTTAGTCTATGATTGCATGATTAGATATGAAAGTATGAGAAAGATACAGGTAGTTGAAGTTGCACAACCAGTGTGTGCCAGTGAAGAATAGAGTAAGAAGCCGACTGTTATCATTTTGAGTTGTGGCTATATTCTAATGATGTAAAGGCTATGAGCCTATTTTAATTAGGTTGTTGACATGTATATATGTTTTATTGTAAACATGCTTAAGCCAATTTATTTGGAAGTGTTGTATGTAATAGGTTTAAGGGCCGACCTAGTTGTTTATTTTGTATGCGCATATAAATATAAGATGCACCCATTGTAATTGGTATGGATGTTGATATAGAGTTATGATTAGCAAAGAAGAAGTGTGCAAAGAGTCTATAAGATTTATTAGAGATTTGAAAGAGGTCAAAGCATCGGCGCATCAAAGGAATTGATCTGACAAGCAGTGTCACAGTGACAATTCATCCAGCAGATATAGTGTGTATCTGAGATCAGAAGGTTGTAGCCTTCACCACTTGAGTAGTGAGCTCTAGGATAGTGCATCCACTCCCCTAATAGGGAATATTGTAAAATACTCCTAACAGGGTCTAAACCTTGACAAGGTCTACTATACTTAATGCATTGTAAAGAAACTCCTAACAGGGTTAGGATCTTCTAATAAGGATCACATAACACTAGGACAAAATATTAGTGGGTGTCAATTCCCATCGGGGTTTTTACCTCTTTGGGTTTCCCTATAACCATATTGGTGTCATGTTTTGATTTCATGTTTCATGTTTATGTGGATGTTTACTTCAGTACTCAAGAATTTAAGTTCGGTTTAAAGATTAAAGCAAAAAGAATTAAATATAGTGAACATTGATTCACCCCCCTCTCAGTGTTCCCATTTCTAACAATTGGTATCAGAGATCTGGTCCTCAACAAAGAAGTTTAACCACTTGAGGAGATCATGGAAAAAGTAGAAATGAAACATCTAAAAAGAAATCTGGAAGCTGCTCTTGAAGACCTAGACAAATCTGAAAGAGAAATTGAAGAACTAAAAGAAAAAGTCAGTAATGTTCAATTAGTTATCAAAAAGCTACGAAGGGATTTGAAAGAATGTTCCACCACTGAATTGGGGATAATGGTCAAGAAGCTGAATGAAGAAAATGCATCCTTAAAAGATCAGCTTGAAGAATTTGATGATAAACTGATCAACAATCAGGAAGTCTATAATGAACAAGTCAAAGATAACCTTCAACTCAATTAGGAATTAAGGAAAGAAAACATGGAAATCTTGGAGCTAAGGAACAACAAAGAAAGCTTAGAGTCTAAATTAAAAGAAGAAAATAATCACATTGAAAAATTACGCACAAGTTCTGATCTGATAGAATCTTAGTTATATGTAAGAAGAGCTAAAGGAGATACTAGCTGCATCAGATACAATGAAGCACAAAATCAGTTTGACAACATGCGAGCAAGAATGAACACACTAGAAGACTCTACTGATACTAAGAAGACTGAAGATCAAACCAAAGATAATGGTGAACCACCTAAGAATGAGTGCAAGCCAGTAGACCACACTTGTTTTGCATGTAACAAGCATGGACACATAGTGAGGAACTATATAAAGGTAAGACCTTTCAATGGTTACTATTATTCATGCAATAAATTTGGTCATAGAGCTATGAATTGCAAGACTAGTAAAAAGACCAAGATTTAGGATGACCAGAGAAATCAGAATCAGACAAATATAAGTTCTTAGAATGTTACATGTCAGATATGTAACTATAATGGTCACTCAGCTAGACAATGTAAAATGGTGACTCATGTCAATGCACCAAGGAACATAAGGCCTCCAGTCATTTGTCACTCTTGTAACAAGGCTGGACATATCTCAAAGTTCTATAGATCAAGGATGCAAGGTCAGGAAAGCCTAAAAAGACCAAAGAACCAGTATTAGATCCTGAAGGAGAAATTAATTTTGTAAAAGCCTCAGATGATGCGAGCTTGATTTGGTCAGAAGGAAAGAAGGAAAAAGTTGATGAGTATGTATTGGATGCATCCACAGTGGATGCACCCTCTACATCTGGATGAATGGCCCTCTGGGTCATAGGGGGAGCTAATTTAGCTCTAGACCCCTACGTGGCATGTATACTCACTCTTTGAGTATGCACCTTTGAACTTAAGCTTTTCGAGAATAAAGGAACCTTCGTGAAAGAGTGCACATACTGATTGTTCACAGAACAAAAGTTGGAAATTCTTAAGTGATAGCCTAGTTTACACGACAAGCATTAATGTTGGAATTTTCAATTTAAGTACACATAAAGCCTTCTGATTACTCATTGCATTCAAATTCAGAGTGATTGGAGAGTAGAAAGAGCTTTAGAAGTTATTGTGAAGACTTTCAGATTGATCTATCAGTGATTAGCAGTACATTTGATCGATTACAGAAACCCCAGTTCATCATGTCGATTCAAAAGTCTTCAAATTATCTTAGAGAACATTTGGAAATCAATAAAAAAATTAAGTGATGGCCACTCCCATTGTATTTGATGTTGTAGAAAAGAAAACATATGTGTTTAAGAAGCATCCATTTAAGTCTACCCTAGATGATTTGGAGGGAGCATTCTCCTGCATGCCTATGGGCATTATGCATGTCGAAGAAATTAGGGCATACATTTACTGTAAGAAGGAACCAGTAGGATTGGATAGATTAAGGGCGCACATGGAAACCATGCTAAAATCAGACAAAACCTTCTTGGATGAATATGCGAAGTGGAATGATCACCCTATAGTGGAATATGCTACGACATATGAATTCTATGAGACATAATGGATTAAAATACTTCTGAGTAGAATTCATGATGACCTATTTTGGATAGGTGATGTGCCGTAAGAATCACTAGTGACCTAATATATGAGATGAAAGGCCTATCTAAGACTGGCGTCATCCTTCCTATAGGCAAGGATGTCAGAAAAATTGTTGAGCAAACATGTAAGTCAAGGAGTGATAGGCACGGGATGATAATTGAGCCTATTGAGCAAGCTGACATCAAATTGATGTCCATGATACTTGGATACAGGTTTCAACACACCAGCAGGGTGAATAGTGTGTCTACAACCACAATTCTAGTAGCCATTAGACTTGTGAAGGAAGATGGAGAGTTCAATCTATGTGAGATCTTGCGCACACATTTCATTGATAACATCAAGGCAATCAATCATGATAAAACCAATATATTTATGTTTGGGTCTTTGATCATTTACATGTACCTTCATATAGTTGGGAAAGTATCAGATTTGTATTTGGACAAGTCCATTCCAACCATGCCATAGATATCTTACAAGGCATCCAATGAAAGTACATTGAGAGATTACATAACATTGGAGTTGAAGACCTTCAGGGCCAAGATGCAAATGAGGTACAAAATTCTAGAAAACATTGTTGAGAAATATAAGGATACTATTTGTTTCATGGTTGAAACAAATACAACATGCATGGAGGTAGTTGTACCTAGAACAAAGTGGATTCATCCACTTGGATATGAAGTAGATGAACAAGTTTTAGAAGCACATGCTCAAGTATTTCTTTAAGCTCCTATTGACCCTAATGAGCCAAGATGGGGAACTTATGAGGAGAAGACAAGAGAGATAGATGCTAAACTAAACAATGCATCAACAAAAAGAAAGGTTGCTAAAGTCACCTTAGAGATCTTGAGAATACATGGTGTGTCTCAAGAAGATCTAGACAAAGCAAGAGAACAAAATATTGCTTTGGAATTAGAGAGCGCAGATGCAACAAAGGCAAAATCAGATGATCCTAAGTTGAAGAAAGTAAAGATAGAGAAACTTGATGAATAGAAGGATAAAACTGATATTACTCCTTCTGCACCCAAGGAAACCATTGACCTTACTACTCCTCCTGAGTATAAGGCAATGCCAAAGAGGAAGAAAGAGATTAGCACTAGTCATCCATCCTCAAGAGTCATAAGAAATAGAAGGAACTCACAAGCACCTCCGAAAGTAAGTTTCAAACCTAGTCTCAGTGTGCTAAGTGCAAGAATAATTGATGAGGGAAGAATTGATCAAGTAGGGAATTTTTATGAAAAATATAGTGAAATAGACAAATCTAAGATACATGGTATGATAGTCAAACACATGCTGAAGTTCAAGAATACAGTCTTGGAACTTAAGACTATGATCCCTGACAATGTGTGGAACATCCTAGAATTCCAAAAGAGACAGGCTATTGAAGAAGATCTATGGATAAGGGAGAAGATCTTAGATGAAACCCTTCTTGTATGCAAGCTAGAAGATAAGAAGTTACTATTAGATCTGGTGAAGCCTCACCTTAGGACCAAGACAAGAACATTGACTATAATGGATAAAAACTATGAATTAGTTGCCAAAGAAACAAAGAAATCCTTTGAGAAGGTCTTTATGAACAGACACATGTATCCACCTTCTACACCCAAAGCTCAAGTATCCATAAAGGAAGTCAAGGTGGAAGAGCCCACTAATGCATTAGTAACAGGTCCTCATGATTTAGTGCCTGCAGTGGAAACAAAATCAGAGGTGGATAAGTCTGCGCCCACTACAGAGTCACAAAAAGATAGCACAATTATCATTGATAATGTGGAGATAGCCATGGCGGCCACAGATAAGAATCTGGACAAGTTTGAGGAAGCCATTTACAACACTCAAGAAGCTAAAATTCTTTATGGTAAGCGATAGAAAAAGAAACATAAAAGAAATAAAATAAAGTAAGAGTTAAGAAAGAAATAATGGACAACACTCCCATTAATCCATCACCCTATGCATTGTTATCAAGTTTGACACCTGACACAACCAGTTTGGACTCTTGGGGAGAAGAAGATCTGATAAAATTCAGTGTCCTAGCCATGGAAAAGGCCAAAGAAAAATAAGTGATGAGGAATACCCTCCTGGTAGAATCAGTAAACATTCTGAACAATTTGTTGCTAGAGGACAAGAAAGTGTCAAAGATACACTTTGTTGATGATGTGAGTACAGTCATCTCACATTTCAAAAGAAATTTCTCAAGCCTTGAAGAATATACATCCCTAGTTGCAGAAGAAAAGTACCTTAAGAAGAGGTTGAGTGAATTAATGAGCAACTTTGCACTTGACCTAAGCTCACTCAAGACTGGTAAAGCATCTTTAAAAGAGTTTGCAGATCAAGGAAGAAGAATCATTACAGAATGCATGGATCAGGATAAGCTTACTGATGCCCATTTCAAGAAAATACAAGAGGCAGAAGCTATGATTGAGCAAGTCAAGATTTCAATGAAAGAAACATCCACAGATGTAAACATGTGTAATAATGTATTCCAAGGGCAAATAGATAAGATTGAGAAGGCAGAAAAAGAAATGTCAAAGATCAGGGCAAGGCAAACACAACTCAGGAATTCTCTTGTGCCCTCATTAGATATACTCAATCAGAACATCAAGGACATAGATGCCACAATAGTAACATATGATCCTGGTCCTAGCATTGACTTGGAGAAGATGGAGAAGCTACAATATGCACTATGCGCCCATCTCTAGATAGTAAACTCTTTGATCACATTTTGGAAGAAGGAGATCCAAAACCTAAAGATAGCATATCCAAATGTTTTCCCTTAGTAAGTATGTGTAGATACAATTTTTTGAGACACCTTTGTCATTAATGTCAAAGGGGGAGTTGTGTATAGAATATGGATCATAATATGTATAGGGAGATATAAGTGTATGTATAGAAGACAAAAAGTTTTTTGTATTAAGGATAGTTAGCAACTTGGCCATATTCCTTTGTTGCCATCAATGATAAAGGGGGAGATTGTTGGAAAGTTGGCTATACTGATGTATATGACTTAATATGGTGTTTTCATTATGGCAACAAAGTCATATAGTAGTTTGGAGTCAGCACACTTGATGAGAAGATCAGAAATCAGTTAAGTGTTGAAGACTGGACAGTGTAGAGAGTTCCTATAGCTCAGAGCATCAGTGCATGAGTGTACAACAAAATTATGGTGTGCACCCAGGAAGTTAAGTTGGTTGGACTATATTCATGCTTAGTCTATGAGCGCATGATCAGATTGTTAGAAAGTAAAGTCCACTAAGATAACTGAGAGAGGGGGGGGGGTGAATTAGTTATTAGATAATTATAACTTTTATCATCTTGAACATCATTAAACCATATAAGTAATGTAATTACCAACCATAAAAAGATATTCATACACAATAACACAATGACACAAGATATGTTGACTAGGGAACCTCTTGATCAAAGAGTAAACCCTGATGGGAATGATGCCCACAAAAGATGCACTAATATGAATATTCCTTGTGAAAGGATGGACTCTGTTAGGAGTCTTATGAAATAAATTCAGTACATATGAATCCCTGTTAGGAGATTTTGAATCCCCGTTAAAAGATTCTAACCCTGTTAAGAGTTATGGAAGACAGAAGGACCCACTTCCCAAATAGCTTCAGGGTAAGATCACTGAACACACTGTCCAAATAATCTTTGCATTACTCAATAGAATAATATGTTACCTCTTCTCTGACTATGCCAAACCACACTCACTATTACATCATATCTCAATTTTAGATCTCTGTACTTCACATGTCTTCCTTCACATATTCACTTTCATACTTAGCTCTATTCTTCACTTCATGCATACAACATCACACACAATCATATTCAATTACATTAAAACAAGGAAATACATTCCTTCCTTTATACCACACTCAAATAATTACAAATGAGTCGGCATACAATTACAACATAAAAGTTTCCACACGCTACATCAAAATTACACAATACTGTCAGCTTCCAAATACAATAAATCTTCACTCGTGTGACCTCAAAGTCTGCACTATCATCCAAATCACTATCAACGAGTCTTCAACTTCCCTTTAACTGTACAAAACTAGATTCCATCCCGATTAGGAGATATTATCCGATTTCCATAAACCGCTACTCAGGAACACTGCTTGAATACTACTTCCACCAAAATGATCATAACTTCCATGAATAAATGAATTACTATCTGTGCTCTTAACCATAGACATATAACATATTAAATATTATATCCTCAATATCACATAGATCCAACTACAATAACCCATGTGTGCTAATCCAAACTTCATCTACTTCTCTGCAAGTCTTTGGTAAATCACTGTGTTGACATCAATGACAATCATAATCATGAATGCAACAAAAACTACTATAGAATGGCTGCCAAACATTTAGCATTCATTCCTAACAATCTCCCCCATTAACATTGATGGAAACATAGATGAAAAAAATCCAATGTTCCAAAAGTCCAATACTGCAACACTACTTCTTCAAATCCTTTTCATCAATCAAATCTTGCTTCGTTATCCTATTAAGTTCTCTCCAACAGATGTTCCAAATTGTTTTTCATGTATACTTCTCCCCCATCGACATCAATGACATAAATTTCATCACTATGTCAACAACAACTCAATGTCAAAAGACACTTTTCAGAAAATACATTTACGAGAGTCCTCATCACTCAGCTCAGATACACATACTCCCCCATAGAGGAAGTACCAACATCCAGTCTAGAAGAAAGATAGGGCTCATATACCACTGGATGGATGCAACCAACTGCATCACTTCTCAAAAGTAGGCTGGGGCATAACCCCAAGCATACCTCTCAGATACTCAAATGTATCCTTAGGCAAAGGCTTTATGAATATATCTTCTATTTGCTCCTTTGTACTTATGTACTCAAGTCTGACTTCTTTATCAACAACTTTCTCTCTTACAATATGATACTTAATCTCTATATACTTTATCTTAGAATGTAATACAGGATTCTTAGACATACTAAATGTACTGGTGTTGTCACAATGTATGACAACAGGTTCAACAAATTTTATTCCAATATCCTTCAGCATTTGCTTCATCCAAATTATCTAGTTACAATTGTTTGCTGCTGCTACATATTCTTCTTTTGCTATGCTTTGTGAGATACAATTCTACTTCTTGCTTAGCCATGAAACCAATCTTCCTCCAAGGAAAAATGCTCCACCATTGGTGCTTTTCTTATCATCAACACTGCCTCCCCAATCAACATCTGTATATGCACATAGGGTAAAATCATCAGATTTTTCATACCATAGTCCATAGTCCATTGTACCTCTTAAATATCTTAGTATCCTCTTTACTGCTGCATAATGTGATTCTCTAGGTCCAGCTTGAAATCTTGCTACAATTCCAACTGAATGTGCTATATTAGGTCTTGTATGAGTCAAATATTGTAATCCTCCAATCATAGATCTATATTTCTTTTGTTCCACTGCAGGAGTCTCATCTGTGCTAGATAGCTTATGTCTGGTCACCATGGGTGTTCCAATTGGTTTACAATTCTCCATTCCAAATCTTTTCAACAAGTCATTCAGGTACTTTTTCTGACTTACAAAGATACCATCATTGTTTTGTGTTATCTATAATCCCAAAAAGTATTTCATTTCACCAATCATACTCATTTCAAATTCAGTCTTCATTTCATCAGCAAATTTGTCACTAGCTTCATCTTCTCCTCCAAAGATAATGTCATCAACAAAAATAACTATAACTAACAAACCATTTTCAATTTCTTTTGTGTACATATTGCTATCAGCTATTCCTTTTGTAAATCCCAATTTTAACAAATACTTATCCAGTCTTGCATACCAAGTTCTAGGTGCTTGTTTAAGTCCATACAAAGCTTTATTTAGTTTACATACCATGTCTCCTTCTTGAGTCAAAGGAAAACCTTTAGGCTACTCAATGTAGACTTATTATTCCAACTCTCCATTTAGAAATGTTGACTTCACATCCATCTGATATAATTTGAATTTCTTGTAAGCTGCATATGCCAAAAACATTCTTATTGCTTCAATTCTTGCAACAGGTGCAAAGGTTTCTTCATAATCAATTCCTTCTTGCTATGAGTAACCCTTACATACCAATCTTGCTTATTTTCTTACTACTTCTCCTTGCTCATTAATCTTGTTTCTAAATACGCATTTAGTTCCAATAACATTCTTGTCTTTAGGTCTAGGGACCAATTCCCATGTCTTGTTCTTTTCAATTTGATCTAGTTCTTCTTTCATAGCATTAGTCCAACTTTCATCTTCACAAGCTTCACTAGTAGTCTTAGGTTCAATTTGAGAAATCAAACATAACTGGTCTTGTACCTTATTCTGAGTTAGAACACCTCTTTTGATGATCCCAATAGTTTGTTCAATAGGATGATTCCTTAACAAACTCTTGCTAGGTGTCACTGTCTCAGATCTCACTTTAGGTGTAGGTTCTTCAGTAACTTCATTGTGGCTTTCATTCAACAAATCACTGTTAGTTTCATAAAATAATTTAGTAGATCTAGTGTTAGGTTTAGGATGAGCTTCTTCATTAGATTCATAATCAAGCATTCTTTCCCAAATTTTGAATTTTTCATCAACTTTAAGATTTGCGCTTTCAACAATAGTCTTAGTTCTTTTATTTTAACATCTATATGCTTTTCTTTTCAAAGAATATCCAAGAAATATACCTTCATCACTTCTAGGATCAAACTTTCCAATATCATCATCTCTCTTTATATAACATTTGCTTCCAAAAATTCTAAAATACTTAACTGAGGGTGGATGTCCAAACCATAATTCATAAGGTGTCTTATCCGTGTCTGCTCTGATTTGTACTCTGATCATTGTATACACTACTGTGTTCACTGCTTCTCTCCAGAATATCTTCACCAAATCATTCTCAAACAACATAGCTCTTGCTGCTTTAGTCACTGATTTGTTCCTTCTTTCTACAATTCCATTTTGTTCAGGTGTTCTAGGGGCTGAATACTATCTCTTAATGCCATTTTCTTCACAAAAGGTGTTAAACTCTCTAGAAGTAAATTCTCCACCTCTATCAAATCTCAAACATTTAATCTTCATTCCAGATTCATTCTCAACTTTATTCTTAACAATTTTAAACTTATCAAATGCTTCAGGTTTTTCTTTAAGAAATGCAATCCACATCATTCTTGTAAAAACATCAATAAGAATCATAAAATACCTTTCTCCATAGAATCCTCTAGTCCTGGTAGGACCGCTCAAATCTATATGAACAATCTCTAGCTTCTCTGTAGATGTAAAATTCTTACTGGGAAAAGAAATTCTCTTTTGTTTAGCCATTACACATTCTTTGCAAATTATGTTAGTAGGCTTCATAATCTTAGGCAAATCTCTTACTGTAAGTGTAATACTTACTTTCACAATGTTATCAAAGTTTATATGACAAAACCTTCTATGCCATAACCAACTGTCATCAATCTTAGTAATCAAACATGTCATCTCAGTAGGATTCAACTAAAATACATTACCTCTAGTTCTAGATCCAGTTCCAATTAGATTTCTATCTTTATCCTTTATCACACAAGTTTTCTCAGTAAACCAAACTTGATATCCCTTATTAACTAACTATCCAACACTCAAAATATTATGTTTCAATCCATCCACAAAATAAACATCATTAGTATTAGTCTTTCCATCAAGAGTAATAGATCCTATACCTTTAATCAAACAAGGTGCATTGTTTCCAACTCTAACAACTCCTCCATCATATTCATTAAACTTTATGAACTTTTTCATGTCTCTAGTCATATGATGTGAACAACCACTGTCTATAATCCAATTAGCTTTCTTTTCAACTTGAGAAACTAAGGCTTTTTCTTCCTTAACATCAGTTTTAGAATTCTCTTCTTTAATTGCTACAAATCTTATGTCATCATTATTCTCAGTATCACTTTCACTTAAAGTTCTTTCTATACTAGCTTCAAGATCTTCATCATTAGCATAATAACATTCCTTAGATCTTCTAGGTTTGAAATTGCTTCTATACTTTTTAGCTCTCTTAGGACACTTAGATGCAAAATGACCATATTCTTGACAAGTCCAAAATTTAAATATTTTCTTACCCTCTGTTCTCTTTTCACAAGAAAAGCAATGCCTTCTTCAATCTTCTTGTTTTCTTCATTTCTAGATCTCCTACTGCTAGCATAATCTCTACTCACACTAATGCTTCTTGACAAAGTAGGGCAAACACTAAGAGCACTGAATGGTGTCTCCATTCTAGGTAAGTCTCCTGATAATCTCAGGTTCATTTCTGCTACTTCCAATCTTCCAAGAAGAGTCTCTCTTGTAAAGTTTGTAGTACAAGGTATAACTTGTTCAATCATCTATGTTGTCTTCTTAAATACATGAGTCAATGTCCTCAGAATTTTCCATATCACTTCATTCTCTATCTTTGTTCCTCCATAAGATTTTATACCTGTAATAATTTCTGACATTCTACTAATATAGCTTCTAATAGATTCATCTTCCAACATTCTTATATCTTCAAATGCACATATCCAATTATGTAATCTAACTCTTTTTTCATGTTCATCACCTTCAAAAGTAGAGTGTAAAGCTTTGGAAATTTCATGAGACTTTCTCAAACATTTTACCTAACTGTACTCATTCTTTGGAAGTGCTGTCAAAAGTGCTTCTCTTGCAAGTATGTTACACATGAATAGATCTCTCTCATCCGCAGTACATGTTTCAAGATTGTCCACTTCAATGATAGTCTTATCATTCTTTGTAATCAACCAATAACCTGGTCCTAAACACAGTAGGTGTGTCTTCATATTTTCTTTCCAGCTGTCAAAATTTACTCCATGAAACTTAGGGCTTTCTTTCCTGAAATTCGTCATGGATCTCCTTAAGTTGTTAAAATTCTTTTTCAAGGACCTACCACTCTAATACCAATTGTTAGAAAGTAAAGTCCACCAAGATAACGGAGAGGGGGGGGGGGTGAATCAGTTATCAGATAATTATAAATTTAATCATCTTAAACAAAATTAAACCATATAATGAATGTAATTACCAACCATAGAAAGATATTCATACACAATAACACAATGACACAAGATATGTTGACTAGGGAACCTCTTGATCAAAGAGTAAACCCCAGTGGGAATGATGCCCACAAAAGATGCACTAATATGAATATTCCTTGTGAAAGGATAGACTTTATTAGGAGTCTTATGAAATACATTCAGTACATATGAATCCCTGTTAAAAGATTTTAACCCTGTTAAGAGTTATGGAAGATAGAAGGACCCACTGTCCAAATAGCTTCAATCTAAGATCACTAAACACACTGTCCAAATAATCTTTGCATTACTCAATAGAATAATATGTTACCTCTTCTCTGACTATGCCAAACCACACTCACTATTACATCATATCTCAATTTTAGATCTCTGTACTTCACATGTCTTCCTTCACATATTCACTTTCATACTTAGCTCTATTCTTCACTTCATGCATACAACATCACACACAATCATATTCAATTAAATTACAACAAGGAAATACATTCCTTCCTTTATACCACACTCAAATAATTACAAATGATTCGGCATACAATTACAACATAAAAGTTTCTATACGCTACATCAAAATTACACAAAACTATCGGCTTCCAAATAAAATAAATCTTCAATCATGTGACCTCAAAGTCTACATTGTCATCCATGTCACTATCAATGAGTCTTCAACTTCCCTTTAACTGCACAAAACCAAATTCCATCCTGATTAGGAGATATCATCCGATTTCCATAAACCGCTACTTAGGAACACTTCTTGAATACTACCTCCACTAAAATGATCATAACTTCCATGAATAAATGAATTACTATTTGTGATCTTAACCATAGAAATATAACATATTAAAGAGTATATCCTCAACATCACATAGCTCCAACTCTAATAACCCATGTGCGCTAATTCAAACTCTGTCTGCTTCTCTGCAAGTCTTCGGTAAATCATTGTGTTGACATCAATGACAATCATTGTCATGAATGCAACAAAAACTACTACAGAATGGCTGCCAAACATTTAACATTCATTCCTAACACAGATATGCAAGTATGAGAAAGATACAAGTAGTTGAAGTTGCACAGCTACTGTGTGCCAGTGAAGAACAGAGTAAGCAGCCGACTGTTATCATTTTGAGTTGCAACTATATTATAATGATGTAGAGGCTATGTGCCTATTGTAATTAGGTTTTTGACATGTATATATGTTTTATTGTAAACATGCTTAAGCTAGTTCATTTGGAATGTAATAGGTTTAAGGGATGACCTAGTTGTTTATTTTGTATGCGCATATAAATATAAGATGCACCCATTGTAATTGGTATGGATGTTGATATAGAGTTGTGATTAGTAGAGAAGAAGTGTGCAAAGAATCTATAAGATGTATTAGAGCTTTTCAAGAGGTCAAAGCATCAGCGCAGAAAAGGAACTGATTTGACAAATAGTGTCATAATGACAGTTCATCCAGTAGATATGGTGTGTATCTGAGATCATAAGGTTGTAGCCTTCACCACTTTAGCATTGAGCTCTAGGACAGTGTGTCCACTCCCCTAACATGGAATATTGTAAAAGAATCCTAATAGGGTCTGACTCTTGACAAGGTCTACTGTACTTAATGCATTGTAAAGAAACTCCTAATAGGGTTAAGGATCTTCTAACAAGGATCACAAAACACTAGTATAGAATATTAGTGGGTGTTAATTCCCACCGGGGATTTTATCTATTTGGGTTTCCCCGTAACCATATTGGTGTCATGTGTTGATTTCATGTTTCATGTTTATGTGGATGTTTACTTTAGTACTCAAGCATTTAAGTTTGGTTTAAAGATTAAATAAAAAAGATAAAATACATTGAACACTGATTCACCCCCCCTTCTCAGTGTTCCCATTCCTAACATGTAGCACAATCCCTATCAGAGGAAGAGAAACAAGCATTCACAACATTCTTGACAGAAAATAAGATCAACTTTGCATGGAAGTATTTAGATATGCTAGGGTTAGATCGAAATCTAATAATGCATCATCTTTCTATAGCTCTAGGAGTCAAACTTGTTAAACAAAAATTGCAAAAGATGCATCCACATGTTGCACTCCTAGTCAAAGTTGAGCTAGAAAAGTTACTAAAAGCTGAATTTATCTGAGTTATTGATTATGATGAGTGGATATCCAACATTGTTTTTGTTTCAAAACCAGATAAATCTATCAGAGTATGCATAGATTTTAGAGATGTAAACAAAGCATGCCCTCAAGATGAATTTTGATTACCAAATATCAATATGATAGTAGATATGACTTGAGGCTTTGAAATGTATTCTTTAATGGATGGTTTCTCTGGATATAACCAAATCAAAATTGCTCCAGAAGATCAAGAGAAAATAACTTTTACATGTGCATGGGGTAATTTTTTTTGGAATGTCATGCCATTTGGTCTTAAGAATGTTGGTGCTACACATCAATAGGCTATGACATCTATCTTTCATGACATGATGCATCAAACTATGGAAGACTATGTTGATGAAACTTTAGATAAATCTATGATAAGATCAGAATATTTGAATGACTTGAGAAAAATACTAGATAGAATGGAGAAGTTTAGTCATAGACTGAACCCTAAAAAGTGTGGTTTTGGTGTCACTTCTGGAAAGCTCCTAGGCTATATTATTTCAAAGAAGGGCATTGAATTAGATCTTGATAAAGTAAAAGCTATCATGGAGATGCAACCTCCTAAAAATATCAGTCAAATGAGAACCTTACAAGGAAGGGTGCAATCAATCAAATGTTTCATATCTCAGCTTGCAGCTATATCACAACCTTTCACAAAAACATTACATAAAGGTGCGACTTTTGCATGGAACGAAGAGTGTGAAAATAAAATTTACCACATCAAGCAATATCTATCAAATCCTCCTATTTTGATGCCTCCAATTCAAGGGAATCCATTGATTCTATATGTCTCCACCACATATACATCACTAGGGGCATTGCTAGCACAACATGATGAAAACAAGAAGGAAAGAGCTATTTATTATATCAACAGAACATTGGTAGCATATGAGAAGAACTATTCAATGATCGAGAAAGCTTGTCTAGCTGTGATCTTTGCATCACAAAAACTGAGACACTACATGTTAGCTCATACTACACAACTAATAGCTAAGATTGATCCACTAAAGTACCTACTAAGCAAATCTGCCCTCACAGGTAGATTAGCTAAATGGGTGATGCTATTGAGTGAATTTGATATAGAATTGTTGAAAGGAAAGCTATTAAAGGTCAAGTCATTGCAGATCAACTGATTGAAGCACTATTGTTTGATGATACACCATTATAGATGGAATTTCCCGATTCATCCATCATGCACATATCTTCGAGGACTTGTCATCTATTCTTTGATGGATCTTATGCATAGAATGGATCTGGAGTAGGCATATTATTCATAACACCACAAGGTTACTCAATACCTAAAGCATTTAGAATAAAATTTCCTTGCACAAATAATATTGCTAAATATGAAGCTCTACTTAATGGCATGAAGATAGAAATTGAGTGGTGAGTAATAGAGTTGCACATTCATGGAGACTCACAACTAGTCATACACCAAGTCAATGATGTGTACTAGATGAAAGATGAGAAAATTGTTCCATACAAATGCGTGGTAGATGACTTAAAGAAATATTTCATATCTATCACGTTTGAGAAGATTCCTAGAATGGAGAACAAGGCTGCTAATGTGATGGCAACGCTATCATCTCTACTATAGATGACCGAACATGAGCTACGTTATGATTTCCTGGTGGAAGCATTGTCATTCTTGTATATGATTCCCCTAAAACCCACATGATCTACACTGTTGTTGGTCATGATTCTTCCAGATACAAAAACTTATACTCCTACCTAAAAGACCAAATCATTCCTGATACCTTCAACTGCCATGAGAAATGATACCTTATCCGAAATGCATCTTGGTATGTCATCATTGGTAATGATCTTTACAAATGGAGTCTAGATGGTACACTACTTAGTTGTTTAGAATGTGAAGATACTTGATGTGCATTAGAGGAAGTCCATGATAGTATATGTGGATCACATTCCAACGGTTTAACACTAGCTTGAAAACTTATTAGGGCTGGGTATTATTGGCCTGAAATGGAAAAGGAGGCTATCAAGTATGCTAAGAACTATAAAAAATGTCAAGTACATGGAAACTTGATTCATGCACCAGGGAGAGATCTTATTCCCTTTACTACATAATGGCCTTTCCAACAATGGCCATTTGATTTAATAGGTACTATTTATCCACATTCTTCTAATGGACATACCCATATCATTACAACTACAGATTACTTTACAAAATAGGTAGAAGCAGTTCCTTTGATTCAAGCAACTGGCAAACAAATTTCAATGTTCATTTTGAACTACATCATTTACTAGTATGGTATTCCACATTCTATAGTCATAGATAATGGTGGCCAATTCAAAAAAAAGGACCTAGATTCCTTATGCACAAAATTCAATATACCACAACATTGGTCATCCATATACTATCCTCAAGGGAATGGACAAGCAAAGGCATCAAACAAGAATCTGTTGAAAATATTGCATCGAATAGTTAATAAAACAAGAAGAGACTGACATCTCATGATCAATCTAGCTCTTTGGGCCTATAGAATAAGTATCAGAATGCCCACTGGGGCTACACCATTCTCTTTAGTTTATGGGTATGAAGTGGTACTACCTATTGAGGTTGAAATCCCATCACTAAGAATTAGAATGCATTGTCTAGTAACTGATGATGAATACAGAGTGTCTAGGTTGCAAGAACTTGAACTACTAGATGAGCGCAGACAAGAAACATATGATCATCTTAGAGTATATCAGAAAAGAATGTCTAGAGTTTACAACAAGAAAGTTAGACACAAAGAATTTTAGGTTGGTGATCTAGTCTTGAGAGAGAATCCTAAAAATCAATCACATAGAGAACGCAAGGGGAAGTTTGAACCCAATTGGCTGGGTCCCTTTGTTGTCACTGCTACTTTTGGCTCTAGATCCTATCAACTCTCAATGATTGAAGGAGAATATCTCCGAGAACCAATCAACGTTCTCCATCTAAAGAAATTCTATGCTTAAGACATTCAGTATTAAAAAATGTCTTGAAAAAATCAGAAAAAGTCCTAAAAAAATGAACATCTTGGTGAAAAACTAGCGATAGGCACCTTGACGTATCACAAAAAAATAAAAAAAATGAAAAAGTACAAAAAAATTGAAAAATACAAAAAAAAATGAGAAAAAGAAAAAGTGCCTTGGTGAAAACTTGGAAACAGGTGCCTTGGTAGCAAAAATAGAATCTCTACCAAGATGGTGAAAACCTGACAAATGGATGCCACTTGTTAAAAAATGCTCCATCTATTAGCACAATTTTGGTCTTTCATAGCTTTCAGTCTTGCTTTAGTTTGTGAATATTTCCTGGTTTGTTTCCGCATCCTGTTTTCAATAAAGTTGGTTTATACACCAATCAACAAAAGTGTATGTATCTTATCAATGTTTCAAACTTGGGGGCAATCAATGTCATATCCTATGGTCTCCAGTATACCTCAAACGAGTCATATCTAGTCAGAGTCCTTTGAAGCTACATCTGAGTCAGTGTGTCTGTCTCCTTAGTAGAAAGGATTTTGCAATAAAATACAAATAAACGTCAACATCAAACTGAAAAAAACCTCTGCTTCATTGCTTTTATCTCCTTGTATGCTTACTAATTCGCATTGATATTTTTGCATATTATGTACCCTCAAGCTCTTCGATGATGTCCTTCATAGGATTTAGAGAGTGATGATTGGGGGCATAATCTTTTCTTTGTTTTCTACTTTGAGTGAAAATCTAACAACTTTGGAAATTCTAGATTGAATTGGTGTCCACTATAAGTGCCTCCATCATGTATTGGATGGCCATGTGTACCTCGACCATCAATACCTAGATGCTTCAAGGAGGTTTGACCTAACTATTGTCTTTTTGAGTGAATTCTTACTCCTACTATGAAACGCGATCTTACCCAAGGATGTGAACGATAAAGGTTCACTGCGGATAATTCACAACGGATTCAGAATGATCTCTCGACTGCTTGGTGTGTTTGTCCGCAAGGCATATTCAGGTCATCACAACATTTATCTTCTGATGCTTATACAAATTTCTATATCAAAATGGACATGATATTCAGGTCATACTGGATTTTTGTGCCTTGGTACTTATATCTAATTTGACATTTCAAAATAAAAATCAATATTCATATGTTCATGGTTGTCTAACTAGTGGACATTGTATTGATTTATCCGGTTACCTAATAAAATATTTAGTGATGAAAATGATCGACACATGATTAGTGACTAAGTCCTAGGTCCTAGGTTTGCATATCATTCTGCATGTCACTTTGCAGTTCTCATGATTGTATTTATCTCATGATTGCCGAATCAGCTTGACACTTAAACGATTCTTTAAAACACTAAACATGACACAAGGACTAAATCTCACACGAAGGTCTCTTCATAGATCAGCAAGCAGTCTCCATCCTGGGTTAAACATCCTTTTTGACAAATGAGCGAGTACTTGTCTTCATCAATACCTACAAAATATATCATGCGTATCACTGCATTTACATTACATATCATAATCATTCCATTACATCCACTACATTGCATACATATACATCCATAAAGCATAAACAAATCATACATTTCCATAATCCATAATCAACTGCATTGCATAATCCATACATTTGAAAGAAACGATTACATTACATATTCCATACATTCTACACCAATCAAAGCATTTTACACATTTACATCACATGATATCATCATACAAAAAATGACAAGTACATATGAAGTCATAACCCAAAAATTGATCTCATATATATCATAAAACCTTAGAATAGTCAGGGGTGCACTAATGGCACAGTATACAAAAGAATGAGCTCATGTGAGCTATCAGATTAGATCAATGTATAGATAAAAATGGCAAAAACTATCAGAAGACATAGGCAGATCAGCTATCTACCTGCTCCTCCACATCTGGTGGTGGTGGGGTAGGTGCATCTGGTGGTAGATCATCCCGCAGTGCTCTAGCTTCCTCAGAAGCACTCATGTATTGGGAGTATGTAGGTGCTCTCTATGCAATAGGTACAGTCACATAATATGCTGAGACATAGTAAGAAGCCTATGCAGTTTGATGGATGACCTTATCCTACAGTCATCTAACATCTGGCTCCTATTCTAAACACTTCCTCTTAGACTCCTTTAGTGTATCTCAAATGTGGTGCTCTGCAATCTCAAGTCTCTAATCTACAACCTAAGTCACCTAATAGTATCCTGAGGAGTCTACCTTAGTCTAGTATCTATATCATCTACTAGCATATCTGTATCCTCCATCAGCTAATCAGTAGCCTCTGCTCTGCACAACTTGTGACGTCTGACCTCAAAACCTAAATCAAAATCTGGATCAGCCTGTGTGTCCTCAACACCACCTACATACTACTAGGCACCTAACACATCATATGCACTAATGATGCTACCTAGTGTACTAGTCTCTCCTCTAGTATGTCTCCTCTGAAGAACTGCAAGTCTACTTGCTATAGAAATCAGAAGGCGAGGTGGTCTCATCTGTCCTACTCCTCTCTGTGGAATAACAACTACTCTAGGCCTAGGTGGTGTAGGCTGCACCACTAGTATTTGTACATCATGGCATCTCTGGCCTCTACCCATAGGTGCTCCTTTCACATCTACTACCTCTTCCACAGTTGGAATCACCTCTGTAGGATCAAAGAATCTCCTCATAGGATGCTCTACCAACCAAGTAATAAATACATCAGTAACTCCAACATTAGCAACCTGTGGCCTATAGTCCCAATCTCAAGCAACATATCTGGTATACTCCTGACTCCATAGAGCATAAGATAATTGAGATGTCCATCCTAGTCCCAGCTCTTGAACAAAATGTGCATAAGTAGCATAGTCCTATGGTGCATCTTGTCTGATGCCATACTATCTCCAGACACATGTAATGATAAATCTCTCAAGCATAGTAGTGGAACGACTTATCTGCACTCAACTCTGACAAAAGTATCCAAACTGGGCCCGAGTAGTAGGCCATACCTCCACCTATAAGTACAATCTCCAAATGGTGCAGGAGCATCCTAGGATTCTTGGCAATCCTGTATCAACCAAAAATATGTTTGTCTTTGAAGGTAGATTGTTAGTTTTGATCATGGTTTGGTGGAGTACTTGCTTGGTTTTGGAGTTGGTTTCTTGGTTTCAGTGTTTACTAGGTTGCTTGGTCTCTGAAGAATGCTCGGTAACTGAAGGTGTCAATTTCTCCTAGTGCTCAGTGATAACTGCATTACTCGGTCATGCTTGGTGTGGTCAGTTTTTGGCACTCGATTATTTCTCTATTGCTTGGTGTTCTTTCTTACCGACTTAGTTTGTTTGGATGGATCGGCTTGGCCAATTGGTTCCATTGATTTGGGTCATGCTCCTCATGTTATGGATTGACCATTGGACGTGTGGGGACCTAGATCTGGTGTGTTGCATTCTTCTATGGGGATCTGATGACTGTTGGGGGCCATCTTGGAGAGTTTATTTATTTGTAAGGCTATTTGAGAGCTGACTAATGTTTTGGCATTTAATATTTGTATATCCTATAGAGCTAACTTGTGGCTGGGATTTAGTATTTAAGTGGATATTTGGGTACATGTTGAGGGAGATAATAATCAAGGGGTTGGTAGTGGAAGTTAGTAGCCTACGAGCTTAGGAACACAAAGATTTCTTGGAAGTTTGAGTATAATTTTAGATCTTTCCTGGATGCCTACTAGTGTGCTACATGTTGCAGACCTGGGCTAGTTGAATACTGATGTTGTGGAAAGATTTGGATCCTGTGAGATCTTGTAGATTGTTACTTTTTTTGTATCTAGCCATAACCAGGAAGGCCTTACAGCCTGACACATTGCATGTAATCGGTGATTTGATGAATAAAGATTTCTATTCTATATCAGATATGTTGTTGTTGTTGTGTATTTTTGTTGTGTATTGGTTTGGCTGCAAGGTCAGATAGTCCTTCATTAGATTCCCCAGCCTTGATTGCGTCAAGTGGTATCAGAGTGAAGTTTGTTCCTATTTGAGTGAAGTTGGTTCCTATTTGAGTGAAGTTTGTTCCTGTTGGAGCTGTGTGGATCTTATGTGTTTGTGTCTAGATCTTGATTTGAAGATGCCTCTGAGGAGAAATCATGAAATCTCAAAGGAAGAAGCTACTGGAGAATTCAGTCTTGATGATTTTAGGGCTTTGTAGAAACAAGTGCAAGAACTACAAGAGGAGTTGAGAAAGAAGAAGACTACCTTGAAAGAGGATAGTGATGAGGAATTTGAGGAAGATCATTTTGAAGAAGCTGTAGAAGAAGCTAGAGATCCAGAGGAGAATCAAATTTTGAAAGCTATGTCTAAGATTGGGAAGAGACCTAAGATTGAAGTTTCGGCATATTCTGGAAGCCTTAGGCTAGAAGAATTGATTGATTGGATCAATGAGATAGATGAATACTTTGAGTATGAAGAAATAGAAGATCTTGATAGATTTAGATTTGCAAAGATTAAGTTGAAAGGTCATGCAAATATTTGGTGGAGAGAAATTTAGTTGGAAAGAGGTAGAAGAGGAAAAGAAAAGATCACTAAGTGGAACCGAATGGTTGACAAGTTGAAGAAGCAATTCATTCCAGTGGATTATGAATTGGACATGTTTAAGAAGATATAAGCTTTGAAGTAGACTAACAAATTGGTATAGGAGTATATTGAGGAGTTTTACAAAATCCTGATTAGGACTGGTCATTCTGAAGCTGATAAAGAGAAGGTTGCTAGGTATGTCTATGGTTTGAGACCTAGTATTCAAGAAGAGTTACTTACTATTTGGTTGACAATAATAGGAGATGCTTATCATATGGAATTGAAGATTGAAGAGAAGCTGAATAAGAAGTGTGAATGAAGACAAAACAATAGGAAACGAGGTGGTAAAACTGGTGAGACAGTTGCTGAAGGAAATGTGACAGAGAATCCTAAGTCTAGTGTGGGATCTAGCAGTGGTCAAGGTACTAAGAACTTCAACAGTGGATAGAGAGGAAGGTGGAAGAATGAGTTCACCGGTACTTGTTATAAAGTGTGTATCCTCTTAAAATGGAAGCACTTCCATGTTAAGAGCATTTAGCCCTCTGATTAAGTGGTTTGGGGTCATGTCAAATGCCTTGAATTGATCTTTTCTTGGATCTAGCTTTCTCCCCACTTTCCACTTCTTTTCTGCACTTGATTCCTTAATTCTAGGTGAAATTAGGGTTAGGATCCTGAGGATTCTCCTTAATTTCCCTCTTCTATGGCTCTATTTTCTAGGTAGGACTTACAAATAGGTCCTCCTAGACTTCATCATGTTCATCATAGGATTTTGTGTCTCTCCCTGGCACTCTACCCTATTTTGGCATCATTTCTAGGTCTCTAGGCATCCCCGGGACCTCCTATTTCTCACTTTGACTGAGACCCTAAAATTTGTGCCCTTAAGGTCAAATTCGACCTAAAGGGGTCAAAGTCAACCTTGAAACTAACTAGGTTAGGATCAAGCTCATCTTTGACCTTGGGTTCAAATTTCAAGGTCCCGAGATCTCCAGTTGTCGGGTTTTAGAAATAATTATTTTCTCACTTTTGGGTCCACTGTTTTGTTCTCCGAAATGGTAAACCCTTAAATTATATTTAATTTAGGTCCATTCCTAAAGGGTTGAGGCTTAATTGGAATTTAATTCCCCAAGGTGGCCCCTCTAGAGGATTGTGCCCTAGATCACTATAAAAGGAAGCCTTCCTCTCTCATTTTCACATCAAGTTTTCATGCTCAAGCACTCTCAAGTAAGGAGATCAAGAAATCATTTCATCAAGAAAGATCAAGCAAACACCCATTCAAGCATTCAATTCCTCTTCTCTATCCAAGTTCTCCATTGAAGATCAAGGATTCAAGCATTCAAGCCATTGAAGGGATTTGGTTTAAGTATTCAAGATTCATCATTCAAACCCTAGATCTAGCCATCATGATGGTGTGATCTTCCTTCAAGATCCATTCATTCTTCCCTCAAGGTGGATTCCAAGCATACAATCATGGAGGTTTGATTTACATTTGTTGATGTTATGTTCAAGCTTTCATATTAACATACTTGATTACATTTCAAATACAATTTGCATATCTATTGAATATCATAGCTTCATTGTTAGATCTATTTCTACTACTTGATAGCATTCTCCATTTCAATTTCAATATTAAGGTTAATTCCAAACCAGGGTTTGACCAAGGCAAACCCCTCAAACAAACAACAAAAACCCTCTTTTTCTTGCAGGTACAGGTGCAGAATTTGAAATCTGAGAGTAGATTTGGATACCCTTTTTAGCGAACTTCCAAGATCTATGAACAAGGTCAAAATTGACCTTCAAAAAAAAAATGTAGCCTTTGACCTTTTATGAGGGTCAAAGACTACCTGCTGTCAGAAAGATAAATGATTTATGGGTTTTCTTCATCTCAACATTTCTAGTCCGAAACAGGTTGCAGGATTGCCCGAAAGTACACACAGACACCAAAAAATAGGTATTTCCAAATTAATTTCATCATGAGGTATGTATCTTATTTTATCTAATTTCAAGCATTTTCCCTTACAATTCAAATGTATGTGTAAAATATTAACTCTGGGGTCTCTTTATGTGCAAACCATTGTTCTAGGACCCCATACACCATTTTTCATTATACACTATGGTGAAGTTGGTCACATAAGTTTTCATTGTCCTAAGAAGAGGGTGGCACTGACTGTTGAAGAAGATATTGTGAATGTTGTAGAAAAAGGTGAGACACTTATCACTAGGAGATTAGTGGCATGTGTCCATGAACTAGTACAGAGAAGAAATCTATTCAGAACCAGATGTAAGTGCAAGAATAAGGTATATAATGTCATAGTTGATGGTGGCAGTTCTAAGAACTTTGTTTCAGATGAAATGGTTAGTAAATTGAGTTTGGAAAGAAGGAAACACCCTAACCCTTATCAGGTTAGTTGGATACAAGATGTTACTAAGGTTAGAGTTGAAGAACAATCCTTGGTTAATTTTTAGATTGGATCTTACCAAGATGAGATATTGTGTGATGTATTGCCTATGGATGTTTGTCACCTGTTGCTCAGTAGACCTTGGCAGTTTGATAGGAATTTTTTGTTTTATGGTCATGCAAACACCTATGTGGTTAGGCATGAAGGAGCTTGACATAAGCTAATACCTTTGCAAGAAACATGGACTAAGGAATGTGGAGTCATCGGGTGTTGTCCATGTGATAGTGACAAACTTCAGAAGAACAGGGTTGATGAACCTATTCCTACAAAGTCTAGTTTGAAGGAGAAGGAGAATGATATATTTGAAGAGTTTGTTGAGATCAAGAGACAGATGGTCTTTCTGGCAGAAATAGTACAATAGATGGTGAAATTTATAACATAGAGGGATGCAGATGATATTGAGTTGATTAAGGAGTCTGGAGAGGATGAACCTTATCGAGACACTGATGTGATCAGTAGTGGTCAGAGTCGGTTGCTATCAGTTTCTCATCGAAAGGATAAGAAAAGTGGAAAGTAGAAGAACTTTCCGCATGGAGAAATGAGTGAAGTGAAGACTACCTCAAATGAAGGACAAGAGGAGATATGGGTAAAGAACATATTTGGCATACCTATTTTGATTCCCTAGAGACGTTCCTGATTTCCTTATGAGAAAATATTTCTTCCTTGGTGTGTCTAATACAAGAGCATCCTAGGATTCTTGGCAATCTTGTATCAACCAATAATATGTTTGTCTTTGAAGGTAGATTGTTAGTTTTGATCCTGGTTTGGTGGAGTACTTGCTCGGTTTTGGAGTTGGTTGCTCGGTTTCAGTGTTTACTAAGTTGCTCAGTCTCTGAAGAATGCTCGATAATTGAAGGTGTCAGTTTCTCCTAGTGCTCGGTGATAACTATGTTGCTCGGTCATGCTTGGCGTGGTCAGTTTCTGGTGCTCAGTTATTTCTTTCTTGATCAGTCTTCTTGCTTACCGACTTAGTTTGTTTGGATGGATCGGCTTGGCCGACTAGTTTCATTGATTTGGGTCACACTCCTCATGTTATGGATTGACCGTTGGATGTGTGGGGACCTAGATCTAGCATGTTGCATTCTTCTATGCAGATTTGTTGACTATTGAGGGCCATCTTGGAGAGTTTATTTATTTGTAAGGCTATTTGAGAGTCGACTGATGTTTTGGCATTTAACATTTGTATATCTTATAGATCTGACTTATGGCTAGGATTTAGTATTTAAGTGGATGTTTGGGTAGATATTTAGGGAGATAATAATCAAGGGGTTGATAGTGGAAGTTAGTAGCCTACGAGCTTAGGAATAGGAATATTGCTTGGAAGTTTGAGTACAAGTTTAGATCTTTCCTGGATGCCTACCAGTGTGCTGCGTGTTGCAAACCTGGGCTAGCTGAATACTCATGTTGTGGAAAATATTTAGATCATGCAAGATCTTGTAGACTATTACTTGGTTTGTATCTGGTCATAACTAGGAAGGCCTTATAGCCCGTCACATTACATGTAATCGGTGATTTGATGAATAAATATTTCTTTTCTATATCAGATCTATTATCATTGTTGTGTATTTCTGCTGCGTATTGGTTTGGCTGCAAGGTCAGACAGTCCTTCATTGGATTCCCCAACCTTGACTGCATCACCAAATAATGAAGGTCATGTCATCAAGGACATGCCTCTAGTACTTTTTAATGCCCATCCGAACTTGTGTGACATATCTTGAATATTTGTAAATGAGAGGCTCCTATGGCTATCTGCCCTTGCCGCATACCGGCCAACATATCGAGATGTGCTCCCATGCCCAAATCTGTAGAACTAGTGCACCAGAAGCAAAAGATTTTCCCTCATGCTACACTATCTCGTGCATCTCTGAGAACATATGAGCAACTAAGCACTAACCCCATCGTAGCTCAGAAGGTGTAGCCATCATGCATGCTACTATCAGGGCCCAGCCCATCAGAAGACCGTTCTATTGACGGTCAGACATGATGATCCCATCAATCATCCCTGCTATGATACACTCCAGTCTGTGGGTCTACCCATATCTCTGTACCAAATCCTCCCAGGAGATAGACTGAGCCAACTGATCATCATCGCGAAATAGAGTCCAAAAATCATGAAGCCCATCATTCCTTGCACTGATATAGTCAGGACGAGGACCATGAAAAGGTATATGTAGAATCCGATAAACATACTTTGGAGTAATGGTGATCTCTCCAGTAAGCAAGTGGAACATCTACATCTCAGAATGGAATCTCTTGATCAACACAGTAATCAAACCATGGTTCACCCAAATCTCAAGAAAATGTATCAAATACTCAAATCCGTAGGTAGCTAGGTGCACTCTGAGAGGGTGAGGCAGTGACACACAGAGTCTCTGGGTGGTAGGATGTGAAATGCATACATGTACATCAGGATAGATGACCTACACAACACAACAATAGGGTACCCTATCAATAACTTGGTAAAAAATCAAGCTATAAGAACAAAAATTGAAAAATTGAATACTTCAAAAGGTGCATTAAATGCTAAGGAATAAGCCTATGAAATAAAAAAAATAAAAAAATTGACCTAAGGATGAGAAAAACACTTGCTATTTTCCATACAAGTTTTTAGACTAGTACCAAAACTTGTACACATTTCTATAGGTTCCTGCATGACATTTCATGTGTACATGACAATTTACTGGTTCCCGTATGAGACTTGAGGGACCCGATGAAATGTCGTATGACAGATGGGTCCCTCTCATATGACTTACAGTACTAATGAGGATGACACTCTATAGGAAGTCAAAAAATCATATGAGTCCAAGCAGACTGTTGTATGAGTTTCCATGGTGCAAAAATTCAAAAACCTAAAAATGTACGAAAAAGATCCTAAAATGCTAAAAACATGGAAAATTTGAATTCACAAAGACGCATAGAGGTCTACTTACCAGGTTCCCGTATTGGGGAGGTCGCTGGAACCGTTGGCTGTGCTCGAATCGACATGAGGAGACTGGAACTGCCATGTTGTCCATTTTTCTCTCAGAGGGCTCCACAAAGCTCACAAAAGACAAAAGGTTGAAATGATTTGAAAATGACCCTTTTGGCCCTTATATAGGTTTTTACCTAATTTTTAAAAGTGCTCTGTTTTGCATGAAAATTGCACCCCTAGCTAATTTCGACATTCTGAACCCATTTTTGGGATCAAAATTGAAATATGAGATCATTTACATTGTCAAAATTGTGATTTAAAATTTTTGGACCCAGGATGGCCGACTGCTTGCATAATCAACCTTCTTGTCATCATAGAAATCCAATTTTCAACTTAACTAATTATCATACATCAAACTATCAAAATTTCAATTTGGTCAACCATGGTCAACTCATGGTCAAACCTAGTCAAACTTGGTCTTTTGGACCTCCAAATGATGCAAAATGCATCTCTAGACGTGCATAACCAATTCTCAAATCAATTAACATGCTTCTAAACTATAACAACACTGACTTTTCTTGTCAAATTTCAATTTTCATCCTGAAGGGGGCATGGTATTGCACATCAATCAAATCCGTAAATTATATCTTTCTCTCAGTAATCAAGACAACAACCACGTCTAGTTGTTGATTCATTAAAAGACCTCGTTGCTTGGGGCACATTGCTTGGGGCATATCAGGTTCATCAAGATCCATATCAATTTGGTATCCTAATCAATCTTGTGAACTATATCACCTCTTCATAACCATCGGTTCAGTTGTGTTATTTCCTTGGTTCTTCGTAACTGAACGGTTCAGATTTGGCATCCTTTCGATTCTTTTGGACAATCAGGTCTGGAGTTAGGACAGTCACTTCTTCGTAATCATAGGTTCAAAATTAGGCATTTTGACACTTCTTCGTAATCACCAGTTCATTGTTGATATAGTTAGCATCATCTCGATTCTTTGGTCAACCAGGACCTGAATCACCAACATCTTAAAATCTATCAATCAGTTTTTGTCTCAAAATTGGTTAATCTTTTAGGATCAATTTCTCCACCACATAACTAAGTCCTCATCATTATCAAAGATAGATTAATCTTTGAACCACTGCGCTTCGCACAGTAATTCAAATAGGGGCAAAATGTAATACCCCAAAAATGGGCTATAGGTTCATTAACCTCCTACATCATCAAATCAATCGAAATCAACATCAAAGTCCTAACCTAAGGCACATCTACACATCAGTTTATCAAAACCCTAATTGATTTTATCCTAAGTCTACATCGTGGAATATTCCTTAAATATTTATAATTTATCTAATTATCCTAATTGAATATTATTTGATGATAAATCATATTTATCCTAAAATTTGATTAATTGAATATTTTGAATATTTGATTAATTAGATTTAATTTTGCCACTTAATTATTTAATTAGATTTAATTATATTTATTCCTAATTTATATTATTTAATTTTGACAATAAATCAAAAAACCTATGAAGTAATTGATTAAATTCTTATTTAATTAATTAAATCCAGTTGTCAATATTTAATGATATAGTTTGGAATAAAAGTTTGATTTAATAACTGATTAACCCATAAATCAATTGTTTTAATTCAAAATCAGTTAAGTTGAGAATAAATCACTTTATTTTTAAATTAATTCATATTAAATCATGCACAATTAGAAAAGCAGTCAAATTTAAATCAGTTATCAATTTCAATTTGTTAAATTTCTAAACTCAACATATGATTGTGAGTTGAAAAAGTGAACTAAACTCTATTTTGAGTAAAAAAGTGCTTTTGCATGATTTTAGTTTTGATCTCTTCTTGATTTCTTGTTAACTCAAAAATCAACTTGAGTTTATCAAGAGTGATTTATGGCTTTTCTCAATGCATCCTCAAGCCATGGATTTCTATATAATTGAGGCTCAGTCCTTCATCTTTCCCCCCTGTGAATTTGCATACTTGAACTCTGGCGAATTTGCATCTGAAGAATCAAGCTTTTGCGAAATAGGCAATTTGTGAGATCTTTGTTTTCAATTCATCCATTTTCATATCATAGCATTGTTAGAATAAATCAATTTGCATATCATTTCAATTCATTCTAGACTAGTTTCATATCAGCTTTTCATCATATTGCATAGAAAATACAAAAATATAGATTAATTTTGCATCCATATTTCATTGCTTTCAATCATTTAAATCCTTCGTTTAGGTGTTTCATTGTCACTGATCTTGGTCTGAATCTAAGAATACCATACTCACACCTACTAGAAGGTAGTAAATCACCTGGTTAGCTTAGTTTATTTCATTTATATTACAGATTTCTTGATTTGCTAACCTTTAATGTTTTATTGAAGTGTTGTGTCTCCAACTAGGTACAATTTTCACACACACAGTAATAACCAAACTTGAATCCATTACTCAGAGAATTGTCCAAATTTTGTTTAAATTATGCACTGTAGACCAATTCACTGCTAAGGTCAGTGAAGAGATTAAGAAGTTAGATGAAGAGATCTTGGTTAGTTCAAATGTATCTCTAACCGAGCCTAATGCTTTTCACAAGCATATACTAAAAGTTCAAGAACTTAGGCGGTTGAGATCAGACTTGAGGAAGCACCATAAGTGACCAAGTCACCGAGCTACAAGCTGAGCTGCTTCCACACATGAAAATTAGGGAGAGACATATTGAGAAGGCTAAATCCTTAGCAGCTACCCTCAAGATTTCAGTTTTGGAGAATATTTTTGATATGCATGCACAATTCGGTCTAGAGAACATTGCTCTTGACAACTTGAAAGAGGAATGGGAAAACCTCTTGGCTTCACTGCAGAAAACCCACAAGCACATTTTTGATAAGCTGTGAGTACATATTTTTTTGTATTGGCATTAATTTCACAAAGGGGAGAAATCATGTATATGCCACTATGTACTTCATACCACTGAGAGCATGCACAAAGGGGGAGTTTTGAAGAATCTTGAAGAGTTTGTAAAGAAAGACAATCTATGTATATAGTTTGTATTCACACAGAGTTAGTAAATTTTTTTTTGAGTTATTCGGTACATATACATAAGGTTTTGATACTAATGCAAAAGGGGGAGATTTTTATCTCTACTTGAGCATTATGGATTGTCATTAGTATCAAATGAGTTCAATCGGTAATCATAAGTTACTTAGTCGGTAAAGGTTGGAATAAGGAGAAAACAAGTCAGTCGGTTAAGCATACAAAGACTTCACACTGAGAAGATACAAGGTAGAACTTAAAGCTATTAGAATACAAGTTTAATTGGTCATGTTTACTGAGCATGTTTACCGAGCGTCAGGATTTACCGATTATTGAGTTAGTAATCACCGAGAATTCTACACACCGAGCATCAATTATTCATTGAACATCAAATGTAGTGAACACTGAGTTATTCAAGAAATGGCATAGTGATCAAGAATGGCACATATCTCTATGCAAATGGTTTACATGGTTCTATAAATGGTTTACCAAGATCGAGACATATTTAATATGGATGTAATCATTTAATTTTGTGATGATTCCTATGTAACAGTTAGATCTAGGTTATTTTTGTACACCGTTGATCTTAGGTTTTCTAAGATGTTGTAACTCTAATTAGGTCAAATCAATTTGATATATAATTATAAAATATGTCATTTTAGTCATGCATGATATATGAGATCATGAAGCAGTAGCCGCACACAAGACATCAGAAATCAGACAAGGGTTATATGATAGAGAAGTTTATCAGAAACATACAAGGATACCGGGCAGAACAGAAGGTTGTATTCATCACATTGAGGTGATATCTATTTGATATTTCATATATCAGATTCAGACAAGAATAAGTTGTCATTTACATATATTCTATTGTTATCAATTTAATCATTGTAGCAGATTTAAATCTCTTAATAGAGTAGACTTAACCGTCTTATGTAAATCTCTTAACCAAGTACACACATAATTTGTGTTGCTAAAATCCTTTAACAAGGTAGATCTAGTCGATCTTTTTTTACTCCTAACATGATAAGATCATCAGAAGTGATCAACACTTGTAGCCTTAATCGACATACTTTATTTACCAAAGTAGTGAAGAATTTGTGGGTGTCATCCCCACTGCAGTTTTTACCTTCTAACAAGGGTTTCTATGTAACCAAAATATCTGAGTCATGAGTACTTAATTTCATGTATGATTTATTGTTTTTTTTACATGCACTTTACATTTCAAGTTATATGAATGTATGTTACAAACAATGGACTCAGTTGGTTAGTTAAGAACTACTATTTCACATTGTTTAGTGTTGAAAGTTTTTGAGGGTACTGATTCACCCCTCCCCTCTTAGTACTTTATCTTTCCAATCCCAATAATACCAATAAGAAGAACCAATGGAATTATGAAACCAACATAAATAGGAAGGACCACAATGGGACACTACCACAACCATGCTCAAATAGAAGAGATGAACTAGGGTTTTCCATCCCAAAAATCTAACCAACTATGTAGGGAGCCTCATCATTCCCTAATCAAAACAATGAAAAGGGATGACTCAGATGCAGCCTTAGCACTATCTCTAGTAAACAACAACCTTCAAGGATTTTGAGGGCTCACTTAGACCAGTAGAGCTAGGTGAATTTGATGCCTGGTACCTGCAAGCTTGCATTACAAAGCAACTGTACATGTCCATATACATATAAAAAAAGATAGTACACACAATGAAAGGGATTGAGACATCATGTGGATCTCACCAGGTGAGTAACTAAGACTTCATCTCTATTCATATAGGAAGATCATAGACATGAACAAATACACATGTAAGCATCCAATAAAATATATCTTGAACATCATGAGCAAGGTAATCAAAGTAAAGTTTAGAATATAATCATATGTGAAATAAATGAATACATAAATATTAATCATAATCACCATATTCTCAGGGGTTAGTCCAATAATCGTAAACATTTATTGATTAAAGGGATCTTGAAAACATAATCTTGAGAAAGTAACGAGAGCAAAAATAACATTCATTTATCAATCATAACGTGATTATCAAAGTATCATAATCAACCCTAAGGTCGTTATTCATTATAACTAGTTTATCCAAAAGTAATCATAGTCATAGAGTAGAAAACATGAATAATAATCACATAGATCTCTAATGTAACCACACAAAATCAACCACATGTACAAAGGTCCTGAAATATCATCAATAAGTAGAGATGAATACATAAAAAGGAAGTAACTATAATTAAGAGGCATGATAGCATTGATATGTTTTTCATCGTCAAATACCAGATTATGAAGTTATTACAATTAAAATAATAAAATTAATTAGACGAGTATCTCAATATCAACACCTAATACAAAATCATCAAAATGAGAAACATAGAGGATCCTACAACATTCCCTAGACTCCAACAAATAAAATCAAAGATGTTTTAGGGTTAGAGGGGTATTATAGGTCATTACAATGAGATGGATTGCAAAGAATTAATTGTGTTAGGGTAGATTTTATGGATTAAGTTTAAATAAGTTGTTATTTGTGCTCTAAATTGTAAGAATCTTTCATTTTCAAAGATATACTAGGATACCCAAAATATAGGCCAACTTCTTCCATGTAGAAAATTTGATGATAAATTTCTAGGGAAGAATTTCCCATGAGAGATTGTGTAAAGTCTTCCTCCTCGGAGACAAGGATTTCATGCTACAATTCATAATCATCCTAGGTGACGGTTTCTTGGAGGTTGAATATCATTACCACATTAATGTGGATATCTCTTCTCTATTCATGATATGGTGTCTTGAACTTGGATCCAAGGAGGACACCACTAGACTTTTGTTGCAATGTGTGTGAGAAGAGTGGAGTAGTGGGATGTTTTCTCTAATTAATAAAAGACTAGGTGAAGGATTTGTGATGTCTGTGGTGGGGGGTGTGATGCAAGAGCATCTCAGGTCCTTGGCAATCCTATGTCACCAAAAACATGTTTTTGTTTTCTATGTTGCTCAGTTCATGCTTTGAATGAGTTGGTTCGGTAGTTGCTCGATTTCCTTTATTAACTAGGGTTGGTCAGTTATCTCTCTAGCACTCAGTTAATTCCCTGGTGCTCGGTGATGCTTGTCTGGTGCTTCATTATCCTTTCTTACCGAGCTATTTATTTTAGTTTCCCATTGAGGCCGACTTGTGCAAATAATTTTGGTCATGGATTTAATGTTGGTATCTATCATTGGGAAGCGTATGGACCTAGATTTGGTCATTCCTTCTGTTGATGGTGGATATGAAGGCCGACTTGTTCGGTAGCCTCTTGTATATATTGTAATCTTTGTTTGTAGTTTTGAACAACAATTAGGACATTAGAGAAAGAAGTTAGAAGATAGAATATTGTTTCAGATCCTCACATGTTGGAGGACTTATGTACTTGAATTGTAATATCTAGCCTAAACTGGGAAGGCCTTACAGCCCAACATGTATGAATCTATTTGATGAAATAAATAAGTTGATCTGCATTCTCTTTCTCACTTATGTGTTTGTTGCTTCTGCGTGTGATCTCTACAAGGTGGATCTGGTTAGGGTGTGTCTTTGGCCCATCTCTATATCCTCCCTTGCGTCAAGGTGTTTGTGGATTCATGCAAGCAAGTTTACTCCTCTCCAACACTTCCTCCTTTAGGGTGTGGATGAGGATAAAGAAGTGAGAAGAGTCACAACTTAGATTGTCCTTAGTAGCCTCAATTAGTACTTCCTAACCAGATATATCAAGGCTCAAAGACTTGAAAAGGCTTCGATTCTGAAAAGCCAAGCGAATGTGCAAGAGATAACAAGATGACGAAGAGGAAAACCACTTTGGAGTAAGGAAACATGCAAGTAGTTGGTATTGGTCACACTTGTAGGTGGTACTAATCTTTGAGGTTATGATTTTGATGGATTTTGATTTCCCTTATTTTTGGCTCTAGATCATGGTTCGGGACTCAATCCTTTGGTGGTTTTTTCTGTGATGTCTTTCATGATTTCACTAGCATGCATATATGCATTTTTTGTACTACAAATGTATTGATGAAATCTGCACTTGAAGGAGCCTGTATTAGGGGATTATGGATGTTTAGCTCCTTTGGTTCATTCCCCCTCGAGGCAATTAGAATTGGGTGGGATGTTTTGGTGGGTCTCCTAGATATATGGAGACAAATTTTTGCGAGGGAAACTTAGACTATGTTTCTTGTTAGTATGTAATTACTTAATTATTAATAAAATATGCATATTTATTGATTAAAAAAATTATTATTAAATTTATTTAATTTGCTTATAATCAAAGTGTAGTTTACCAAGAAACTCTTTATAATTTTCAATATTAATAAAATTTCAGCAGAAAAAATGGTTTCGTTTATTTTATGTGTAGCATAAATCACCAACAAAAAATTCATTTTCATGTTAAATAGTATCTAAATTACTGAGATTTATTCCAGGGTATTGATCTTTTCATATTATAATAGCCGAGAGTTGAGAAACATAGAAAGAAACCAGATACAATAATTTCTGACACATTCTTGTGTAATTGTAAGTATATTGCTTTAATGCAAAGTATGTATATAATTTAAAAAAAAAATGAGATAATAAATGGGATTGATGAATGTGACTCCACTTTCACTTTGAATTATGAGCTTCTCACATTATGTCATAGGATTTCCATCGATCTCAAATGACACTAGCACAATGTACATCCAAGAGTGAAAGGAAAGTGTTGGTTGTTGGCATAACAAGTTGAAGATTGTTGATCATGATTGGTATAAATGATAATCCATTATATGTTTGTCATTGATGTCAAACTATTTGGCATAATGTTTTGACTTGTTACCACATCTATCAAAAGGAAAATATTGTTTTTATAATGAGAAATTAAGTAAGGAAAATGATATGTCGATAGGAACCTTATCAAATAATAGTTAAGACTAACAATGGTGGACAGATGAATGATTTGATAGTTTATCAGAATATGCTAAGTAATAAGCTGAAGGATGCTATTCATAAAGATATTAATCAGATATGAGTAAAGGTGAAGGTAATTTGATTAAGATACCAGTAAATTATTATCTTATCAGTACATTGAATAAAGTCTTATCGTTACAAAGGAAGTCTTATCGGAGATAGTAAAGACTTAAAGGCAAGAGAGGAATAGATGATGAGATAAGAAAGTAGGATGACTCAGGGGTAATCTAAGGAAAAAGGTAATGATACAAAGATAGAGGTAAAACATATTAAGGAAGTTTCTACAATAGTAAAATGGTTTATCAATTAGCAAGCCAACAAGGATATAAAGAAAAAAAATATGGATGGTTAGATTTGATATGAAAGATATAGATCATTGGATTTAGGTTTAGGTTTATGATTAAGGAATTCATACTTAAGGAAGAAGAAAGAAGGAGTCTTGTATCGCGATGGAGATAGGAAGAAGATTGTGGTGAAAGACTAGATATCAACAAAACATAGAAGTGTTATTGCGATCACAAGAAGGATATAGAGAAGAACATAGAATTGAATTGGTTAGTTATTGTGTTAAGGAACTTCATTGGATTTTAATTAGAAAGATTAGTGCGAGCTACATATCATTTTTTATTTGTTACTCTAACAATTGTGACAATAAAATCCCTTATCAGGTGGCCCTAATAGGTCTATTGTGAAATCCTTTAACCAGGTGACATTCTCAAAAGAGTGTTTAAAATACACTAACTAGGTTACTCCTAATAGGGTAAAGACTTTAATAGGTCTCAAGGAAAATACCTTAACTAGGTAGCATTTAATCATGGGCGTATTTCATAAGAGTAAAATAATTTGTGGGCATTGTTCTCACACTATGGTTTTCACCCTAGTCGGGTTTCTATGAGATAAACATTTGTGTTATTTTTGTGTGGATGATTTTATATTGTTGCATGGATGTTTAATAATTTCATTAATTGATAATGATGTTATAGGTTCAACTATATATTATTTGGTAAATCTTTTAAAGAAGTTTTGGAATTGTGAAAATAACAGAGATTTGGTTATTACTGAGCCACCCCCCCTCCCCCCCTTAGTAATCAATCCTATACCTATAATTGGTATCAGAGCTAAGTTCCCTTATTTAGAAAGCATAGCCTCTTAGGGAAAAGATACAAAGATGTATAGGAAGGAACCACCCAAGTTTACCAAGGATAATTTCAATACATGGGCGAGCAGAATGAAGCTACATTTGTGAAGACTACCAGATACTGCAATTGGGTATCTTACCAATCAATACAGACCACCAATTGGAATACCCTTTGTAGATGAGAAAAGAGAAATGTTGGTACACAACTCAGTAATGATAGGAATTGCAAGTGCCTTATCGGATGTTGAATATGTTGATATTCAACACATGGACAATGCAAAGGATATGTGGGAGAAGCTTAGAAATGTCTATGGAGGTGATGCACATGTACTAAAGGCTAAGGTTGATAGTCTAAAATGCAAGTATGATGAGATAAAGATTTAGGATAGAGAAAACATTACACATTATAGTATAAGGATAAAAGAGATTGTTGTTGCCATTAAAGGAGTTGGAGGAAACCTTGAAGATGATGATGTAGTAAGTAAAGTTCTCATAACACTTACACCAATGTATGCAATTAGAGTTTTTGTTATTTAAGAGTTAATATATATTGATCTAGATAAAGTTACATTGGATTCATTAATAGGCAATTTGACTCCATTTGAGTTGAGTAATTTTGATAATAGTCAACCTACTACTAAAGTTGCATTTCAAGCCTCAGCAAACACTGGTTCATCTAGAAAAGGAAAAGTTGTTTATGATTCAGATGACTATGAAGGTTTAGTTATTGAAGAACAAGAACTAGAAGAACTTGAAGCTTTAATAGCCAAGAGATTTTCCAAAGGAAAAGGAAGATATAAAGAGAAAAGTCCTATTGCATGCTGGAATTGTAGACATATTAGTCACTTTGCACATAGATGTCCCAACAAACTGAAAAATGAATACAATAATGAAAAGAATGATAAATACAAGAAATACAAAGACTTCAATAAAAAAACAAGAAGATTTTTTATATAGATGAAGATGAAGATGATGACACTAATGATAATGATGAGGAAATAGTATTTTTTGTTGTAAAGGAAGATCCCTCTACTGATGACACTCAAACCGATGAAAAAAAAAGATTTGATCACAAGCATGAATTATAATAGTGATTGGATCATCGCCAGTGGTTGCACACATCATATGACTAGAGACAAGGAAAAATTCATAACCATGGAGCATTGTGATGGAGGTTTAGTCAGATTTGGAAATGGTTCTCCCTATGTAATCAGAGGTAAAGCTTCTATTGCTTTAACTAGTGAAATTACTTGTGATAATGTCTATTGGGCTGATGGATTAAAGTATAATTTGCTAAGTGTATCTCAACTGAATAACAAAGGATTCAACTTTGAGTTTAGTAATGCAAAATGTAAGATATCATAAAAGACTGGTGAACTGATTGCTATCGGTGAGACTAGAGGTAATATTTTCAAGTTGAATACTACAGTTGGTCATTGTTAAATTACTAAAGTAGAAGAAAGATGGTTATGACATAAAAGAATTTATCATGTGAACTTTGATAATATGGTAAAAATTAGCAAGAAGAAAAGTGTTAGAGGAATACCGATACTAAACAAACTAGAGAATGCTATATGTAGGGAATGTCAATTAGGAAAAAATGACCAGTTAAAGTTTCTCAAGTAAGGTCTACTCTACAGAACATATTCTAGACCTGGTACACATAAATTTATGTGGTCCTATTAGTATAGAGAGTTATCATGGTGAGAAGTACTTTATATTATTTGTTGATGAATTCGTAAGAATGATGTCTATGATATTCTTCAAACCTAAGTCATAAGCTTTTCATATGTTTAAAATGTACAAAGAAAGACTTGAGAAGGAAACTAGAAAAAAATTGATATGTCTCAGATCCGATAGAGGAGGTGAATTTACTTCAAATGAATTTAATGAGTATTGTGATGAACATGGAGTCAAAAGACAACTAACTACACTGAGAATGACTCAACAGAATAATATTTCAGAAAGAAAAAATAGATCTATTGTTGAATGCACCAGAACTTTGCTAAATCAGAAAGAAGTCGCACAAAAAATTCTAGAGAGAAGCTGTTAGCACTGCCACTAGTACATTTGACCTAGTTTTTCTACCAAAATTTTTGACCAAAAAATAAAAAGGTTTTTCTTGCTTGGATTATATAAAGAAAACTTTGTTTTTTTTTTAAATTTATGCCCGTGTTTGTCAAAATATCGACAAATTTTGCGGTGGTCAAAATTTTGACAAACATGGACATAACTTAAAAAAGGGGAATTTCATTTCTCATTTCATTATTCCTTGCTGATGAATTAGAAGGGTAGCGCGCATGAAGGAGATACCCAACTGTTTAATTTACTGGATACCCAATCAGCTGAAGGTTTCTCTTCTGAGACTTTTGCAAAATATCCTTTGCTATAGATGCACAAGTACATCAACTATTATACTATTTTCCTTTTTAAATTAAATAAATCTCCCTACTCCTTTATGTTTTCATAAAATAATCATAAATGCCTTGACATTGTCTTTGTAGTAAAGGATTTGGGATCTGGGCTACTGTAATTTTCTCTTTCATGAATCATTTTTTTGATTTATTTATGTACTAATAAAGTCCTTTCTCAAATTTCTCATTCATGGGGTTTTCCTATATTCTCAATAGCTACAGCTTTTGGCAAGGGTTATTAATTCGTGCATCCACACGAACCTATATTGATTTGAATCCAAAATAAAATTTAATGGAAAGTTTCTAATCATTCCTACCTTTCATTTGAAACCAGTTTGAGCTTCTGAGGTTGAATACGTAGGGAGAATTGGGTCTCTGATCTCTCAAGTCCATGTTTGTGCCCTAGTTGAGGAATTCTGCATTCATTCCTCCATTTCTCCCAAATGGAACACTAAAAGACTAAAGATTGGTGGAAAGGGATTTTAGAGGATGTACATTAGGATCATCATAGTCACGAGATGGGAAGATGCAGTTGGAAGAGTTTGTAATGAAGAAAAGCCAGGCATCTGAAATGTGACTGGCTCGATTTTTGGGTACAGTCCCCATAACTCACTACTAGGATGGTTTTAAAACCTAAAACTTGGAATATAGGCCATTTGTAGGTGCCATAATAGTTTCCAAACCCTATCTTGTAGAAGCCCTCCGTTCTATTGGGTGTTCCTTTGTTAGGTGCCATAATTAGGCCTTTGAGATTCTTGCAGTTGGGAGGCCTAGAGAATGATCTAGGCTTTGATCTTTTTGGAGGATGACTGCCTCAAGGAGAGTGTCAAAGAATCCCAATAACACTTGGGGGTTCTATTAAAACTTGGTGTTAGATGCAGAAAGCCAGGTTTGCAGGCCTAGGAAGCACTTTGTACTAAAGTGACAACTGTGCCTTGAAAGGTTGATAGACTGGTCTAAGGGGTTGGTTAGGCCATTTTAAGGTCACTTAGGTTGGTTAAAGTAGTTAAGGACTTCAAAGGAAGTTTGAAAGTCTGTCCTAGGAATGTTGGAGCAGTCAGGACAGTGTGGAAACACTACAGTCTAGAGGGATAGTTCAGAATTTGTGGATGTACTAGATGAAAGGTTATCACGAAATGGAGTCATGGGGTTGATTATGGAAATGAATCAAAATTATTGAGGAGATACAAATAAGGTGAGAGGCTTGATTGAGATACTCTTTAATGCAAAGGAGAAGTTTCTTAGCAAAAGCAAGACCACTCTAGGAGGGAGATACAAATCTTTGTTGATCAAACCTCTACATCAATTGGTGTAATGTAAATGCTATTCTATTTATGAATAACACTTGTTACCATTGTGTCTTGATTTGAGTCTTCAATAAAGACTACAAATCACCATTTTCCATTTCAAATCATTGTATTAGTATCCCCTCAAAACATGGGTATGACTCCTTTTGTTATAGGAACACCTTCAAGAATCTTTATCTCTATGATTTGAATGTTATGACTTCAATGCTAATTGTTCAATGTCTTTATATTAGTATCATTTGATTAATACTACACTTCATGCTTTGGGTTTTAAACCTCCTGATTGCATACATTTTCATACCCTACTATAGTTGAATTCCTGGAACTACACGGCTCTAGCCAAGCCATATGTGTTTGATTTTCATAAGATTTCATGGACGAATGTCCCCACTTCCAAAGCTCCAACTTGACCATAGGTAGGGAGTATGCTAGCAAAGGTTGAGGAGTCTGGCTTTACATCCACCAGTTGCATTTGCTTAAAAGTTTCTAATGCCTTTTCAACAAACCCATTTTGAACATATCCTCCAATCATGGTAGTCCATGAGATGACATCTCTTTGAGGCAATTTGTCAAACAATTTATGTGCCTTGTCTATGTTTCCACATTTAACATACATGTCTACTAAGGCACTGACAACTAAAAGATTTGATAAAAATCCCCCCTTCGTTAAGCTTTGATGGATATCAATGCCTTGTTCCAAAGCTCCCATTTTGTCACAGGTTGGAAGGATGCTTGCAAAGGTTGTGGAATTTGGATTTACACCTGCCAGTTGCATTTGTTTAAAAGTTTCCAGAGCCTTTTCCAAAAATCCATTTAGTTCATAGCCTGCAATCATTGTAGTCCATGAGACCACATTTATTTGAGGCATTTTTTCAAATAATTGATGTGCCTTGTCTATCCTTCCACATTTTGCATACATGTCTACCAGAGAGCTTGCAACTATAAAATCTGACAAATATCCCTCTTCCATTATCTTTTGATGAATGTCCATACCCTGTTCCAAAGCTCCCATTTTGACACAAAATGGAAGGATGCTGGCAAGGGTTGTGGCATTTGGCTTTACAGCTACCAACTGAATTTGTTTGAAAGCCTCTAAAGCATTTTCAACATATCCATTTTGTGCATATCCTCCAATCATTGTAGTCAATGAAACCACATTTATTTGAGTTATTTTTTTTGAACAGTTTACGTGCCTTGGCCATGCTTCCACATTTTGCATACATGTCTCCCAGGGCACTTGCAACTACAACATCTGACAAAACCCCCCCTTCCATTATCCTTTGATGGATGTCCATACCCTGTTCCAAAGCTCCCATTTTGGCACACACTGGAAGTATGCTGACAAAGGTTATGGAGTTTGGATTTACATTTTCCAAATGTATTTGCTAAAAAGTTTTAAAAGCCTTTTCAAAAAATCTAGTTTGAATATATCCTGCAATCATGGCATTCCATGAGACTTCATTTCTTTGAGGCATTTTGTGAAATAGTTCACATGCCTTGTCTATGCTTCCACTTTTGGTGAGCATGTCCACTAGGGCAGTTGCAACCACAACATTTGGAGAAAATCCTCTATCCTTCATGCTTTGATGGATATCTATGCACTGTTGTAGAGATCCCATTTTAGCACAGGCTGTAATCATGTTGGCATATGTGAACTGATTGGGTTTGAAGCATGTTTGTTGCATTTGGTGAAACAGTGTGACTGTCTTGTGAGGATACCCATGTCTTCAGTATGAAAAAATAGTCATATTCCATGAGACGTTGTCTTGTTCTTCGATTTGGTCAAAAAATTTATGTGCACCCACCAGGCTTCCACACCTGTCATACATGTTTATAAGCTTATTCTAAAACCTTGTAGAAAATGTAAATTGCCTGGGAATGATGAAAGAGTGAATGTTTTTTCTTTGTGAAAGGGCATTTTTGAGATTATAGGTTTGTGACAATTGAAGATATGAAAATAAGGCTCCATCAGGTTTTTGTGTAGTGAGTAAAATGTGCAGGGCTTCCTTCAACCATCCCTCTTTACATAATGGTTTGAGATTGATGTGAGTTGTGGATATCAATAGAATTATAATACTGTTATTCAATTGACCATAATGATATTACAAGTAAGTCAGGAAGCATTTCCACTCTCTCACTGACCTGGTTCCTTGTTGTATAAATTATCTCTTTCAAAGCAATGGCTGAATTTTACTGTTTAGGTTTTTGTTCGAAATGCTACTACAATAGTGGACCCTTCAGAACATATTCAACTTCCATTTTGACTGTAAACCATTTTCAATAGGGTTTCTTCTAAATTTGATGACACCAAACCCTCTTTTCCCACTACCAAAAATGGAAGAAATCCCCGAATACACACATTCATTGAGTTTTCCCCCAATACACACGTTCATTGAGTTTTCTTGTTTAAGAAGTGGAACTTCCATGGGGAGAGACTCAATCTAGAAGCTTGCATATTATGATGTTGGGTTTTGGATGATAGTATTTTGCTAATGATTTTAAGGGATGTTGGGTTTTGGATGATAGTATTTTGTTAATGATTTTAAGGGATGCAGTTAAGCTTCCTATGAAATGTACATGGAAACTGTGCTCAACCGGCTCACCTAGGGCATCATTGCAAACATAGAAAATGAGCTTCCTAGGGCCCCTCCTTCTCCAAACATATAGTACATGGAGTCTCCTCACCCATTCCAAGAGCCCATACAAAATCGACAGTGGAATGATGAGTTAAGACTCCATTTGTTCAACCTGCCTGGTTCAGACCAGTGACAGGGTGCTTAACAAAAGAATTAACAAAACTAGTTGGAATGCTTCAAAACTCAAAACAAACACAACACAAAATCACAAAACAACCTATACTAGCTTGTCCAATAGACTGCAAGCTATCTAATCCATTAATCAACTGAGACAGGGACATCACAAAGATAGGGACATTACAAAGAAGATTTTATTATGAGAAGATTGCAACAATATGATCTTCATGACATATGCACATTAGACTTTATAGAAAAACACTAGATTTAATCGAAGTCTATGGTTCAAGAAGATAAGGATATCATTATTTATTTCATAGAAACAAGAACCTTGCAATTGAAATATAAGATTTGAGTCCCAAATCTCATAAGATCAGACAAGGGACAATACATTGGAATAGGAATCTCCTATTTGAGGTACACTATCAAATAGTTGGTGTTTATGCTTTGTTCCAAAACTCTCATTTCATAGTTGACCACCATAGAGTAGAAGTGATATTTTAACTTGTTTGTCAAACCACCAAACTAGAACTAAATAAAATAAAATAAATAAAATAGAAAATGCTTTTGGTTGATGTTGCTCACCAATTCACCAAAGACGCTCTTACATCAAGTGCTTTGTTGGTTTTGTCATACACTATAGCTAATTAAACCTACTCAAATTAGTCTCAATTATCAAACTAATACTTTCTCTAAAGTCAAGTTTATCCAAGGACATGCCCCAACTCCTTATGAAGTTAGATTGCAAAAATTTATCCGTACAGGCTCGGGCAAGAACAAACACCAATAAAAATACTTCAAAAACACGGTTTTGTTGATTCCAATTTGCAGAATTTCTTCATTATGGCAGCCTTGATTCTATGGTGTTAAATATGATAGCCTTATTACATCATTTAAAACCATTATTGGTCATTTCCCAATCCTCTAACCTAGGACCAAATCATGAGAAAGAAAAGGACATAACACAACCCTGCCATGATTGGGCTTTGAGCATTTAATCTGCCAATTACTAATAGATTAAGCATATTATTACAATGCTTAATGTTCTATTTAAATGCATTTAACACAAAAAAAAAATTTACAAAATTGAACCAATGACATGTTTACAAGAAAGGTCTAATAGAACTCCCAAAAATTCTTAAACATACGTTATTTGATATGATGAATTCTTAAACAATTAAGGTTGGAGTAGACATAGTTATTCACAGTTGTTTGTGTGGTACAATGAAGATTTGGCTAGGTCAAATCTTCCTTAATGCTAGTAGTAAAAATCAACTAAACCTTTATTAAGAATTCATCATATCAGATAAAGTATGTTTAAGAATTGTTGGGACTGGTCCTTTGGCGTGTATTAAACAGAATAGAATTTTCAGCATATTATTATCATTCTATTTCTTTGTTGTAAACATGCCATTGGTTCAGTTTTGTAAAAAAAATTTGTGAATTAACATGCCATTGGTTTAGTTTTGTAATTTTTTTTCAAGAACAATTTGGCCAGTCACTATCTACACAATACTAGTTACTCCTTTGGTATCACAAACAACAAAAACAACAAAGTTCTTGCATAAACAAGTAAAAATAATGCCTAGAAATGTTCCTACATTACCACCAAGAAAAGATCACATTCTAAACTTTCAAATCAATACGCTGGTGTTTCAACTGTACCTATGGGACAGTGTACTCCAAAATTGCAGAGAAATTAAGTGTACTCCAAATAGACTGCCCTCTACAAAGAACCAATTGGAATCTATTAATCAACCTTCTAACTATCAAATCATTATGCTTTCAAATCAATTACCTATTGGTGTATCCCTTGCGAGGGATAGAAGCCAAACAAATAAAGAACATGCACATAAACACGACAACTGAAAAACTTAAATGGAATACACCAAGAAGTACCAAATCATGAATGCTCAATTGTTGTAATGGAAAAGCAATATCAGAACCGTCTATTTCTAGAACTTGATTTTTCTATAGTCCTAATGATTTTTCTTATTTCTTGTCTGTGCTTGGTGACAAGATTTTGAACATTGTTGACATACTTAAATGGAATACCCAATACCAAATGATGAATGCTCAATTGTTGTAACGACAAAGCATCAGAACTGTCCATTTCTAAAATTTGATTTTGTATAGTCTTAATTATTTTTCTATAGTCCTAATGATTTTGAAATTTTTTGACAAAGAGTGTTTCTTTTTTTTATTATAGTATAAATGATTTTTCTATAGTCGTAATAATTTTTCTTATTTCTTGTCTTTTGTCCCTTTTTGATTTCCTATGTCTATGCTTCGTGATAGGATTTTGTCACCTTATTTTGATGGTAGATTTCATTCACTGTATGTGGAATACTATTTTGTTCACTATTTTATTTCAGCTTGATATTTCTTTCATTTTTCATATACAAAGTGACTACACATGCTGATAAAAAAATGAGCTATTTGATTTAGGTTTACTTTTCATTATTGTAAATGGTTAATATTTCTGATGGTACTCCTTGGTGTACTCCATATAAAAATAATCATATAAAAATAATAAATGTAGTAATGATGGTGCGGTGCATTATTGATATAGGCTTGATGACTCTTGTCAATGTGCCAAACTGTCAATGTGGTGGTGGGTAGTGTGTGTTGAAGACTTCACGGACACAGAACAACCCTGGATGATAATTTTGGTGCTACCCAAATAGAAAAAAGGTTTCTAATGTGTATATATTTAATGTTTCTAATGTAAATACTATTCATTATATTATAAGAACTAATGTAGACTGGGCATCATAGGGAAATAATGGCTGTGGATACTTTAGTTGGGTTGATGACAACTCATCTGCATCTATCTGCCCATCTCCACTTATTCACGATGAAGGATTTGAGTGCAAAACGTGTCAGGCTAGGGCAAATGCTGAAATTATATTTTTACGATGCCTCCTCTATATTGTAATCACATATCTTTGTTGCGACCACATGCAGAGATGAGCTCAGGAATTAGTCAGTTTAGTATTTTCATATTGTAACTAATATTTTAATATCGATATGACGTAACTTCTCTTTGCCTCAAGTGCACATATATGGTTTACATATTTTTTCTTGGTTATTCCATTTGTTCCTTGATACATAAATTCAATCACACCCACTCCACTTCACGTGGATGTCTTTGAAATAGACTCCTAACTATAATAAACTGACTGGAACTACTAACTAACCTTATAAAAGAACAACAGCTAAGAACGATCGCTTGCCAACATTTGCTAAATACAAGGTCCTTGAGAGATCAATCAATCGGGATGAGTGGATGAGGATGATGAGATGGGGGAAGCGGAGTTGAATCCTGATGAAAAGGAAGCTCTGGCTACAATTAGGAAGAAGAAGAAGATGCTTATCGTCGAACGCAGATTAAAGAAGAGTACTATAGAGAGAAGGCCTACTGTACCAAGGAAGTTTGACAAGAACAAGGAATATGGCTTAAACAAAATGGGAAGACATCTTTCTAGCCTGGGCTTGGATCCTTCGATAATTAGCTTGATAATAAATGAAGTAGATGAGAGCTGAGCAATTAGCTCATATGTCATCTACTTCATTATTATGAAGCTAATTGCCAAAGGATCTAGGCCCAGGCTAGAAAGATGTCTTCCTAAACACATAAAAAACATGCACATAAACACGACAGCTGAGAAACATAAATGTAGATTTCACAATAGCTAAGAAATGTAATTGTAGGGATCATGGTCACAATTTTTTGGAGATAACATAATTGAGTTTTATACCCAGACGATGGAGAGCAACTTTTGCTCCTTCGATTCCAAGTTGACACTGCAGGATCCAAAGACCATAGATAAATTTAGAGAGCGGAGGAGGGCCATAACGACCAAAATAATACAGGAAAAACCTCAAGTTAAATGAGGCAACTGCAAACATTTTAATAGATTTTAATTATTAAATAATGAAATTTGCATATACTAGTGTTCTAAGCCCCCTCATTACATGATTTATTATTGTAAGCCACCTCTAACTTACACATCTAAAAAATGAAACTACAACCTATTGGGATTGAGACAAACCTTATAAAACAACATCAACTAAGAAGGATCGCTTGCCAACATCTATTGCTCATGAATACAAGGTCCTCCTATTAGGAATGGGAACACTGAGAGGGGGGGGTGAATTAGTGTTCACTATATTTTAACTTTTCACTTTAATCTGAATACTGAATTATAAATGCTTAAGTACTGAATTAAACATTCACATAAACATGAAACATGAAATCAACACATGACACCAATATGGTTACGGGGAAACCCAAATAGGTAAAAACCCTGGTGGGACTTGATACCCACTAATAATATGCACTAGTGTTTTGTGATCCTTGTTAGAAGATCCTTTACCCTATTAGGAGTAGCTTTACAATGATTTTAGTATAGTAGACCTTGTTAAGGGTTAGACCTTGTTAGGAGTCTTTTACAATGATCCATGTTAGGGGAGTGGACTCATTGTCCTAGAGCTCACTACTCAAATGATGAAGGCTGCAACCTTCTGAATCAGATACACACTATATCTGCAGGTGAACTGTTACTGTGACACTGCTTGTCAGATCAGTTCCTTTGGTGCACTGATGCTTTGACCTCTTGCAAAGATCTAATACATCATATGCTCTCTTCACACACCTCTTCTCTACTTGTCACAAATCTATTTCAACTTCCATACCGAATACAATGGGCGCACTTTATATTTATGCGCTCATACCAATTATACAATTAGGTCGGCCCTATAACTAATTACAAACAATGCTTCCAAATGAATTGGCTTAATCATCCTTACAATTATAGATATACATATGTTAGCAACCTAAATACAATGGGTGCATAGCCTCTACAACATTAATTTACAATCACAAACCAAAATAATCACTGTCGGCTCTATGCTCTGTTCTCTGCTGGCACACACTGGCTGTGCAACTTCAACTGATTGTAACTTTCACATCTTTTCATATCTACTTATGTGCTCTTAGACTAAGCATAAGTATAGTATAACAATCTTAACTTCTAGGGAACATATCATAATTCATCCGTACGCATGGGCGCAGGTGCTCTGAGCTGCAAGAACTCTGTATGTTGTCCAGTCTTCAACACTTAACTGATTTATGATCTTTACACTTAGTGCACTGACTCCAAACTGCTATATGACTTTGTTTCCATAATGACAACACTATATCTAGTCATATACTTCAGTATAGACAACTTTCCAATAATCTCCCCCTTTGTCATTGATGGCAACAAAGGAATATGGCCAAATCTCTAACTATTCCTTTACACAAATTTTTTTTGTCTTCTATACATTTTATACAAACTCTTATATCTCCCTATACATATATGTACTCCATATTTTATACAACTCCCCCTTTGACATTAATGAAAAAGGTGCATCAAAAAGCTTTATCTACGTACACTTACTGAGGGAAAACATCCGGATATGCAATCTTGAGTTTCTGGATCTCCTTCTTCCAAAATGTTATCAGAGAATTGACTATCTATAGATGGGTGCATAATGCATATTGAAGCTTCTCCATCTTCTCCAATTCTATGCTCAGACCTTGATCATAAGTTATCATGGTCACATCAATCTCCTTTATGTTTTGACTAAGAATGTCTAGTGAGGGAGCAAGAGCATTCCTCAATTGAGTCTGTCAAGACCTTATCTTCTCCATTTCTTTCTCTGCCTTCTCAATTATGTCAAACTAACCTTGATAGACATTTTTGCACATGTTTGCATCAATGGCTATGTCTAGCACTAAAATCTTCACCTTCTTAATCATTGCCTATGCATTTTTGATCTTCTTAAGATGGGCATCAGTGAACTTATCCCGATCCATGGATTATGCAATGACTTTCCTTCCTTGACCTGCAAACTCCTTCAATGATGCCTGACTAGACTTAAGACAGTTTGAGTCTAGTTCAAAGTTACTCATTAGTTCATTGAGTCTCTTTTTTAAGTATTTCTCCTCTACCACTATGGCCACAGATTCTTCTAGGCTTGAAAATTTTTCTTTGAATTGAGAGATGACTGTGCTCACATCATCAACTGAATGTACATTTTCCATCTTCTTATCCTCCGGCAACAAACTATTCAAAATATTTACTGATTCTACCAGGAGAGGATTCCTCATAACTTGCCTCTCCTTGGCCTTCTCCATAGCTAGGACACTGAACTTAATTAGGTCTTCTTCCTTCCAAGAGTCCAAACTGCTAGTGTCAGGTGTGAAACTTGACAACAATGTTGAGGAGGGAGTGATGGGAGTGTTATCCATGACCTCTTGCTTCACCTTGACCAAATCAACAGAAGATTCATCTTTCTTTTCTACCTCTACTCCTTTCTTTTCTTGATCAGATATATTTTCTATGATTACTTCTTCTTGCTGAGTGAGAGGGGTATTGCTGCATAAGATTTCTACTTCCTCAGTGCTGACAAATGCTCCCTCAAACTTTTCCAACTCCTTATCAGTAGCCACCATGGCTATTTCCACATTATCTATGATAATTGTGCTGTCTTTGGGTGATTATGTCATAGGTGCAAACTGATCTACTTTTGTTTGATTTTCTGCTATGGGTGCTGAGTCTCAAGGACCTGTCATTGGTACATTAGTGGGCTCTACCACTTTATCTTCCTTGATGGGTGCAAGAGGTGGTTTGATTTGTTGTTCCAATGAAACCTTCTCAAAGGCCTTGTCTATTTCCTTCGTAATCAAATCATAATCTTTATTCATGATGTGAAGAGTTCTCATCTTTGTTCTAAGGTGTGGCTTCACCAAATTCAATATTAGATCCACTTCTTCTTTAGAACATACAGGTAGAGTGTCTTCTAGCACTTTTTCCCTGATCCTTAGGTCTTCTTCATTTTCTTGTCTTTTAAGGTTTTCTATAATGTCCCATACATTATCTGGTATTTTTGTTTTCAATTCAAGAACTGTCTTCTTTAACTTTATCAAATGTTTGATAATCATACCATGAATTTCAGACTTATCAATCTCACTATATGATTCATAGAACTTCCCTATTTGATCAATTCTTCCCTCATCAACAATTCTTGCATATAGAACTTTGAGACTAGGTTTGAATCCTACCTGAGGAGGTGCTTGAGTGTTTTTCTTGCTCCTTAATGCTCACAAGGATGGATGACTAGTGCTTGCTTCTTTCTTCCTCTTGAATAGAGGCTTATACTCCAGAGGAGTATCTTTGGGAACAAAAGGAGTACTATCTTCCTTATCCTTCTGACTGTCATCTTTCTCAATTTTTATCTTCTTTACCTTGGGATCTTCTTGTTCTTCTACTGTGCTCTTCAATTCTAGAGCAATCTTTTCATCCCTTGCTTTATCAAGGTCTGCTTGTGATACACCATGAATTCTTAGGATCTTTGATGTCACCTTTGCAACCTTTCTTTTTGTTGTAGCCTTGTTCATCTTAGCACCAACTTCTCTAGTCTTCTCTTCATAGGTTCCCCACCTAGGTTCATTTTCATCCTTTGGGGTTGATAGCAGTACCTGTGCATAAGCTTCAAGAACTTGTTCTTCAACCTCATACCCAAGTGGATGAATCCACTTAGTTCTAGGTTCCACAACTTCCATACATTTAGTATCAATCTCCACCATGAAGCATATTGTATCCTTATACTTCTCTACAATATTCTTAGGAATCCTGTACCTCATCTGCATCTTTTCTTTGAAGGTCTTCAATTCCAAATTAATGTAATCTCTAAGTGTGCTTTCTGTGGATGCCTTGTTAGATATCTATGGCATGGTAGGAATGGACTTGTCTAGATACAAGTCTAACACTTTACCAACTATATGAATGTACATATAGATGATTAGGGACCCAAACCTGAATACCTTAGTCTTATCATGTTTGATGGCCTTGATGTTGTCTATCAATTATGCACACAAGATCTCACACAAGTTGAACTCTCCATCTTCTTGAACAAGATGCATGGATGCCAGAATAGTGCCTGTAGACACACTATTCACCTTGTTGGTGTGATGAAACCTATAACCAAGCATCATTGACAACAACTTAATGTTTGGCTACTCTATAGGCTCAATGGTCATGCTGTGCTTATCACTCCTGGATTTACATAATTGCTCCACCATTTTTTTGACATCCTTATCCACAGGAAGGATGGTGCCTATCTTAGAAAGGCCTGTCATCTCATGAATTAGGTCTCCTATGATTCTTATCGGTACATCTCCAACCCAAAACAAATCATCATGGATTCTGTTTAACAATATCTTTATCCATTCTTCCTCATAGAATTCATATGCCATGGCATATTCAACAATGGGGTGATCATTCCATTTTGTGTATACATCCATGAAGGTTTTGTTTGGTTTCAACATTGTGTCCATGTGTGCCCTTAACCTGTCCAGTCCAACAGGTTCCTTCTTACAATAGGTGTAATCCCTTATGTCTTCTACATGCATGACGCCCATCGACATGCGAGAGAATGCTCCCTCTAAATCATCTAGGGTTGATTCTTGAAAACATACCTCTTCTTCTCAGCAACATCAAAAACAATAGGACTGGCCATGAATTACTTGATATTTGCTTTCCAAATGATCTCTAAGATGTTCTGACAGATTTCAAATCGGCGCAATGAGCTAGGGTTTCTTGGAACCAATCAAATTGCACTGCAATTACTGATAACTCAATCTCAAATCTTCACAACTTCCAAGGCTCAATCTGCTCTCCAATCACTCTGAATATGAATGCAATGAGTGAACAAACAACTTTCTATGTACTTAAAGTAAGAAATTTTCCATTAATGCAACTCGTGTAAACCAGGCTGTCACTTCAAATTTTCAAACTTGAGTTCCACTAACAATTAGCATGTGCACTCTTGCACAAAGGTTTATATACACTCCAAAAGCTTAAGTCCAAAGGCGCATACTTTGAGGATGAGTATACCAGCTACGCAGGGGTCTAGAGCTAAATTAGCTCCCCCTATGACCCTGAGGGCCATTTAAACAGATGTAGAGGGTGTGTCCACTTGGGATGCATCCAATACATTCTCAACAACATTTTCCTTCTTTTCTTCTGACCAAATCAAGCTTGCATCTTTTGAGGCCTTCACAAACTTGACTTCTACTTCAAGATCCAAAACTGGTTCTTCGGTCTTTTTAGGGCTTTCCTGACCTTGCATCCTTGATCTAAAAAACTTTGAGATATGTCCAGCCTTGTTACAGGTGTGACAAATCATTGGAGGTCTATTATTCCTCGGTGCATTGACATGAGTCACCTTTCTGCATGTTTTGGTTGAGTGACCATTATAGTTACATATCTGACATGTAACATTCTGAGAACTTCTAACATTTGTCTGATTCTAATTTCTTTGATCATGTTGAATCCTTCTCTTCTTACTAGTCTTGCAATTTATTTCTCTATGACCAAATCTTTTACATGTATAACAGTAACCATCAAAAGGTTTTACCTATGTACAATTCCTTACAATGTGTCCATGCTTGTTACATGCAAAAAAGGTGCATTCTATAGGCTTGCACTCATTCTTAGGAGGATTACTATTGTCTTTGGTTTGATCTTCAATCTTCCCAGTATCAGTAGAGTCCTTTTGTGAATCCTTTCTTGCTTGCATATTGTCAATCTGATTTTGTGCTTCATTATACCCAATATAGCTAGTGTCTCCTTTGATTCTTCTTGCATACAACTGTGATTCTACCAATTCAGCACAAATGTGTAATTTGTCAATATGATCCTTTGACTTCTTCAATTCAGATTCCAAGCTTTCTTTGATATTCTTTAGCTCTAAGATTTCTAAGTTAGCTTCCCTTAGTTCTTCATTCAGTTGAAGGTTCTCCTTGAATTGTTCATTGTAGACATCTTGATTGTTCATTAGTTTGTCATCTAGTTCTTCAAGATGACTCAATAGAGATGCATTTCTTCACTAAATTTTTTGACTTTTTCTTTCAAGTTCACTATTAGAGCATCCTTTCAAATCTTTTCTTAGTCTTTTGATAACTAATTAAGCATCACTGACTTTTTCTTTTAGTTCTTTAATTTCTCTTTCTGAATTGTCCAGGTCTTCAAGAGCTGCTTCAAGATTCTTCTTTAGATGTTTCATTTCTGCTTTGTCCATGATCTCCTCAAGTGGTTAAACTTCTTTTCTGAGGACCAGAGCTCTAATACCAATTGTTAGGAATGGGAACACTAAGAGGGGGGGGGGGGGTGAATCAGTGTTCACTGTATTTTAACTTTTCACTTTAATTTGAATATTGAATTATAAATGCTTAAGTACTGAATTAAACATTCACATAAACATGAAACATAAAATCAACACATGACACCAATATGGTTACGGGGAAACCCAAATAGGTAAAAACCCTGGTGAGACTTGATACCCACTAATAATTTGCACTAGTGTTTTGTGATCCTTGTTAGAAGATCCTTTACCCTGTTAGGAGTAGCTTTACAATGCTTTTAGTACAGTAGACCTTGTTAAGGGTCGAACCCTGTTAGGATTCTTTTACAATGATCCCTCTTAGGGGAGTGGACTCACTATCCTAGAGCTCATTGCTCAAATGATGAAGGCTACAACCTTCTGAATCAGATACACACTATATCTGTAGGTGAACTGTTACTGTGACACTGCTTGTCAGATCAATTCCTTTGGTGCGCTGATGCTTTGACCTCTTGCAAAGCTCTAATACATCATATTCTCTCTTTGCATACCTCTTCTCTGCTTGTCACAACTCTATTTCAACTTCCATACTGAATACAATGGGCACACCTTATATTTATGCACTCATACCAATTATACAATTAGGTTGGCCCTATAACTAATTACAAATAATGCTTCCAAATGAATTGGCTTAAGCGTGCTTACAATTATACATATACATATGTCAGAAACATAAATACAATGGGTGCATAGCCTCTACAACATTAATTTACAATCACAAACCAAAATAGTCACTGTCAGCTCTATGCTCTATTCTTTGCTGGCACACACTGGCTGTGCAACTTCAACTGACCGTAACTTTCACATCTTTGCATATCTACTTATGCACTCTTAGACTAAGCATAAGTATAGTCTAAAAATCTTAACTTCTAGGGTGCATATCATAATTCATTTGTACGCATGGGCGCAGGTGCTCTGAGCTGTAGGAACTTTGTATGTTGTCCAGTCTTAAACACTTAACTAATTTTTTATCTTTACACTTAGTGCACAGACTCCAAACTGCTATATGACTTTGTTTCCATAATGACAACACTATGTCTAGTCATATACTTCAGTATAGATAACTTACCAACACCTCCAACAGATGTATTCATTAAATATTGGCAAGCGATCCTTCTTAGTTGTTGTTGTTTTATAAGGTTTGTCTCAATCCCAATAGGTTGTAGTTTCATTTTCTAGATGTGTAAGTCAGAGAGGGCTTACAATAAAAAATCATGTAATGAGGGTTCTTAGAACACTATTATATGCAAATTTCATTATTTAATAATAAAAATCTATTAAAATGTTTGTAGTTGCCCCATTTAATGTGAGGTTTGTCATGTATTATTTTTTTCTTTATGGTTCTCCTCCGCTCTCTAAATTTATTCCTTATCTATGGTCTTTGGATCCCGCAGTGTCAACTTGGAACCGGAGGAGTAGAAGTTGCTCTTCATCATCTGGGTATACCACTCAATTATGTTGTCTCCAAAAAATTGTGACCATGATGCCTACAATTATATTTCTCAACTGTTGTGTCCTAGGACCCCTTATGACCCTTTACGACCGTTTACGATCCCTAAAAATACATCTTAGAGGTCTTAAAATGTCATAAAAGGTCATAAGAGGTTCCTAGGAGGGTCCAGATGAGCTTCCACCTTCACATGGTTGGCCTTGTTAAGTAGAGAATGTTATACTCTTCTCAAAACAAAGAGAAGCTCAATAATTTAAGGTCTCAGTCCATGGACAAATTAAATTAGACTTACTATCCAAATTGGTACATTGATGAGAATCAATGATGGGCTGGAGTTTTTAGATTTTGAGAAGATGTATATGCACATGGTTGTGGGATTTGAGAGATACAAATCCATAGAACGCCAAGAATACCTACATGCAAATAACCTGTTACAGGAGAGAAGCAGAAAGAAGCAAAAGGAAAAACTCAGAAGTTACTAAAAATATGAGAGCAAAATTATGATCCAAGTTAATGAAAAAAGAATTACAAGGTTCAACCTATAAAGGTGAACAAAACCCTAAATCTTAAAAAAGCTAGGTTGCACATTAATAATTAATAAAAGAATTAATTATTAATGCACCTAAGAGAAAGCTTAAGCACTAAAGAGTAATAACTTAACTAATTAAATCAATATGATTTAATTAGTAAGTAAACTAAATATTACTCTAACACCCCCCCTTAAGCTAAGCATAGGGAGTAAGCTAACCTAGTAGGAAATGGGTCCCGACAACAAGGCCTGATCAGGTACCCAATACAAGGAAATCTCTATAAATCGGAGGCAAAGGAGAAAACCCAGTGGGAAAAACCCCTCTCCAAAAAGAGATAGAAAAAATTAGAAAAAGAAATGGCTCAAGCAAATCTCTCAAAACCATAAGTACAACCAACCCCCCCATGAGAGAGGGAAGAGACACCAAAGCCCCCCCAGAATGATGGAACCCCTGTGGAAATGATCGAACCAATGGAACTCCAATGTGGAAGAAAAAAAGGCATGAAACAAGGAAACCCCTGAATGAGAGGTGAAACTGGAAGGCCTAACTGATGCTCAAAGGATAAAACATGAGGATCCTAAAAGGGAATCCCTAATGTAGGTGGTGTGATAGGTGTTCTGACATTGTCATGAAAGAGGAGATGAATGTGCTCTGTAGAATCCTCAACAAGTGCACCTGGTGGCTCGATGAATGGAGCTGGAGGGTCATGCAGTGTTGAAGAAGAATCATGTTGAAGAGAAAAGACCTCAACAGGATTTGGTGTGGCAGTCATAGCAGTGATCTCAAGAACAATACAAAGGTTCAAGTGACTTGACTGCACCACATGATGCTCTTGTGAAAGAGAAGAGTTGTGCTCTGACAATGGAGATGGTGGACCAAAGTGTGAGAAGGTGTAGAGATGGGTGGAATGATCAACTATCCCTATAGAAATAATGCCTCCTATCACACTATCCTGGATGAAGACTGAATCTGTTGTGAACTCAACTATCTTCCCTGACCCACTGAGTGTAATCTGATAAATCAAGAGAAGGTTTGTAGATAGAGATGGAACATACAATACATAATTGAATGTGTCATCCTGAATGCCTATAGAACCTTTCCAGCAGACTGGCATAATAGTGTTATTCCCCATGAGAATGTGAGGAATAGGAGAAGCCTCAAGAGAAGAGAAGATCTCTGGAGAAGATGCCATATGGTGAGAAGCACCTGAATCTAGTATCCAAGGGACCTGTGAAGGGGATGCAATGGAAGCCTATAATGCATGACCCTGTCCAAAATCCTATCCAGATGTCAAAGATGAGGTAGAAGACTGAAAAGTAGACACCTATGAGGTAGAAGAGGATGGAGAGGAAATAGTGCTCTTCTGAAGAAGAGCTTTCAAATCGGCAATTTGTTTCTCATAGCCATCAAATCTCTTCTAAAAATAATGTGACTCATCATGAGGCTCCTTCTGAAAATAGGAACATGTAGGGCTCTCAGTCTTCTGTTTCTCCTTATTAGAAGAAGATGGTGGGCCAGTAGAGTGCTAAGAAGAGGAATCAAATATTTGCTTCAGCTTCTGCTTCTGTGTATCCTGAGGTGTCTTAGCAAGCAATGCCTATGACTGTGAACCTATAAGAGAATCCATCTGATTGAGCTTGGATTGCTCACGAGTCAACCTATCACAGAAGGTCTCAAAAGAGGGCATAACATGTCATGCACCCAGTGCATCCATAGTGGAGTAGAAGGTAGAAGTGAAAATTTGATAAGGACCACGAAGCTTTGAGAGTATCAGAAAGATACACTCATCATCTGACTTCATCTTTCCAGCAACTTGTAAAATAGAACGAAGAGACTTGAACTTCATCAAGAAGTCCTCAATGCTGGTCAATGATTCAGGTACCAAGGAGGTGAACTCTGCATCTATCTGGAGAACCCTGAACTAATTCATTATGCCAAACAAGGTGGAAAACTTGTTCCACATATCCCTGGGTGTGGTCAAACCATCCAGGTGGAACAACAACCCATCTGAAATATTCATTGCAATGAGGCCCATTGCCTCATCCATCCTATTTCTCTGCATAAGAGCCTCATAAGGATACTATAGAACTGGTTGAGCCTCATCGAGGCATGACCATAACCCTTTTTCCATAAATAATCTGGTCATATATCCTTTCCAAGTGTCATAGTTGTGAGGTGTAAGGCAGGCGACAAAAGAGTCCGCCATTGAGAGAAAGTAGACAGAAGTAGAAGGGTCTCTTTGAAATAAATGACAAAAAGAGAATTTGCACCCCCCCACAAAATATTATACTATCTCCCATACACTTCAAATAAGTATGTAAGCACAAAAAAATAAGGAAAAAACATGATTTTCAGATGCCTCCACTTTGACGCCAAAAACAACTGATCAAACAGCAAAATTTGAAAATGAAACCAACACAGTTGGACCAATCTCAGAAAGAGCTTTCCAATGATATATCACACTTTGATTTTCGAGGAGCTCAAATCTTAGCGTCTCACACCTTGAGAAGCATGTCAGGTTCATACAACCCTGGTTCCATAAAAAATTGCCACAAATTGCTTCGGTACCCAAAGGTGGTCAAATTTTATATCAAAATTCATCTGAATGATCCTCTGAATCCATTGGTAAGGTCAATTTCAGCCCAAAATGCATCCAATAAAAAACTTTCCCCAGATCCAATAAAAAATCTCTTCAAAAAATTGAAACCCTTAACCTCAAAAACTACTTTGAAAATACCAGAACAGGCAGCAATAGGGGAGCTCTGATACCATGTGGGATTTGAGAGATACAAATCCATAGAATGCCAAGAATACCTGCATGCAAATAAGCTGTTATAGGAGAGAAGCAGAAAGAAGCAAAAGGCAAAAATCAAAAGTTACTCAAAATGTGAGAGAAAAATTATGATCCAAGTTAATGAAAAAAGAATTACAAGGTTCAACCTATAAAGGTGAACAAAACCCTAAAGCCTAAAAAAGCTAGGTTGCATATTAATAGTTAATAAAAGAATTAATTATTAATGCACCTAAGAGAAAGCTTAAGCACTAAAGAGTAATAACTTAACTAATTAAATCAATATGATTTAATTAGTAAGTAAACTAAATATTACTCTAACAATGGTATCAAGGGTGAGAATTTTTTTGTTATAATGGAAAAGCTTTTTTAATGGGAATCGATTTATTAAAGAGGGAGAACTCTTTATTTTATGGATCCAATCTTAATGAAAAAGAATATGCTATATTAGTATTTGTGTTTAGACTCATATTGTTGTGACTTAATTTCTCAGTCTAGTTCAAATCATATCATATCAAACTATGCTATTAAGCCTTTGGTGTCATTGTGATCTTTGGATATATGAAAAGTCCTATGTCAAGAAAGTATTTTATCTTTATCTTAGTTTCTGTAGTATTGAAAAAAATGAGTGGGTTGGACATTAGTGGTGGATCTATTCTCTCTTATCATTCTTCATAATCCCTTTGGTAGTTATTCTTTCTTGTAACTCGCCTTAATCGGTGTGCATATATTTGAGAGCAATCGTTTCCATGGTTTTTCCCTTTACAAGTTGTTCCACATAAATCTAGTATTTCTTGTGTTTATGTTTGCTATTATTTTTGTGTTCCTATCCTTAAAAGGTTTTAATTTCAAAGTAAGTTTGGTGGAACTAAATATGTATTGTGTAGGATTGAGGAAAGAAGATGTACAGCTGGAAATGGACACAGAGCTCTACCTTGTCATACGCGGTGAGAAGTATCCCCAAGAAATGGGAATGCTAATTAAGGTGTAAATGGCGGGTGGTGGAGAGTGGCAGTCCGAGAAAGCCTTTCCCAAAATCTCCCACAACCCATTCACTCCTCACAGCATCCCCCTCTTTCTCATCACCTGACACATCAACCCCATAAACAAGAAGAAGGAAAATAGCCTGGCTAATAAATTGGGAAATTGGTTTTAGATATAATCTTTAAGTATTATTTTTGGCATAGTTGTAGATTTCTTAGTAATCTCCTATGAATGTCATTGAAATATTGTGAGGCTTATTCTTTCTTTTGTTCAAACTTAGGAAAATCTTTAGAAGTGGAAAGTTTTATTGAAAGGTTAATGACCTCGAGAAAGAACATGTTTGTGTGAAATAAGACAGAAAATGTGTGACTGTTTGTAAACAACAATGACATAATATTCATGTGCTCAATTTGATAATATATTTTTTTTTATAAAAAAATTAAATTTTCTGTCACTTTTGCGACAAACAAAGAATAGACATATCGACGAGAGTTCTATATAGTCGACATTTATTCTGATGATTTCTAGTCGCAATTTCGACAACTCTTCCGACCAACATTGGTCACAGAGATAAATGGTAGAGCTGATAATTCTTCCAGGTTGAAGTGATTATTTTGACGTCCTTGCCATCGATAATTCAACCACTACTGTCGTCGCAATTTCGACGGAGATTTGATGTGTCCTATTATCGATGAAAAAACTTTGACAACCGTTATGGTTGATTAGTCGACCAATTGGAATCTAATAATCGACTAAACCTCGTAAAAAAACAAGCTAAAATTTACTAGTGCACAATATACACATTGAATTGAGTACAACTTAAGAAAGGAAAAAATGAGACATTGTATGAAATATGGTATGGATGAACACCTAATGTAAGCTATTTCAAGATATTTGGAAGTAAATGTGATGCAGGAGCATCCTGGGTGTAAGAGCAATCTTGCATCACCCAAAAAAATATTTCTATTTTTATATTCAATAAGGGCTATTTTGTGCAGAGCTGCTATTTATGGAAAGTTACTATTTTTGGTAATTTTCGTATGTGCTCAGAATGATCTGATTTCTTTCTTGGAGGTTGATTTTGGTCATATAAGTCTGCCAGTAAAGTTTCATTGCCAGATCAAGTGTATATTGGAAGATATTGAAGATTTTCGGTATTGGCAGCAGGGTATAGAAACTTTGAACTCAGTTTTGAAGGCTTTAGAGGTCCCGGATGAGGTCGAAAATTTGGGTGATGGGCGCTTGCGTCAGTTAAGCCTGTAGAGCACTTCGTGGCGTTTCCGAAATGGGGTTATAATAGCCGATCGGGTCAACTGGTGATGACTTATGGTCTTCGGAAGTTGGGCCACCTGAAATGGCGAAAAATAATTTTCTTCAAAATTTCTGTTCGGGTTTCAAAAATTTATTTTGAGCCGACTATGATGTAATGAAATGTAAAATAAAAATAATTCTAAGTTTGGTCGGCCTTATTGGCTAAAATTCTGGAACCTTCCCAGGCGGTGGAAAATTGCCTATATAAGGAAGGCTATATTATTGTCTTAGGCAGTTCAGAATAGTTCTGGGTAATAGATTTGGGTATTGATTCGAGGCTTTGTCCTACAGAATATTGTAAGGGAATGCCCATGTGGCTTTGCATATTGTAATTCTGAAAGTTTGTAATTCCACATTTGTGGAGATAATAAGAAGCCAATTTTCTGTTCTTGCATATTGTTGTTGTTTCTCTATTTCTGTTATGTGTTTGTGGTATTAAGGGGAGCACCCTTCATCAAGTGGTATCAGAGCCAAGTTTTCTTGAGTGTGTAAATAGATCACCGACTATGAGGCAGTTTGCACCAGGACCGTGGTAAGGGTTTCAGCGCGCATCGCGAAAATGCATCCACGAAGAGAACGTGGCGGAAGACCTGGTGTTGTGACACCTGAGGTTAGAGAGTTGCAGAGACAAGTGCAAGGATTGCAAGAAGAGATTCATAGAGGAATGAATCTTAATGTCAGAGACGAAAGTGAGGATGAAGCCGAAGAAGAATATCAAGAAGGAGAAGTTGAAATTGTGAACCAGGAGGAAGAAAGACTTTTTCGGGCGATTTCCAAGATTGGGAAAAGACCTAAGATTGAGGTTCCTACATTTTCTGGAAATCTTAACCCAGAGGAATTGATCGACTGGATCAATGAATGTGAAGAATATTTTGAGTATGAAGATGTTGAGGATCCTGATAGGGTCAAATTTGTGAAGGCCAGACTGAAAGGTCATGCGAAGATATGGTGGCAAGAGATTCAGTTGGAGCGAAATAGAAGGGGAAAGGAGAAAATCACGAAATGGGATCGGATGGTAGATAAATTGAAGTGACAGTTCATTCCTGTTGATTATGAGCTTGACCTACTGAAGAAAATGCAGAGTTTGAAGCAAGCAGGAAGATCTGTTCAGGAGTATACAGAGGAGTTCTATCGACTTCTCATCAGAACAGGCCATGCAGAAGCTGATAAGGAGAAAGTTGCCCGATACCTTAATGGGTTAAGGCCAAGCATTCAGGAGGAGCTGAATCTGGTTCGAATGAATAGTATTGAAGAGGCATACCAGTTTTCCCTAAAAGTAGAGGAAAAGCTGAACAAGAAGTTTGAGAGCAGACAAAATGGAAGAGGTCGCGGTGGACGATCTGGTGGACGGTCATATGGTGGCCGAAATGAAGATTCGAAAAAGAAGGATGAGGCCAGTAGCAGTCAGAATCAGCGAGGAAATAATTTCAATCGCTTCCAGGATCAGAATAATAGAGATCAAAGAGGGAGAGGAAGAGGACAAGGATCTGGAAGAGGTGGCTTCCGTGGAACATGTTTTCACTTTGGAGAAGAAGGTCATAGGGCATTTGAATGTCCTCAGCACCAAGGCAGAACAGACAGGAGAAATGAAGGCCAGGCCAGAGTTACACATGTAGATGAAGATGCCAGATCATCAAATTCTGAAGATGCTGAAAGAGGAGAAACGTTGATTAACAAAAGAGTCATGTTGAGTGGTGAGAATGAACCTAAACAAAGGAGGAGCCTGTTTCGCACCAGGTGCAAGTGTGAAGGTAAATGTTGTAATGTGATTATTGATAGTGGAAGCACTGACAATTTGGTGTCGGAAGAGATGGTGACAAAGTTGAAGCTCAAGAGACAGAAACACCCACATCCATATCGGATTGCTTGGGTACAGGATGACCACAGGGTCATGGTCAATGAACAATGCCTGGTGAAGTTCAAGATTGGCGGATACCAAGATGAGGTATTGTGTGATATCATATCTATGGATGCATGTCATATGTTGTTAGGTAGACCATGGCAGTTTGACAGATGTGCTGTACACGATGGTCGTGCGAATACCTATTCCCTGACAAAGGATGGAGTGCGGCATAAGCTAAAGCCATTGAAGGAGACTGAAGAAAAGGTATGTGGTAATGCAAGGATAACTTTTGTTGATGGAAGAAATTTCCTAGATGGTATGAGGCATGAGCATGTATGTTTTGCTTTAATTCCAAAAGCTGGTAAAGAGGAAGTAGAAGATGTTCCTGTAGAAGTTGTAGATTTATTGAATGAGTTTCAGGATATTGTATCCGATAACATGCCTGATAGATTACCACCAGTCAGAAAGATCAGTCATCAGATGGACTTGATCCCAAGAGCGAGTTTGCTGAATAAGGCAGCACACAAAATGACACCTGCAGAAAGTGAGGAGTTGAATAGACAAGTACATGAACTGTTACAGAAAGGATTGATCCATGAGAGTCTGAGTCCCTGTGCTGTACCAGCGGTATTAGCACCAAAGAAGAATGGAGAATGGAGGATGTGTACAGATTCTAGGGCAATAAACAAGATCACAATCAAGTACAGGTTTCCATTGCCACAAATGGATGATATTATGGACTGTTTGAGTGGAGCTATGTATTTCTCAAAGATAGATCTGAAGAGTGGATATCATCAGATTCGGATCAGAGAAGGAGATGAATGGAAGACTGCCTTCAAGACAAAGGAAGGACTGTATGAGTGGTTAGTCATGCCTTTTGGGCTAACCAATGCACCGAGCACTTTCATGCAGCTCATGAACGAGGTTCTGAAAGAATTTCTGGGTAAGTTTGTCATCGTTTACCTAGATGATATTTTAATCTTTAGTAAGACATTGGATGAGCATATGATGCATATTCGTATGGTATTTGAGAAGTTGAGAGAAGAGAAATTGTTGATTAATTTGAAGAAGTGCAGTTTTGTGAAGAAAGAGTTGGTGTATTTGGGGTTTTTAATTTCAGGAGAAGGTCTAAAAATGGACCCAAAGAAGGTACAGGCTATCCTTGAATGGCCTACGCCAAGGAGTGCTACCGAGGTAAGATCTTTTCATGGTCTAGCTAGTTTTTACAGAAATTTTATCAAAAATTTTAGCAGTATTTGTGGTCCCTTGACTGAGACAATGAGAGGGGATAGAAAAGAGTTTAAGTGGACTAAAGGGGCAGAAAAGAGTTTTCAATTGTTGAAACAAAAAGTTACAGAACAACCTGTTTTAGCACTTCCAGATTTTAATAAGGTGTTTCAAGTAGATTGTGATGCTAGTGGTACTGCAATAGGAGCTGTTATGAGCCAAGAAGGTAAACATGTTGCTTATTTCAGTGAGAAATTAAATGATGCCAAGAGAAAATATTCTATTTATGATCAGGAATTTTATGCTATAGTTCAAGCATTGAAAAAGTGGAGGCACTATTTGCTTCCTAAGGAGTTTGTTTTGTATACCGATCATCAAGCTTTGCAATATTTGAATAGTCAAGGAAAATTGAATCAAAGGCATTTGAAATGGGTTGAGTTTTTGCAGAGTTATACATTTATTTTGAAACACAGGAGTGGAAAGTCTAATAGGGTTGCAGATGCTCTTAGCAGAAGGCAACTATTGCTGACAGAAATGCAGATTGAAGTGGTTGGGTTCAAGGAACTCAAGAATTTGTATCCAGAGGATCCTGATTTTGGTGAAGCTTGGAAAGCTTGTACAGAACCTGTTACTCTAGACAGGACAAAATGGTTGGATTTCATCATCCAGGATGATATGCTATTCAGAAGGAGTCAGTTGTACATTCCACGAAGTTCTATGAGGGAGAATCTCATCAAGGAGAAGCATAGCGGAGGATTGGCTGGACATTTTGGTCATGATAAAACCCTTGGTTTGGTTAGTGAGAATTATTATTGGCCACAGTTGCAGCAAGATGTGAAGAAGTTTGTACAGAGTTGCAGAGTATGTCAGATGGCGAAAGGAGTGAAGCAGAATACAGGATTGTATCAGCCATTACCTTTACCAGAGAAGCCTTGGGAGGATATCAGCATGGACTTTGTTCTTGGTTTACCGAGGACACAGCGGGGACACGATTCAATTTTTGTGGTGGTTGATAGATTTTCAAAGATGGCACATTTCATTCCCTGCAAGAAGACTAATGATGCTGTTCATGTAGCAGAATTGTTTTTCAGAGAAGTAGTGAGACTTCATGGTTTGCCAAAGACCATAGTTTCAGATCGGGACACTAAGTTTGTTGGATATTTCTGGCGTACATTGTGGAAGAAGTTGAAGACAAATTTGAAGTTTAGTTCATCACATCATCCACAGACTGATGGACAGACAGAGGTGGTGAATAGAAGTTTGGGAAATTTGCTGAGATGTTTGGTTGGAGATAAGCCAATAGGATGGGATTTGATTTTACCACAGGCAGAATTTGCATACAATAATTCTGTCAATAGGAGCACTGGTAAATCACCATTCCAGATTGTATATGGAAGTAGTCCAAGAAATGCATCTGAATTGAGGAAGATAGATAAAGGAGAAATAAGTAGTGCTGAAGCTGAGGATTTTGCAGAACACTTGAAGAACATCCATGAAGAGGTGAGGAAGCATATTACCAAGATGAACGCACAGTATAAGGCTAAGGCAGATGAGAAAAGGAGGTATAAGGAATTTGAGGTTGGTGATGAAGTCATGGTTCATTTGCGGAAGGAGCGGTTTCCAGTTGGTACATATAACAAGCTGAAAATGAAGAAGTTTGGACCATGCAGGATACTGAAGAAACATGATTCAGGAAACGCATATGAGGTAGAATTGCCTACTGAGCTAAATATTTCACCAGTGTTTAACATTTCAGATCTGACAGAGTATCATGAAGGAGGTGTTGAAGATGAGATCACAGCAGCATAGTGGAGTATTCCAGCAACTAGTTCAGATATCAAGGAGATTGAAGAAATACTAGAAAGTCGTGTTGGCAGAAGCACAAGGAATAGGACATATGAAGAATATCTGGTCAAGTGGAAAGGACGACCTGTTGAAGATTCATCATGGTTAACAAAGGAGGAGGTTAACCGTCTTGGTTTTCCTCTGCACGCCTGAGTCGTGACAGGGTCACTTCTCAAATTACCCTGGGTGTCTGATGCAGGAGCATCCTGGGTGTCTGATGCAGGAGCATCCTGGGTGTAAGAGCAATCTTGCATCACCCAAAAAAATATTTCTATTTTTATATTCAATAAGGGCTATTTTGTGCAGAGCTGCTATTTATGGAAAGTTACTATTTTTGGTAATTTTCGTATGTGCTCAGAATGATCTGATTTCTTTCTTGGAGGTTGATTTTGGTCATATAAGTCTGCCAGTAAAGTTTCATTGCCAGATCAAGTGTATATTGGAAGATATTGAAGATTTTCGGTATTGGCAGCAGGGTACAAAAACTTTGAACTCAGTTTTTAAGGCTTTAGAGGCCCCGGATGAGGTCGAAAATTTGGGTGACGAGCGCTTGCGCCGGTCAAGCCTGTAGAGCGCTTTGTGGCATTTCCGAAATGGGGTTATAATAGCCGATCGGGTCAACTGGTGATGACTTATGGTCTTCGGAAGTTGGGCCACCTGAAATGGCGAAAAATAATTTTCTTCAAAATTTCTGTTCGGGTTTCAAAAATTTATTTTGAGCCGACTATGATGTAATGAAATGTAAAATAAAAATAATTCTAAGTTTGGTCGGCCTTATTGGCTAAAATTCTGGAACCTTCCCAGGCGGTGGAAAATTGCCTATATAAGGAAGGCTGTATTATTGTCTTAGGCAGTTCAGAATAGTTCTGGGTAATAGATCTGGGTATTGATTCGAGGCTTTGTCCTACAGAATATTGTAAGGGAATGCCCATGTGGCTTTGCATATTGTAATTCTGAAAGTTTGTAATTCCACATTTGTGGAGATAATAAGAAGCCAATTTTCTGTTCTTGCATATTGTTGTTGTTTCTCTATTTCTGTTATGTGTTTGTGGTATTAAGGGGAGCACCCTTCATCAAAATGTTATATCAAGAAAGATGAAATGAAAGGAAAATTTGACACCAAAAGTGATGAAGGAATATTTTTAGGATATTCTACCAAAAGTAGAGCCTACAAGTGTTTGAACAATGAACAAACAAAATGATAGAAAGTGCCAATGTAAAGATTGATGAATTCTCATAACAAAATGAGAAAGATAGTGGAAAGAAACCAAAAGGATATAGTGAATTGATCTACTTCAAATCTGAAATAGAAATAGAGAAAGTGAGTACAAAAACTAATAATGGTCAACTGATAACAGAACAATTGATAATAGTACAACAAGGCAAAACTAGTGAAAGAAATGAACATGTTCATAATCCAGAGCCTATAACACCAATAATCATAAGAGAAAATCATAGCTTGACAGATATAATTGGAGATAGGAATGATGGAGTATTAAGAAGTCAATTAAGAGCTAGAGAAAATATCTATTTACTATTGGAGATGGAGCCGAGAATGGTCAAGGATGCACTAAAAGATGATGACTGGATTCAAGAAATGAAGGAAGAAATTGAACAGATTGAGAAGAACAAAACATGGTCATTAGTACCTAGGCTGGAAGATAAAAATGTTATAGGTACTAAATGGGTCTTTAGAAATAAGCTAAATGAGAATGGTGAGGTGATTGTTATTAGCATGATACCATAGACACAGAGGTTGATTCTGAGTGAAGCTAGTAATATAGTTATGTATATCAGTGAGTATTCCTAATAGGTCCCAGGAATAGTTCTATATGTGATTAGACGTACGGTTGCAGTAGATCCTTGCACCTTTATACTTATGTTGTAGACATATGTATGATGTTATGTTCATGAATGTAGAGTTAGATATGTAGTACAAGTTGAGTTATGAAGTCTCCAGTTCATAGTTACACTTTCCTGAATTTATTTGGGAGAGCTGACAATGTTTATAAGATTGTGGTAGTTGCACCTATCATTGCGGTATGTGCACTTGGATTTATGTTAAGAGGAGAGTTAACAATATTTGGTTAAGAGCACATGATTTAATTCAGCATAAGAAGAAAGTTGGAAATAATTTAGTGAAGTTGACTGTGTGTAGTGTGGTGTCTACTCACATAGAATTGTGAAGTCCTAATTTATGTTGCATGCTTAGTAGAGCCGACTGAGGTGTTATTGAAAAGTTGTATTATTTCTCTAATATAATTTCAAGATGGTTCTAATAGGCCAACTTGATTATATCATTTGGAGTAAAGATATTTATAGGCGGACATTTGTGATTGCAAAGGTGTGGTTTAGAGTTAAAAGAAAAGAGCAAAGCAGAAAGTGCAAAGTGTTGAGCCATCAACAGAAGGTCTATGTGACCAAGTAAAGAGTATATTCTATTCATTGGAACTGATCAAGACAACAGTTTACGCATAGTTCACCAAGATCCAGATATAGTGTGTATCTGTTAATCAAAAGGTTGTAGCCTTCACCCCTTTGAGTAGTGTGCTCTCGAACAGTGCATCCTCACCCCTAACATGGTTAATTGTAAAAGACTCCTAATAGAGTCTGACCCTTGACTAGGTCACTATACTTATTGCATTGTAAAGATCAACTCCTAACAAGGCTGTAAGATCTTCTAATAGGGATCATAATACACTAGTGCAGTTCTTAGTGGGTGTCAATTCCCACTAGGGTTTTTACCTATTTGGATTTCCACATAACCAAAATTGTGGTGTTGTGTTAAGTGTTCATTCATTGTGTTTATGCTTAATGTTCTTATATACTTAATTGGACAAAGAATTGAATCTTATAGATAATTGATTCACTCCCCCTCTTAGTTATCTCTTGGGACTATTCCTAACAATTGGTATCAGAGCTTGGTACCTCGGAGAGAAAGTTTAACAACATGAGGTTGATCAAATGGCATTATTTGGAAAATAAATTCCTAAGTTTGATGGAGAGAACTATCTAGACTGGAAGAACAAAATGATGACACATTTGCAGTGCATTGCTTTTGAGATTTTTGAAGTAGCTACCAAAGAAGTTAAGATTCCCTCTCTAGCAGATCTTGCAAAAGATGATGCAACTTTGAAGCAAAAGAAAATGTTCACTTCAAATGCTATTGCAAAGGAAGCCCTTATCAATGCCCTATCTGACAGTGAGTTTTCAGAAATCAAGAAGATGGATAAAGCCTACAAGATATGGAAGTATCTAGAAGACATGTTTGAAGGAGACATTCAAGCCAAGAATACACGTAGAAAGACATGGAAGAAGAGATACAATACATTAGAAATGTTACCTGATGAGAATGTTAGATCCTACAATCAAAGAATTAATGAAGCAGTTGCTGGAATCAGAAAAAATGGTGGAGAGATCTCGGAAGAAGACATAATGGACAAACTGATGACTACCTTGACACTAGAATATGATAACAAGATATGCATCCTAGATAAAACTATGAAATCCACAAAAGACTTCAAAAGAGAAACCTTGATCAGCAAGCTTTTTGCTTTTGAGATATCAAGATTGAAGATAGAGCCTAAAAGTGAAACAACATTCAAAGCTTTAGTCCATGGTAAGAAATATTTGAACACCTCTAGTAATTTTGATGATGAAGATGATGATAGAGATCTAGATGATTTCATTGCTATGATTTATAAAAGAGAAAAGAAAGGAAAAGGAAAATATGAAGGTCAATTTCCATTCAATTGCTTTTCATGTAATAAGATTGGTCACTTTGCTTCTAAGTGTCCTACAAGAGTCAAGAAGTTCACAAATAACTACAAGCCTAAGTACACAAAAGAATGTTACTATGCTGGTGATGGAGTATCAGATGAAGAATCAACAGAAGATGAAATTGGATTCAACACTCTTAAAGACATGGAGAAAATGATTGATAAAATGGACCTTGAAGATGAGAAAAAAGATCAAGAATTAGCCCTAATCTCACAAGAAGACATCAGAATTGATTGGATCATTGACAGTGGTTGCTCACATCACATGATAGGAGACAAAGATAGATTTGTACATCTAGATAAATATAAAGGCGACATGGTTAGGTTTGGAGATAACACTCCTAAACCTATCATTGGTAGAGGAGCTATCACCTTAGATGGAAAGAACAACATTGATGATGTTCTTTGTGTTGATGGTTTACAACATAACCTTCTAAGTGTTGGACAGTTGCTTGATAAAGGATATTAGTTGGAATTCAAAGATAATAAGTGCATCATAAATGAAAAATAAGGAAAGATGATTACATCAGGTTCAAAAAATAAAGGTAATGTTTTTAAGCTTAATCCTGAAGCAAGTTGTTTTATTGCTAAAGTAGATGACAATTGGTTATGGCATAAAAGACTATGTCACATCAATTTTGATAACATAGTGAAGATAAGAAATGTAAAGAAGGTAAGAGATCTTCCATGTATATAAAAACCAATTGATACAATATGTAGGGAATGTGTGATGGGAAACCATGTAAGGAATTCATTCAGAAGTAAGAACAATTCAGTAGAGAACAATTTGGGTCTAATACATACAGAATTATGTGGACCAACACAAACAAGATCCTATTATGGTGAAAGGTAATTTATTCTATTTGTTGATTACTATTCTAGAATGATGTGGGTTGCATTCTTAAAAGACAAATCATAAGCCTTTGAGAAGTTCAAAATATTCAAAGCTAAGGTTGAAAATGAGTTCAGATTGAAGATTAAATGTCTAAGATTAGATAGAGGAGGATAATTCACCTCTGATAGATTTTATAAGTACTATGAAGAACATGGAATAAAGAGGCAATTAAGTGCACCTAGAACTCCTCAGCAGAATGGGATAGCAGAAAGAAGGAATAGGATCATTCTTGACACTGTGTGCACTATCATGATTGAAGGTAAGGTGGCACACACCTATTGGAGATATGTAGTCAATATTGTAGTCTATACAATCAATAGAATTCAATTGAGGCCAGGCGTAGACAAGACACCTTATGAGCTATGGTTTGGTAATGTACCTATAGTGAAATACTTCAGAATCTTTGGAAGAAAATGCTACATCAAGAGAGATGAAGCCATTGCCAAGTTTGATGCAAGAAGTGATGAAGGTATTTTTCTTGGTTACTCTACTAAAAGCAAAGCTTATAGATGTTTTAACTTAAGATTGAAGAAAATAATTGAAAGTTCTCATGTAAGGATTGATGAAAAGCTTATGATTCAAGAGAGATATCGTGATTATGCACCTATGATTGAAGAAGAACCTAAACCTACCAGTAGTGAAGCAGTTGTTGAAGAAATTTTTGATAGCATAAATGTTCTATTCAATGACCTTGAAACAAGTGAAGAAGAAACATAAAAGGAGATGAAAAAGTCACACCTAATGTTCCTAAATTTAAATCTAGATATCATTCAAAGGGAGACATCATTGAAGATCAGAGCAGTAAAGTCATGACAAGATCAAAAGAAAAAATTTCCACAACAAATGAAGAGGTATGTTTACTATCACAGATTGAACTAGTAAGTGTTGAAGATGCATGCAAAGACTTAGATTGGCATGAAGCAATGAAAGAAGAGCTAGATCAGATAATTAAGAATGATACATGGGAATTGGTCCCTAGACCTAGTGATAAGAATGTAATAGGAACCAAGTGGATATTCAGAAATAAAATGATTGAAGATGGAATAGTAGTAAGAAAAAAAGAAACACTAGTATGTAAAGGATATGCACAAAGAGAAGGAATTGATTACTCTAATACATTTGCCCCAGTAAGAAAATTGGAAGCCATAAAGTTGTTTTTATTCTATGCTACATACAAAAACTTTAAGGTTTACCAAATGGATGTTAAGACAACATTCTTGAATGGAGAATTGAAGGAAGAAGTATACATTGAGCAGCCAGAAGGATTCACATTATCAGACAACTTGATATGGTATGCAGATTGAAGAAAGCCCTATATGGACTCAAGCAAGCCCCTAGAGCATGGTATGAAAGACTTGATGGTTACTTGACTAAGATTGGATTAAAAAAGGGAGCAATAGATTGCAAATTATTCATAAGAGAGACATCTGATGGACTATTGTTAGTTGCTATATTTGTTGATGAAATTATATTTAGTTGCAATGATAAGCTTAGTGCAGAATTTGCTAAGGAGATGCAGAGCGAATTTGAAATGAGCATGATTGGTCCTATTAAGTACTTTTTGGGATTGAATGTGCATCAGACAGACAAAGGTATATTCATAAATCAGACTAATTATGTGAAAGAGATCTTGAAAACATTCAAGATGGATGATTGCAAGCTAGTAAGTACCCCTATGATAACAAGATGTAAGCTTTCAAAAGAAGATGATTCACCAGCAGTAGACATAACCTTGTATAAGTCTATGATTGGAAAACTTATATATCTTAGTCAAACTAGACTAGACATTTCCAATACAGTTGGTATTGTTGGAAGATTTGCAATAGAACTTAAGAAAAGTCATCTCATGGTAGTAAAAAGAATATTTAGATACTTGAATGAAACCTTAGACTATGGTTTATGGTATCCTAATTCAAAAAATGTAAAGCTTCATGTATATACAGATGTAGATTGGGCAGGATGTGTGGATGATAGAAAGAGTACCTCTGAAGGAGCTGTATTCCTTGGAGATAGACTTTTTACTTGGACAAGTAAAAAGTAGAATTGTATCTCACAGTCAATAATAGAAGCAGAGTATGTAGCAGTAGCATTAAATTATTCTACAATTGTGTAGATCAAGTAGATGATAAAAGATTTTGGCATTCAGATTGACTACCCTATTATTATTCATTGTGATAACACTAGCACTATCAATATGTCAAAGAACCCTATGATGCATGCAAAGACAAAATATATTGAGATAAAATATCACTTTCTAAGAGAGAAAGTTGTAGAGAAAGAAGTAATGGTGGATTATGTGAGTACAAAAGATCAGCTAGCAAACATTCTCAAAAAGCCTTTACCTAAGGATACTTTTGAGTATCTCAGGGAAAAGCTGGGAGTAATTCCCTTCCTTGAATCTGATTAGAAATATTAGGAGTGCATCAATCCTCAGTGATTGATGAAAGGCTGACTACTCTACCTCAGGAGTAGTACTGGTGCTTAATGTTTTTGGCACCCTTTGCTATTGATGTCAAAGGGGGAGTAGTATATAATCATGAAAAACATAAAAATAAGGAATACATAGTAATAAAAAACAAGCAAAAAGAGGGAGCAAAAACATAATTATAAGAAACAATACAGTTTAGGAAATGAAGAATATTGAGGATCGTTGCAGCAGGTGGAGGATACTTCCTTGGGGGAGTTTTTGTTGAGGATGGAGAATGTTATAAAATAATTGGACATTTGGATTGGTGGTGTTTTTCATTCCATATGTTGCCATCAATGCCAAAGGGGGAGATTGTTGGAGATTTTTCGACAAGCCAGATTGCTAATTGTATGTTTGTCATTGATGACAACATATGGTAAGTAGCATGCCTAGAAGCCTGATGGAGAGAGCCTTCAGAATATATGACATGTATATGTTATCAGCATGATATCATAGATGCAGAGGTTGATTCTGAGTGAAGATAGTAATACATTTATGTATATTAGTGAGTATTCCTGACAGGTCCTAGGAACAGTTCTGTATGTGATTGGACGTATGGTTGCAGTACTCTTGCACCTTTATACTTATATTGTAAACATATGTATGATGTTATGTTCATGAACGTAGAGTCAAATATGCAGTACAGGTTGAGTTATGAAGTCTCCAGTTGACAATTACAGTTTCTTGAGTTTATCTGGGAGAGCCGACAATATTTATAAGATTGTAGTAGTTTCACCTATCATTTTGGTATGCGTGCTTGGATTTATGTTAAGAGGAGAGTTAAAAATGTTTGGTTAAGAGAGCATGATTTAATTCAGCATAAGAAGAAAGTTGGAAATAATTTAGTGAAGCCGACTGTATGTAGCGTGGTGTCTACTCACATAGAATTGCAAAGTCCTAATTTATGTTGCGTGCTTAGTAGAGCCGACTGAGGTGTTATTGGAAAGTTGTATTATTTCTCTAATATGATTTCAAGATGGTTCTAACAGGATGACTTGATTATATCATTTGGAGGAAAGATATTTATAGGCAGTCATTTGTGATTGCAAAGGTGTGGTTCAGAGTTAAAAGAAAAGAGCAGAGTAGAAAGTGCAAAGTGTTGAGCCATCAGTAGAAGGTCTATGTGACCAAGTAAAGAGTATATGTTATTCATTGGAACTGATCAAGATAGCAGGTCTATGTGTAGTTCACCAAGATCTAGATATAGTGTGTATCTATTAATCAAAAGGTTGTAGCCTTCACCCCTTTGAGTAGTGTGCTCTCAGACAGTGCGTCCTCACCCCTAATAGGGTTAATTGTAAAAGACTCCTAACAGGGTCCGACCCTTGACCAGGTCATTGTACTTATTGCATTGTAAAGATCAACTCCTAACGTGGTTGTAAGATCTTCTAACAAGGATCATAATACACTAGTGCAGTTCTTAGTGGGTGTCAATTCCCCTTAGGGTTTTTACCTATTTGGGTTTCCCTGTAACCAAAACTGTGGTGTTTTGTTAAGTTTAAATTCATTTTATTTATGCTTAATGTTCTTATATACTTAATTGGACAAAGAATTGAATCTTATAGATAACTGATTCACTCCCCCCCCTCTCAGTTATCTCTTGGGACTATTCCTAACAATTAGAAATAAAGAAAGTTTAGTCTATAAAGGTTATGCACAAGAGGAAGGACTACACTATGGAGAGACATTTGCACCTATTGCTAGATCGGAAGGAGTTAGAATATTGTTGGCTTATACTGCTTATGAAGGATTTAAGGCTTATCAAATGGATGTGAAATCTAGTTTCTTAAATGGAATACTAGAAGAGGAAGTCTACATTGAACAACCTAAAAGATTTGTTGCATAAAAAGGTTAAGATTTTGTTTGCAAGTTTCACAAAGCACTATATGGTCTAAAGCAAGCACCGAGAGCATGGTATGAAAGACTACACTCTTATCTTATTAAGATTGGATTTGAAAGGACAAATGATAATAGTAATGTCTATTTGAAAGCTGAAGTAAGGATAAAGTATTAATTGATGAAATATTTATTGATGATATAATCTTTGGAGGAAATGATTTAATGAGTAAATCTTGTGTTGAAGAAATCAGGAAAGAATTTGAGATGTATATGATAGGAGAAATGAAATCATTTATTGGATTACAAGTACAACAAATTAAAAAAGGAATATACATAACGTAGTCTAAGTATATCAAGGAGATATTGAAGACATTTGGAATGGAAGATTCAAAAAGTGTTGGTACATCTGTGGTTATCGATTAAAAATTATCAAAAGAAGATGATTCTAAGGAAGTCAATGAAACATTATATAGATCAATGATAGGAAAATTGTAGTATGTTGTTCATAGCAAACCTGATATTGCACATGGTGTTGGCATAGTTGCTATATTTTCATCAAATCTTAAAGATTCACACATGATTGCAGTTAAAAGGATATTCATATATTTGAAAGGCACTGAAGATTATGGATTATGGTATGAAAAGAACGGAGACTTTGATCTTAAAGTTTATATAGATGCGGATTGGGCAGGAAACAATGATGACAATAAAAGTACAAGTGGAGGAGATTTTTATCTTGGAAATAGATTAGTGTCATGGGAAAGTAAGAAATAAAATTGTATATCATAATCTACTGGTGAATTAGAATATGTGGTTGTTGCAATTAATTGTCAACAAGTTTTATGGTTTAAGAAAATACTAGAAGGTATACAAGAAAAGGTAAACGAACATGTTTTTATACACTATGATAATACTAGTGTAATCAGTATATCAAAGAACCTAATAATGCACTCAAAGAACAAGAACATAGCTATCAAATATCATTTTCTAAGAGAGTAGATATAGGATAAAGAAGTAAGAATGGAATATATACCTACAAAAGAGCAAGTTGTGGATATATTCACAAAACCACTACCTAAAGAGAGTTCTGAATATCTTAGAGGTAGATTAGGGGTCCTACCCCTATTGATAATAAATTAAGAGAGATGGTTCATAGCACCTTAACAAAATATTGTGAACATGAATTGATGTATTGGATGACTACTCTATGGGAGAGCAGTCCAGGCCAGGCAAGAAGAGAAGCACAAAACAAGTACACAATCAAAAGACAAGAGCTGAAAGGTTAATCACCTTTGGTATTGTTGTCAAAGGGGTCCATAGATTAGTATAAGGGGAGAAGATGTATTGTAGGGAGAGATCGGGAGAGATTTGTATGCTGGAAGATCAGGACAAGGAATGGCTCATGCACATATCAGAAGATCAAAATTAGTAGATTTAATTGGATGAAGAATTTGTCATCAATGCCAATGGGGGAGATTGTTGGTTATTGGCATAACAAGTTAAAGATTTTTTATCATGATTGGTATACATGATAATCAGTTATATGTTTGTCATTGACGTCAAACTATTTGGCATAATGTTTTGACTTGTTACCATATCTATCAAAAAGAAAATATTGTTGTTATAATGAGAAATTAAGTAAGGAAAAGGATATGTCGATAGGAACCTTATCGGGTAACAGTTAAGATTAACAATGGTGGACATATGAATGATTTGATTATTTATCAGAATATGCTAAGGAATAAGCTGAAGGATGTTATTAATAAAGATATTAATCAGATATGAGTAAAGGTGAAGGTAATTTGATTAAGATACTTACTGGTAAATTATTGTCTTATCGGTACATTGAATAGAGTCTTATCGGTACAAATAAAGTTTTATCGAAGATTGTAAAGACTTAAAGGCAAGAGAAGAATAGATGATGAGATAAGAAAGCAAGATGACTCTGGAGTAATCTAAGGAAAAAGGTAATGACACAAAAATCAAGGTAAAATGTATTAAGGAAGTTCCTACAAGAGTAAAATGGTTTATCAATTAGCAAGATGACAAGGATATAAAGAAAAGAAATATGGATGGTTAGATTTCATATGAAAGATATAGATCATTGGATTTAGGTTTAGGTTTATGATTGAGGAATTCATACTTAAGGAAGAAGAAAGGAGTTTGGTATCGCGATGGAGACAGGAAGAAGATTATGGTGAAAGAATGGATATCGACGGAACAGAGAAGTGTTGTTGCGATCACAAGAAGGATATAGAGAAGAACAAGTAATTGAAAGGGTATGTTATTGTGTTAAGGAACCTTCATTGGATCTAAATTAGCAAGATTAGTGTGAACTATAGATCATTTGTTAGTTGTTACTCTCTAACAATTGTGACGGTAAAATCCCTTATCAGGTATCCCTAACAGGTCTATTGTAAAATCCTTTAACCAAGTGACATTCTCAAAAGAGTGTTTAAAATCTTCTAACCAGGTTACTCCTAACAGGATAAAGACTTTAACAGTTCTCAGGAAAATCCCTTAACCGGGTAACATTTAACCATTCTTTTGTAACCCTTATTAGGTGATCCTTTAATAGGGCAGGCTCTTAACCAAGTGTATTTTAGAAGAGTACAATTATATGTGGGCATTGTTCTCACACCGTAGTTTTCACCCTAGTCAAGTTTTTATGTAGTCACGGTCGGAGTATCCAATTAAGGACGGTCTGACCTTGCAGCCAAACACCAACACAATGGAAAACACAACAAGAAACTAGATCTGAAAGAAAATAGATGTCTTTATTTCATCAATTAACTGATTACATGCAATGTGCCAGGCTATAAGGCCTTCCTAGTTATGGCCAATTACAATGCAAGAAATAGTTCTACAAGATCACAAAGGATCCAACACACTTCTCCTTAGCTAGCCCAAGTTTGCAACACAACAACACACTGGTAGGCACTCCAAGAAAGATCTAGTCTTGTACTCAAACTTCCAAGAAATCTTTCTACTACCTAAGCTCACAAGCTACTAACTCTGCTAGATCTAATCTAAACTCCAGATCGATGCCTAAACAACTACCCAAACATCTCCTTAAATACTAAACCCCAGCCACAAGTTAGCTTTACAAACAATTAAATTCCAAAAGCCAGTCGACTCCCAAATATACAAATATTAAATGCCAAACATTAGTCGACTCACAAATAACTTCACAAACATTTAATTCACTAAGTCAGCCTCCAGATCCACATAGGATAATGCAACATGCCAAATCTAGGTCCCCACATGTCCAACGGTCAATCCATAACTCAAGTAATGTGACCCGGATTAAATACATCAGTCGGCCAAGCCGAATCTCCAAGAATAACTGTCGATAAGCCAAACTATCGAGTGCCAGGAAATACACCGAGCAACCATAACAAATGAGCTCCTCAAGCATTACTGAGCACCAATGTTGACCGAGCACCATAGACATTGTCGAGCACCAAAAGTGCCAAGTCTCCTTCCATCACCGAGCTCCCTTCAGTGACCGAGTCCTCCAGTGACTGAGCCACTTCAACAACCAAGCAACAGGCATAGACACCGAGACCTCATCAGTAACTAAGCACCGAACAAAAAACCACCAAGTCACCAAGTGACCAACATCCACAGAGATCCACTAGAACTTCCAACTGAGAATCACCACTAGGACCATCGAGCTCCATTGGTGAAGCCTAACAAACTTTGACCAAGAATCACCATTTAAGATTGAGAAATGCCAATCTTCTATTGAGATTACCAGCCAAGTAACCGAACTCCACCAGATAGTTACCGAGACTGCCAGAATCTTCAAGCACCGAGCAATAAGCCAGGATGCCACTGTATCAGACTCCTAGGGTACAAAGAAAAGTGTGTCCCACACTTTGTCACCAAAGGGAACATAATACCAACTCCACTTCATCTTCACCAAAGGCTTCCACTCCATCATAGGAAAGAGAACCAATCTGCAACCCAAACAATCAGTATGTTCAACATCTTGAACAAACTGAGCCTTCAATCCATCACCAGGGATCAAGGAAGAATCCCATCTCAGAATCTCATCACCAGATTTATCATTTTCAACCAGAAACTCAAGTCTATAACTAGCAAACAACATCAGCACCACAACACTGAACATAAATAATTTGGTAACACCAACATCACCGAGGTGTTCAACAATAGGTAGCTCCATACCAACAACAATCTGATCAAGCACAACCAGATGCTCTGCAATTTTCATGTCAGGCACAACTGACTGAACATGAAAACCAATCTTCTCACCAACCTCAATAAGATCAACAACATCATCGGTAATCATAGGTAACTCGGCAACAAGCACAAGTTGCTCTGCAGGTTCGATGTCAGAATCCACTAACTGAACATCAAAACCAATTTCACATGCCTCTTCAACCTCCAAACTGTCACAGGAAACATTGTCAAGATGTCTTCTCTCACGAACCAGTCTACGAACCGGCCAAACAACTTTCCTCCGGATCGGCATACTCCAACTCCGATAAGCTCTACAAAGCTCAACAACACTTTCTCTCACCAGGTTCTTAACTCGGTTCTCCATGCGGTTCAACAAATCCACTTCCAATCGATCAAACCTCTCAGAAATCACATCACTAAGGTCTAATCCTCTCAGAGACATCTCCAAAGATCTTTGAAAACCTTCTGCAAAAAACCCTAACACTGACCACCTTGTGACAACCTCCAAGTTGTATGCAAGTTAGATCGCAACCTACCACCTCACATGAACAACTAGGGCATGATTTCACAAGTTCAATGTCACGGATCTGCAACTTAGATTGTGCACAATCTCTTCGCCAAAAAGATCAACTTCGCAAGATCAACCTTGCTAGGTTAACCTTCTGCTCCAACAAGATCAAACTCTCGCTCTGATACCACCTTATGCAGTCACGGTTGGAGCATCCAATTAAGGACAGTCTAACCTTGCAGCCAAACACCAACACAATGAAAAACACAATAAGAAACCAGATCTGAAAGAAAACAGATGTCTTTATTTCATCAATTAACTAATTACATGCAATGTATCGGGTTGTAAGGCCTTCCCGATTACAGCCAATTAAAATGAAAGAAATAGTTCTACAAGATCACAAAGGATCCGACACACTTCTCCTTAGCTAGCCTAGGTCTACAACACAACAACACACTAGTAGGCACTCCAAGAAAGATCTAAACTTGTACTCAAACTTCCAAGCAATCTTTCTGCTACTTAAGCTCGCAAGCTACTAACTCTACTAGATCTAATCTGAACTCTAGATCGATGCCTAAACAACTACCCAAACATCTCCTTAAATACTAAACCCCAGCCACAAGTCGGCTTTACAAACAATTAAATTCCAAAAGCCAGTCGAATCCCAAATATAAAAATATTAAATTCCAAACATCAGTCGACTCACAAATAACTTCACAAACATTTAATTCACCAAGTCAGCCTCCAAATCCACATAGGATAATGCAACACGCCAGATCTAGGTCCCCACATGTCCAACGATTAATGCATAACTTGAGGAACGTGACCCAGATCAAATGCATCAGTCGGCCAAGCCAAATCTCCAAGAACAACTATCGGTAAGCCAAACTACAGAGTGTTGGGAAATACACCGAGCAACCATAAAAATCAAGCTCCTCAAGCATTACCGAGCACCAATGTCAATCAAGCGCCACAAACATTGCCGAGCACCAGAAGTGCCAAGTCTCCTTCCATGACCAAGCTCCCTTCAAAGACTGAGCCACTTCAACAACCAAGCAACAAGCATAGACACTGAGACCTCATCGATAACTGAGCACCGAACAACAAACCACCAAGTCACTGAGTGACCAACATCCACGGAGATCCACCAGAACTTCCAACTAAGAATCACCACTACGACCATCGAGCTCCATTGGTGAAGCCTAACAAACTTCGACCAAGAATCATCATTTAAGACTAAGAAATGCCAGTCTTTTATCGAGATTACCAGCTAAGTAACCAAACTCCACCAGATAGTTACCGAGACTGCCAGAATCTTCAAGCACCGAGCAATAAGCCAGGATGCCACTGCATCAGGTTTCCATGAGATAAATACTTGTGTTATTGTTGTGTGGATGATTTTATATTGTTGCATGGATATTTAATAATTCAGTTAACCAATAATTATGTTATAGGTTAAACTATATCTTTTTTGGTAAATTTGTTAAAGAAGTTTTGGAATTATGAAAATAATAGAGAGTTGGTTATTACTGGTTATTATTGATTAAATAATAGAGAGTTGTTAAAGAAGTTTTGACTTGTTACCATATCTATCAAAAAGAAAATATTGTTGTTATAATGAGAAATTAAGTAAGAAAAAGGATAAGTTTATAGGAACCTTATTGGGTAACATTTAAGACTAACAATGGTGGACAGATGAATGATTTGATTATTTATTAGAATATGCTAAGGAATAAGTTGAAGGATGTTATTCATAAAGATATTAATCAGATATGAGTAAAGTTGAAGATAATTTGATTAAGATACTTACTGGTAAATTATTGTCTTATCGGTACATTGAATAAAGTCTTATCGGTACAAAGGAAGTTGTATCGAAGATAGTAAAGACTTAAAGGCAAGAGAAGAATAGATGTTGAGATAAGAAAGCAAGATGACTCGAGAGTAATCTAAGGAAAAAGGTAATGATACAAAAATCGAGGTAAAATGTATTAAGGAAGTTCCTACAAGAGTAAAATGGTTTATCAATTAGCAAGACGACAAGGATATAAAGAAAAGAAATATGGATGGTTAGATTTGATATGAAAGATATAGATTATTGGATTTAGGTTTAGGTTTATGATTGAGGAATTCATACTTAAGGAAGAAGAAAGGAGTTTGGTATCGTGACGGAGACAGGAAGAAGATTATGGTGAAAGACTAGATATCGGTGGAATGGAGAAGTGTTGTTGCGATCACAAGAAGGATACAGAGAAGAAAAAATAATTGAATTGGTATGTTATTGTGTTAAGGAACCTTCATTGGATCTAAATTATCAAGATTAGTGTGAACTATAGATCATTTGTTAGTTGTTACTCTCTAACAATTGTGACAGTAAAATCTCTTATCAGGTAGCCCTAACAGGTCTATTGTAAAATTCTTTAACCAGGTGACATTCTCAAAAGAGTGTTTAAAATCTTCTAACCAGGCTACTCCTAACAGGATAAAGACTTTAACAGGTCTCAGAAAAATCCCTTAACCGGGTAACATTTAACCGTGCTTTTGTAACCCTTATCAGGTGATCCTTTAACAGGGCAGGCTCTTAACCGAGCGTATTTCAAAAGAGTACAATTATAAAATATGTGGGCATTGTTCTCACACCATGGTTTTCACCCTAGTCGGGTTTCCATGAGATAAATACTTGTGTTATTGTTGTGTGGATGATTTTATATTGTTGCATGGATGTTTAATAATTCAGTTAACCGATAATTATGTTATAGGTTAAACTATATCTTTTTTGGTAAGTTTGTTAAAGAAGTTTTGGAATTGTGAAAATAATAGAGAGTTGGTTATTACTGATTAAATAATAGAGAGTTGTTAAAGAAGTTTTTGACTTGTTACCATATCTATCAGAAAGAAAATATTGTTGTTATAATGAAAAATTAAGTAAGGAAAAGGATATGTCGATAGGAACCTTATCGAGTAATAGTTAAGATTAACAATGGTGGACAGATGAATGATTTGATTATTTATCAAAATATGCTAAGGAATAAGCTGAAGGATGTTATTCATAAAGATATTAATCAGATATGAGTAAAGGTGAAGGTAATTTGATTAAGATACTTACCAGTAAAGTATTGTCTTATCAGTACATTGCATAAAGTCTTATCGGTACAAAGGAAGTTTTATCGAAGATAGTAAAGACTTGAAGGCAATGGAAGAATAGATGATGAGATAAGAAAGCAAGCTGACTCAGGAGTAATCTAAGGAAAAAGGTAATGATGCAAAAATCGAGGTAAAACGTATTAAGGAAGTTCCTACAAGAGTAAAATGGTTTATCAATTAACAAGACGACAAGGATATAAAGAAAAGAAATATGGATGGTTAGATTTGATATGAAAGATATAGATCATTGGATTTAGGTTTAGGTTTATGATTGAGGAATTCATACTTAAGGAAGAAGAAAGGAGTTTGGTATCGCGACAGAGACATGAAGAAGATTATGGTGAAAGACTGGATATCGGCGGAACGGAGAAGTGTTGTTGCGATCACAAGAAGGATACAGAGAAGAACAAATAATTGAATGGGTATGTTATTGTGTTAAGGAACCCGCATTGGATCTAAATTAGCAAGATTAGTGCGAACTACAGATCATTTGTTAGTTGTTACTCTCTAACAATTGGGACGGTAAAATCCCTTATCGGGTAGCCCTAACAAGTCTATTGTTAAATCCTTTAACCAGGTGACATTCTCAAAAGAGTGTTTAAAATCTTCTAACTAGGTTACTCCTAACAAGATAAAGACTTTAACAGGTCTCAGGAAAATCCCTTAACTGGGTAACATTTAACCGTGCTTTTGTAACCCTTATCAAGTGATCCTTTAACAGGACATGCTCTTAATCGAGTGTATTTCAGAAGAGTACAATTATATGTGGGCATTGTTCTCACACCGTGGTTTTCACCCTAGTTGGGTTTCCACAAGATAAATACTTGTGTTATTATTGTGTAGATGATTTTATATTGTTGCATGGATGTTTAATAATTTAGTTAACCGATAGTTATGTTATAGGTTAAACTATATCTTTTTTGGTAATATTTTTAAAGAAGTTTTCAAATTGTGAAAATAATAGAGAGTTGGTTATTACTGATCAACCCCGCCCCCGGGTAATCAATCCTATACCTACAAAAAGTGCAAGTTGTGTCATGGGAAAGAAATGTCAAAATAGAAACACCTCCAAAGATCATTTATGTCAATGACATTTGTCTTCAAAGCAATACATTCATAAGTTTTCACACATTGATTGAAAATTTTGTTTTTAAAAAAATACAATATTTTATTATTGAACCACTCAAAAAAAAAAATCGCGATACAAATTATATCTAAATAAAATAGTACTCTTGCTTTTGCTAAAAGAACAAGAAAATATTCATTACTATCATTACACTTATTATGCTTTATAATTTATTTTAAAAATCAAACATCTTTACACTTTAAAATGAACATCCAAATCACTCATAATCAAATGAATTATTGTATTCTTTACAAATGAGGGAAGAAGTGAGAATATAGACATTCTTTTAAGTGATGATACAAGCGATGGCCTAAACAATACAAGGCAAAAGACTAACGGCTACATAATAATTGATTAAAGATTTGGTTTGTTTCAACTAAACTAACAATGGTTTTTTTAAAATTTATTAAAAAACCATAAACAAGTTAAATGTTTTTGTATTCTCATGTCAGCCTTTAGCCTGTTAGCTGCAGTGCTGATCTTGAAGTCTATTCACATCATTCCAGTTTATAGGTTATCTATAAACTAAATTTTGCTGGTACCACCATATCTATCGATCTGTGTTGTAATCTTCTTTTGAAAAAGCCTAAATGCACTGAATCAGTACTTGAAAATATTTAGCCTGCAACCCACCCACCCACATGACAGCACTGCCCTATCCTACAGCTGCAATGCCTACATCATAAATGGCACACACCATTCTTTAACAGTTCTAATTAGCTGGATTTGGCAGAAAGGCTCTACAATTTTTTAGATAGAATCTTCACCAGGTCTTTTATTCAATTTAAATAATCAAATCTTCAATGTCAGATCCATTTCACTTGTAAATTAAAACTCTACGTATTCCCCCTGAGATAAATAGGTGGTATAATCCTTTCCCTGTCTACTCATAAGATAAAATTAAACTTCTTTTTAGAAGAAAATTAGAGCAGAAGCAATAAATTTTTGGTATCATTCTCTAGCCCGAAAAGTAATTTTCTTTCCAATTCGACTAATGGTCACTGGTATTCACATAATAGCCAACAAAGCCCAAGTACTACCCATAAAATAACTACTGCCACACAATAAATAAATTCGGTAAATTGTGGATAAAGAGAACCGACGGTGTAAATGACACTGAATCCTGATTGCCTATTGCAGTAACAGCCCCACTGTACTTGTACTTTAACGACTCTGACTGCCATTATTCCCTTAGATTCACCAACTGCAGTCTGCACCAGCAGAATCATGTCGTACGTTCTGATCCAAAAGATTGTAAGCCTTACAATTTCATTCCCCATTTAATTAAACTTTACACAAATCATCCGGGCTCATGCTGAGTTTGAGATCCACAGATTTGATGGTAGAAAGCCCACAGATTTTCTGAAAGTGGAACTGCATTAAAACTTTCTCATATTCCTTAATCAAGAGGTTTCACACAGTGAGTGCTTGTTATCATAGGTTAGCCCTACTTGTATAGCTTTAGTCCCCTTAAAAGACAACATTTATTTCAAAAGAACGCACATTTCAAATAAACAAATCAAATGTCAAAGGGGATCGCACCGTAAATTTGGTCCTAATTCTATACAAATTTTGGTAATATTTTTTATTTGGTTATGCTAAAAAAATCATCAATATTTCAGATTATATGTTTTTAATTGTTTATATCATGAGGTATAATTCAAAATGATGATGGAAGAAATTTGAAATGATAAAATGAGGAAAGAAAATCTTCATGAAACAAAATGTAGATAAGAAGAAAAAAAAGCAAATCAAATTAAAAAATAATAAAATATTGTTAACATTATCAGATTTCCACAATCTATTTCTAATGCAAATATCTGTCTCTGAATTTGATCCTGAAAGTTGATGCTAAAAAAACATACATAGTTAAATTCAGAAACAAATATTTGCAATACAATATGAATTATGAAAATTTTATGTCTTTTAAAAAATTCTAATATAATGACAATTGAAACTTGATTCTTTCTTAGAAAAGTTAAAGCTAGGAAGAAATTATTAAAAAACATTATATACTTCAAATTCTTTTCAGCATGTTAACATTTATGAACATTTTGAATCATATTTTTTCAATCTTTTTCATCATGATAGATGAAATCTTCACCATACAAAATAAAGATAGACCACACATTTACATGATCAAATTTAAAAAACATAGATTAACAAACATACATATCTTTTAAGAAGCTCCAATATAATGATATTGAAACTTAAAATTTTAAAAACATAGATTAACAAACATACATGTCTTTTAAGGAGCTCCAATATAATGAAATTGAAACTTAAAATCTTCTTAGAGAAATGAAAGAGAATATTAGAAAAAAACAATAATAGAAAAAATATTCAAATGATAATGGAAAAATAAATTTACATTGATCAAATTAAAAAATGTCTTTTAAGTACTCCAATGTAATGACGTTAAAACTTAAACTCTTCTTACAAAAAACCAGTGAGAACATTAGAAAAAAAAGCAGTATATACTTCAATTCTTTGTCAGCAGTTTCTCATTATATTTATGCTTTTGCAGGTGGGGTGGTCCTAAGAAGTGCTAAAATCTAGACTGTATATGTTTAGTAATAAAGCTAATCTAGAATCTCTGTGGACATATGGGGACATATGGGGAGGGTGTTGCATAAATATAAAAATGGAAGGTAACAAACTAGTGGATATGTAAAGCGTAGAATGTTACAATTTACGAAGCATGATTATAGTAAACAGACAATCGCTAATCACGGGGTGCAGTAGTAATGACAAAATAGCTGTGATAATGAGAGATGTGCGCGGTATTACCAACAACAATCAACCGGCAGTCTTACATTTGACAGAAAATCTTATTCTGTTTCAGTTCGTACCATATTTACCCAGAAAAAAAATGCAAATGAAATCCTGCGCGAATAACCAATGAATCTTGCGTTGTAGGTATTTCCATCAGAAAAAAACGCAGTATTATTGAAAAATATAATTTGAAGAAAGAAAAAAAAAGATGAGAAGTAACAGTTGAGAAAGTGTGCGCTGCCATGGCAGAAGATCACAGATAGAATTGATTTACTACAATGAAATTCGAACCTGTGTACATCAAATATATCAACTCCCGCTCTTGCCTTCCCAAAAAATATCCATTTTCCTTATGAACATCATCTACCGTATAATAATAATAATAAAGGCACCTATTTTTATCCTTCAAGAAAACCGTCTCTGCTATTCCACTGCCCACCGTGTCTGAGGAACAACTCCTTTGTACAACTGTAAAAGACCACACCGAAAACAGAAAGAAAAGGAGAAAAAAGAAAGAATAGTCCCAGGTCTCGATCGCTTGACCTTTGCATCAACCGTGCGCCTTGAGGTGCTGTGAGATTTGTGCGAGCGAGTGCAGATTGCATTTAACAATGGTATCAATAAACAGGCAGGTGTCCTCCTTAGTATTTCCATCCGGTACCTCAACAACGTAAGACTCCACGACCACGGTACCAGGCTGGCCTTGAATAAGTGCCTCATGAAGCGTAGTCACGGATCGATAGTTGTTCAGCCGGTGATCGCCGCCGACGATCCGGAAGCTGAAAATGTGGCGCTCCTCGTCCAGAATTTCAAGCCGCTCGGTGCTCGTAGCCGCAGGAAGCCCCGAAACAACCCTAACTTCTCTCAGACAGCCAACCTTTAGATCTCCATCGCCGCGCAAACAGCAGCTCCGCACAAAGTGCTTGTAAGCCTGCGGCTCATCGAATCGCCGCACCACGGACCAGACAACGCTTACCGGCGCTTCGATGCGCTGCACCACCACCGACCGGCACTCATTGCCCGACACGGCATGCGAATGATAGCGCTCCACGACCTCCCTGAGCCGTGAATATTCTTCCTCCTCCTCCTCCGCGCTTTGCCGCCGGACTGTAAAGTCCGGCGATCTCCAAACATCTCGCGGCGCTTGCTGTGCGTACATCATTTCCTTATTCTACAGAAATGCTAAAACTTTCTCTCCAAGAAATCTCACTGAAAGAATTTCTTCTCCAGAAATGCTCAAACTTCTTCCTCTCAAGGAAATCTCACCGAGAGAATTTCCCTATTTTACAGAAAAGCTCCTCTCAAAGAAATCTCACCGAAAGAATTTCCCTTTTCTACAGAAAACCTCAAACTGAAAGAATTCCCCCTCTTCTACTGAAAAGCTCAAACTTCTTTCTCTCAAAGAAACCTCACGGAAATAATTGCCTATTCCACAGAAAAGCTCAAGGAAATCTCACCGAAACAATTTCATTATTCTACAGAAAAAGCATAAAGAAATCTCACTGAAAGAATTTCCTTATTCTACAGAAAAAGCATAAAGAAATCTCACTGAAAGAATTCCCTTAATCGACAGAAATGCTCAAACTTTTTTCTCTCGAACAAAGAAACCTCACTGAAAGAATTCTCCGAACAAAGCCGATCTAACCTTTGCAAATTTCCGTCTTCACCTTTCCTCTATCCAACACAAATGCTCAAAAATCCCACCGAAACAATTCCAAGAATTCTGCAAACCCCGATCTAGCCTCAGCCTCTTCAAATTCCCGTCTCCACAATTTCCCTTCTCAACACAAATCCTCAAACTCAAAAACACACCGAAACAATCCAAGAATTCTCCACAACGCCGATCTATCATCCGCAAATATCTTCCTTCACCGTTCCCTTATCCTGCAAGCCTCCCGGATTCTTGGAGATCGGCTGCTATTTACTCTGTCAATTCACAGAATTGCATTTCTGATAATCCGTCTTCTCAATCCTCCGCTCTGATTTGTGACTGCTGCTAAATCGTTCTCGTCTACAAAATCCCATATATACACACATCGGGCATGTGAGTGAGGCATGTATGCATCATGTCTATGCAGCATGGCAAGTTGCGCTTGTATTTTTAAATCGGCCTAATAATAAAATGAGCTTCTAGATTGCTCCTTCCATTTTCATGCAATTAAAAAGTACGGAGGACAAGATCAAGTCGCTTGCCTAGAAAAGCTCCAGAATGTCCAATGCCCTCATTTTTCTTTTATTCTACGCATTTAAATTTTCTTATTTCTTCAAGTGGCCAAGTAGGGGAGGTGCGAGTGGCCCAACACTCTTTCCTTGCATTGCCAAGATACCTTTCATTTTCATTTTTAACTTCATTCTAAAGAAACTTGTTTATATATCCAAGGAAACTTAGGAAAAGGCCCCCACAAGAGGACCTTAAATTTGACACTTGACCCTACCTTGAGATATTTTTTTATATGCTTTATCCATTGAAGGCTCTTTCCAACTATTAAAATATACTGTAGATTAGATATGTGTATAATTATAATAATTATGTAGAGATTTCAACACTCTATCCCATATATTTCTTTTTAAATAACATGATTTTAAATTCATTCTCTGTTCAATATAAAAATCACATAATCATGATTCAAAATTGAATTGTGTTTAAATGTAATCATTTAACCATCAAATTTAAATGTCATAATGTTCTATTATTTGTGGATATCTTTGATTTCTATTTCTTTATTTAGACATATTTTATTTTTAAGGGTTAAATGTTTTAAATAAGGAACTATGAATCAGGGTGAGGGGTTTGAACCTTGATGACAAGAACACCACCACAACTTAACTTTAAAACTGTCAAAACATACCGAACTCATTATTAATTCTATTTTTTAAAACGTATAATAAGAAAATATTTTATAATTTATATTACATTTTTAAAATAATTATTTGAAATTACATTATATAATCTATTATTAACATGTAATTATATTTTTTTAAAAGTAAAATATCGTATGTCTTTATTAATAGTTATTATTATATTATTTAGATTTAAAATTTTAAATTATGACAATTCAAAGTTCTAATTCTAGATGGAAAAGAAAAAAGAAAAAAGAAAAAGTCTTATCACCATAAGAGTGCTTCTAGGCTTTTTAACCTTTAGAATATATTGTTCAAGTTCTAAATTATGACAATTCAAAGTTCTAATTCTAAAGTAAAGAGAAAAAAAAATAGTCTTATCACCATAAGAGTGCCTCTAGGCCCTTTACCCTTTAGAATATATTGTTCAAATTCTAAATTATGACAATTCAAAGTTCTAATTCTAAAGTAAAGAGAAAAAAGAAATAGTCTTATCACCATAAGAGTGCCTCTAGGCTTTTCACCCTTTAGAATATATTGTTCAAATTCTAAATTATTACAATTCAAAGTTCTAATTCTAAAGTAAATAGAAAAAGGAAATAGTCTTATCATCCATGAGAGCGCCTCTAGACTTTTTCCCTTTATAAAATATTGTTTACATAGATATTCAACAACCTTTAGTAATGTTTCTTCTTTTAATTCTATTTGTTTTATAGTGATATACAACATATGCTATAACTATTAAAGTGTATATTCAATATCTATTTTTTAGAAAAATATTTTTGTCTTACCAAGAGTATTATTTTAGATTATTTATATTAAAATGATTTGTGATATATTGTGAGCTTTGATATGATCATAAATTGTCAGATGAAATTTTGGGTTATATTGTAAGTTTGTATGAAAGTTATAGGTGATATTGTATAATTAAATGATGAAAACAAAGTAAATAGGAATGCAAAAGAAATCATTTGATAGTGAGAGAGATATTAGTCCTCAAAAGTGTGGTTATAATTTATCTTCGTCTAATATGAATTCCAAGTCATTAAAAGAATTGTAAATATATTATGAGAGGTGAAACTTTTAATTATTATAATAGTTGTAATGTTTCTAATTAAGGGTGATAGACAAGATGAAAAGGACTTGTGGATCAAGGGTTTTTAGATTTGGAAGTTTGATACTAACTTGAAAAGCACCCTTTTTTCCTCAAGAATATTATCATAATTCTTAATGAGAAATTACTTACATTATTCAAGGAGTAATTAAGATTGAACCATGACACAATTAAATGTTGAAAAAAATTAAGGACAACAAAGAAGAAATTGTATGAGGTCATGTGTAAATTTTAACCTTTTAAATCTCTTGCAACTTGTTGAAAAATTGACACGTTCACTTATTTTATAAAGAAAGAAAGGGTAGCATAATATTTTCTACATAAGAGCTTTGATCTTCTAAAAACATAAGCAAAATGAGAACCATAGATAAATTTTATTCAAATTTTATAAATTGATTAGTGGCATCTATTGTGGGCTTTGTTTGCAAATAGTAATATATTGTAAGCTAAGTTTGGATGGGAGCTATAGGTGATATTGTAAAATTAAATAATGGAAGCAAAATTTATAGTAATGAAAAAGAAAATATGTGTTCATAAGAGAAATATTTACTCTCAAAAGAGTAGCCATGGCTCATCCACTTCTAATATGAATGCTTAGTCATAGAAAAGCATTACAAATTTATTGTGAGGAGTGAAACTTATAATTATTAAAGGTGTAATTTTTCTACTTAAAGATAATAAACATAAATTCTTCAAAAAATGGTGTCTCAACCTTGCATTTACATAATGTTACTATTTATAGTAAGTTTGCATTCAAGCTCAAATTTTCTTTAAACTCTCCCAAAAGTTTTGGATCATCTTGATAAACATGTCAGTATATTTTTGTTGCAATATTGTGTCTAGATTTGAAGATACTATTCTTTCCATTTTACAAAGTTTATTTTAAAGACCTTAGAGGTTTAGGTAAATGGCTTGATAGTGTTTATAACTAGTGTAACAAGTTATAGCTAGATAGATAACCTCACAAGCTTTCTAGTACTTTGAACAATTCATCAATTGGACACTCGATTTGAAAGTTATAGCCTCCAAACGTTAGATTTATAAAAATGTGTTGGGCACATAAATGAGCTATAAAAGGGAATTATGTGTGTTGATGTGTTTTTTGACATATCATGGGGCATCTTAGGTTGGAGATAAACTTTGGGTGCCACTTTTTAGGTGGTTTCCAGCCCATGGTTTTCGTTTGATCGCTTCATGTATTATATATCATTTATATTATGTGGATGAGATAAATATTTGGTGTAAGAGTTTGAAAACAGTTGAGTTGCATATGGATATCTAGTTGGTGATACTCTTGTAAGAAGCTTGTTATAGACAAGTATATTTTAATTTGTTATTGACTTTTGAGTAATATATTGGGTGGATTTTGGAGTCTAGGGTTTTTCTCCTAAAAGGGTTTTCCCTACATAAATCACTATATTGTGGTATGCATTTTATTTATGCTTATTTATGTTAAGTTTCTATAACATTAGAGAGTTAAGAATTTTTTTACATAACCCTCTTCTCAAGACTAGGGAAGTTGTCCAACTACCTTAATTTCCTTACGAAAATAAGGAAAAGGAGGAAGAAGAGCATGGGATTTGGAAGTTTGATGTTACACCCTTCTTTTATCAAGAATATTACTATAATTTGTAACAGTTAAATGAGATACATGACTTACATAATTTGGAGCAATTTATATATAATAATGATACCTTTAAACTTGGGAAACAAGGCCAAAAAAGTGTACCATCTTAAAATGGACGCACTTCTCATTTAAGACCTTTTAGCTCCCATCCTTTATCAACTTTTTGGACCATGGATGGATTTGTGCTCAATCACCACTTTCTCCTATTCAGTCCCATATTCTCCCTTTTCAATAATGTAGTATCTGAGACCTCAGGGTTAGTTCCATGTGGACCAACCCTAGAACAAGTCGACCACGATGACATGTTCCCTAGGGGCTGTGAGCCTCAGGCCCGATATTGTCACAAGGATTTAATTCTCAAAATATGGTTATCTCGTCGGCTTGCTTTGTTTTCCCATCTGGAAAGTAGTATAAAAGGAATCCTAGGCACTTCATTTTTTGAGGCATAAGAGACACACAAGAAGCAAGCATGAAATCAAGGAGGACAATTTGATGATAGCATTGAATCATTCAAGTCTTCAAAGATTCAAGGATCCTTTGTGGACATCTTTCATCTTCAAGATCTAGCATATTGTTGGCCATTAAGGGAGGAGATCTAGATTGAGGCATTCATCATCTTCTTCATTTGATGAACACTTACATCCATGGCTCCATGAAGTGATTTTTGTAGATCCATAACATTTGTGGAGAATTCCTACATTGCAAGTTTATGATCAACATACAAACACAACAAAATCCTTATTGACAAGGGTTTCTTCAAGCAAGGTGAATATTTACGTTTGTCTTATTTCATTTACACATTTACATTTCAATTCAAGGTCAATTCCTCAATCTAGGGCTTGACCAAGGAAAGCCCTTATCCACCCAAACCCTAGAACCTAGTTTTCTGTGTGCGGGAGTAGGATCTCAGAATTGCAGGTATAGATTTGGAAGTTGTAGATAGAGATCTACTAGAAAAATATGGGTCAACTTTTGAAAAGTGCATCGGGAACACATTGACTTGGTAGACCTATTCCAGAACACGATGACATGGTCGACCTATTCCTAACAGCTTGAGATTTTCAACATTTTCTAGGTTTTTAGTTGTGATTGCAGATGCACAGTCATAAATTTAGTTATAGGTCCAAAACAACAATTTTCAGAGAAGAAAAGAATATTCCTCTTCATACTTCAAGGTGAGTACTTCATTATCTATTTCATATCTTTGCTTAGATCTATTTTCACATCTCAATTGGGTCAATTACTTACATTTAGCACCTAGATCTCTATTGCTTATCTTGCTATTTATCAATTAGTTCAATTTTACAAGTACATTTACACAACCTTAATCAAATCTTACATTGAATGAAAGATGAATTTCTTGTGTACTTCCTTAGTATAATTTTGGCTTAGCATTAGCATCCCCTCATCTTCTTGGTTTTTTCTGATCTAACTCAGGTTATATTGAGAGTTATGCATGGAAGCCCCTCTTTTTCTTGTATTTTGAATGTTAGTGTGGAAATGGTTAATTAATGAATACCTCTCACATAGTTTACATTACTAAATTCATCAACACCATTTTTGTCCCAAACATTTTGGTGAACCCAATGCGTTACAACTACCTTTTGAATTTGGAGTTAGATCCCTTGATTTCCTTTTCTTTTTTCCCATTAGTGAACCCTATTTTGGAGTTAGCTTTAGCTATATGTGTGTGGTTAGATCTTTCTTTTCTCTTTATTACATCGACAATTGTGTGGTTAGATCTTATTAGATTTTCCTTTTGCATTCTCCTCTTTTATGAGCTTTATTACATTAAGTCCAACCTCTAGCATTCCTATTAGGAGAAGTCATAGACTCATGGGCTCTTTTGACCATGATTCCTCTTTCCTTCCTAGGACCCATGATGATACTAATATTTTCCCTCAAGATCTCAATCCCATAATGGCACATAATTCTTCTCATTCTTCTTGTGATGAAGATGAAACTTTAAGAATTCCTCCTTCCCAAGTTGATAAGCTCTCTCATGAGTTTGATAAATTAGAAAATTGTCTTGTGCAAGAGAACCCAAATCACGATAGTGTTTTCATTAGTGAGGCTATTGAGAAGCTTATTACTCATGATGATAATAACATATCCATTTCGCATGGTATCTCACACCTTATTAATACTCATGCTAAGCCTTTAATGGAATGTGCTTAAGAGTTAGGATACACTCCTCCTTCCACAACTGTTGAACCTTTTATCCTGATTTCTACTACCATTCCTAGAATTCGTACTTATACGCCACCTCTCATGACAACTTATACACAAGTTTCTACTCTTTTAAGTGTTGGTCTTCCTAATCCTTCACTTCCTTCGAGTGTTCGTCCTACCTCCATACCTTCCTCATTACCCTCATACAATGTTATCCCTTTTACATATTCCAATCATCTTCCCATTCCTTCTAATCCTCCACCAACATCCTTGCATTATCCTTCGGCTTCCTACAACTTTCCCAGTACATCCAATATGTCTATGCCTACTATTGGGTCTTCTAATCCTATGATTAGTAGCTCAGTTCAAATTGTCACTGCTTTACAAAAACAAGTAGCTCAATTCACTCAATCCAAGTACAACATCCCTATATGTGATATTTCCAATCCCCTTTCCTTTGATATCCTTCGTACTATTATCCGACAACATATGGAGATACCTCGTCTTGAGACTTATAATGGTAAGGGTGATCCTATGATTCATGTTAGGACTTTCCAAACTATATGTAGTGATTTTTCTCATGACTTTAGGCTCATGGATAAGTTGTTCACATGTACTTTTAGGGATAAAGCTTTGCAATGGTATTTCTCTTTACCTCTTTACTCTATTAATTCCTTTCAAATTTTCGCTAATGCTTTCATTCAACAATTTTAAAATAAAATTGGTCCTCATATTTCTTTGACTAATTTAATGCATTGTAAGAAAAATGTTAAAGAAAAAGTTAGTGACTTTATTGGTAGATTTAAACATTTGTATGCTCAAATTTATTATCCTATGCCTGATCATGATATTCAATCTATTTTTATCTCTAATTTGTAAAAGGACATTAGAGATAAGATTCTCCTTAGTGAGTATACTTCATTTTCACATCTTTGTGCAATGCTTCACCACCATCAGTTACAAGTGAGCTAGCTTGAGAGCTATACTCCTGGCTCCTATTACTATGGATTGTTAGATTTGATAACCATCAAATCTTCCCAAGAACACCTGCATGCAAAGACTGCTACAAGAATGAAGACAGAAGAGAAGGCAGAAGCTATGGCGGCCAAAAGGCCAGAGACAGGAAAATCATTGTGATAGAAAAAGCTTCTATTAACAAAATGAAATTACAATACAATCTCCTTATGAATTACAAAGAGGGAATCCTTATAAAAGGATACCAAAACCCTAAAGGTGAAAACCCTAAAGAATAATGAGATGCCTAAGTCTAACTTAAGTGTAGAGAATAATAGACTAATAATTAAATAAATTAATTATTAGCTATAATATGACTACTCTAACACCCCCCCTTAAGTGTAACTTAGGGAGAAGCTAAACAACTAAGGACTACAAGATGCATGAAAACAAAAATGCATGAAAGAGCTATGGGTCCCGGCAACAAGGCCTGATCAGGTACCCAAGTACAAGAAAATAAACTAGATGAAGGAAACAAAGCCTCCAATCTAGGGAATGTCCCAAAGAAAGGAACAAGAAAAGAGCAAGAAGCTCCTCCGAAGCATGTCTGAAAACTCTGTCAGAAGATACTGCTGGAACCCCCACTGAAATAGTGCATGACCAGGTAGAGAAGACAAAGTCTGAAGAGCTGATCAATCGAAGAGGTGACCTCCAAAAAAGGAATGAATGAGTGTCTATATAGTAGATGATCCATCTCACCGAAATGCATAGGTGCCTAGCCACTACATCCGCCTAGTACATAGGAACAAAAACTGAATACGTAGATCACTCAACTGAACCAAGGAAGCAATAGAACCAACAGGTGAACCCCCCCATAATGCTGAACTGGGAGAGGGGACAGGAACACTGAAATGCGATGCCAAAAACAGCTGCAGAAGAAGAACCAAGAACACCAACAGTGCAACAGAAGCACACACACAGGATAAAGGGCGGTGTCATAGACACAGTCTACATGGGCTAATGTCATGGAAGGTACGCTCACTTGACAAGAGTGGATGCGCCTATAGTGGTAAATGCATCAGAATCCCCCCATGGCACTTTATAACTGAGTGCGAGTACAAACACTGAACCAGGTGATAAAGATCCCAGAAATGCAGAAGAGGGTACTTTATCTTAGTGCGTTTACAGAACAAAGATACGTCAGAAAGAGCATGCAAGCTCAGAAGTCAGAAAGAAGAGTGCACTAAGAAACCAGAAGAAGAGATCCCCGGACCTGTAGAACCAAGCACACCACCAGAGGGCATAAACTGCATAACTCGGAGGAGTGAAAACTTGGAGCAGAATCTGGAAGAAATACCTCTGCCACTGAATAGTACATAGAACCAGCTTTCCGACGATATCTCGTTTGCCAAAAAAGGAGTCCGGATGAGCCAGATATGACTCCCGAAAGGCAAAAATAGACATCAGACTTCAACAGAAAAAAAATGCTATTGAAATGGCAGAACCCAAAACCCTAACCTCCATCATCGGAAAGAGCTCGGAAAGAGCTTTCCGACGATATAAAGAAGTCAGAAAACCGATACCGTATGCACAAGATACGGCCAAAAAACCCAGCTACCCCTAGAAAAAGCTCTAAAGGACAAAAAAAATATTTTTTTAAGCCCCGGGGGCTGGAATTACAAAGCCCCTGGGCGCATGGCGCACACAGGGGGCTGGAGCTGGAGCTCCCGGTCGGTCATATGACCAGCCGCTGAGGGCGGCGGAGCCGGGAGGAGCCGCAGAGGAGCGGGGGCCGCGGAGCCGGGAGGAGGCCGCAGAGGAGCGGGGGTCGCGGAGCCGGGAGGCGGCGGAGCCGGCGGAGGCCGCAGAGGAGAGGGGGCCGCGGAGCCGGGAGGCGGAGAAGCCGGCGGAGGGTGCTGTGGCGGCGGTCTTTGGTGGCGGCATTCTCCGGCGGGGTGCGTGGAGGAGCCGGGCGGCGGTGCTGATGGTGGGCGCGCTCGGCGGAGGGGTGGCGGGGCGGGCCGCGGTGCCGGTGGTGGAGGAGCGCCGGTGGCGCGGTGGCGGCGCCAACAAATATCACTGTATGCGTTAATTTTAACGCAAAAAACAATGAAAAATTATTTTTTAAAAAAAATTTTCACCTCGGATTTCGTGCCGTACGGCCCTAGGAGGTCGAAATTTTTTTTCCAGAGCCCCGGTGACCAAATCGGATAAGCTTTATATGGATTTTGAGGTTTTTGGGCCTTCTGGACGTAATGGAAGTGTCCGTTTGGGCCCAAAATGCCTCCAAAAATAGAGACCCCCCAAAACCACTAAAAGAAGCCAAAAAAGCTTCTAAAACCCTCTGTGCTTCAATAAAACACGAACAGCCAGCAGCAAGATGGCTCTGATACCATGTTAGATTTGATAACCATCAAATCTTCCCAAGAACACCTGCATGCAAAGACTGCTACAAGAATGAAGACAGAAGAGAAGGCAGAAGCTATGGCGGCCAAAAGGCCAGAGACAGGAAAATCATTGTGATAGTAAAAGCTTCTATTAACAAAATGAAATTACAATACAATCTCCTTATGAATTACAAAGAGGGAATCCTTATAAAAGGATACCAAAACCCTAAAGGTGAAAACCCTAAAGAATAATGAGATGCCTAAGTCTAACTTAAGTGTAGAGAATAATAGACTAATAATTAAATAAATTAATTATTAGCTATAATATGACTACTCTAACATGGATAAGCGTGATGTCACCATTAATCAAAATAAGTTCTCTAATCCTAACAACTACATAAAGATTGACAAGTCAACAAACATGCTTGATGATCAAGTGGCTACTATATCCAAAGGTACAACTACTTTTTCCTCTATGTAGCATTCTAATTGTAAGTATATTGCTTTATTAGAACCTTTGCATGTGGTGATGAAAAAGTTAATTAATGCTAACATTCTTAAACTTCCTCCTATCCACCCTTTTGACACTAGAAAACCAATGCCTAATTCATTTGATTAAAATGATTTTTGTCAATACCATCGTCAACCTAGTCATGATAATCAAAGGTGTTATTATTTGAAGAATGATATTCAAGACCTTATTGATTCCAATGCTAAATCTATTGATGTTGAGGTTAATAATACGAATAAGTCTATAGCACCTCCTAACTAGAATTTGCAAATTTACACAAACCCTTTTCCTGCACAATCAACAAATGTCATTAATCAACCTTCTTCTTCAGTTACCAACATTAGTTATGATGATAAGGTAGAAGAAGATAATCACGTGGTTAATGATGTTGAGTCTCAACCTCAACCTTCACCTAAACCTTCATCTCTTATTACCTTTGATGACTCTAGTATGTTTAAAGAATCTAATGGTCCTCTTTACATTAATGCTAGGGTTTCTCATATCCCTTCCAGTGGTATTTATCAAGTTTGGCACCTCTCTCTTATACATCTTGTGATCTTTTTCTTAAGTCCTTCGAACATTCCTTGCAAGCAACCAATGCTTTGATACCAATTGTTAGATAACTGAGGGGGGGTGAATCAATTATTTTAGTTATCCTCCAGTCCCAAATCTCCTAGATGTATATTTTCAAACTTTTCAATCGAATTATCAACTCGGTAAGCTATCAATAATATCTTTCTCTTCATCTACCGATTGACTGTAAATTCAATACTGTATTTATCGATCTAACTAGTTATGAAATGTGTAAAGTAAAATAAAAATTCAATCCCATCAAATACACATAACACAAACATTTTTAACGTGGAAACCTTGTTAGGGGAAAAACCACCTGGGACCGGTAACCCAAAATAATTCACTCTTCTAAAGTGAGCTCGGTTAGGAGCCAACCTTGTCAAAGGTTACAAAACACATTGTAAGGTGTAACCTAGTTAGAGGATTTATCATAACATTTCTCCCTTGACCAGCATTCACTATGGGGTCAACAAGAAAATAATCAACATTCATTGAATGTCATATTGAAATACAAAAAGACTGTTAAGTCCACTCGGTTAAGAAATTTTGTTGTAACAATGGTTAAACTGATACAATAATGATCCAATTCAAATACAACTAAGATTTGTAGATTTTCAGATCTATGCTAAGCTCAAAATACCTCCTTTGTTCAATAATCAATTCAATCCTTCATATCCTCCAACTTATTCCACTCGGTGAATAATTCTCTAATGCTCGGTATTGTTTGCAGTTCAACTCAGTTCTGTCTTCAACTAGTTTGATTAGCAGTGCATGAAAATATTCCTTTCACGTAAATTCTCCTGCAGTATCAATAATCCCAGATCAATAATGAATCTCATGTCTCTTTAAATAGACAACATAAACCATTTTATTTTCATCCATTAGATTTTGCTTCTTAATCTTCATTGTTCATTTTTTCACTTTAAGCTTCCTCGGTAGTTGTGTCCATAACACTTTTCATTTTTCTTCATCTGATCAATCTTGAACTTTGTCAGATGTTAGATCATCATAACAAACTTTATCTTCTACCTCAAAATCATAAGCAGTTATCCAGGTCATCAATTCAGTCGGTTGTTATAAAATTTATTTGTCACTCGGTCAATACCAAAATGTATTGGTGATTACCTGCTCGCTTAATACTATACTCGGTATACAGTACACTAACTCGGTGTATACAAAAATCTTCAATTATCGACCACATAAACTTGTTCATTTATGATCTTTAATACATAAAAAAATCATGTAATGCAATCAAGTCAACAACATGATGCCATAGACTCATCAATAAGTTACCCAATGTATACCATAGCCATATATTTCATATCCATCTCATCTTCATGTAGATATCACATTCCTTTACCATTTTTCTTCTTCAAATGTTTGTAACCATCATGATAAGTATAGTCAAAACTAGTTGACATCAACGACAATACATTGGCCAATTTAATTACCTTACATATCACTTTAGTGGCTCAATGACCTTCAATCACTCTCTTTTACTTGTCCATTCATTCCATCAAGATATTCAATCAGTTGTTGGTTATCAATCTCTCCCTTTGAAATTGATGGAAACACAATATGAAATATGTCATAGAATACCAAACATATGTTCTAAAACTCTATAAGTAAATGTTGTATCTCGATAAGCTCTCCCTAGCTTGTTTATTTAATATGTTTAATCACTACACAACATTCCATGCAAACCCTCCCTACAGATTAGATCTTCTTCTTCTTGTGATTCTTCTCCCCCTTGTAATATTTCATTGTTTCCTTCTTTCTTTTTCTTCTCTCCCTTCGAATAAATATTTCATTGATTCCTTCTCTCCCTATGAAAAAAATGCCAAAAAGAATAAATATCTCTGTAGTAGCCAAAATATTATCTCTGATATTCGGTTTAGATGAAGCACCTTCATGTACCGATATGCAGTGTTCTTTGTTCTAGCTTTTGATACCTTAGGAAACCTAAAGTGTGAACAATATGCATCAACATCATTTGATATTAAGATAAAGTATAGGTTGATGCAACCTAATGATCACCTTAGTGACAGATAGACAAGGGATGGACCCCTAGTCTAGTTTTCAAGTACTCAAATGTATCCTTAGGTAAGGGTTTGGTAAATATACTTGTAAGTTATTCTTTTGATTTTACAAACTCCAGTTTCACTTGCTTTTCTTGTACTTCCTCCCTCAAGTAGTGATACTTCATGGATATGTGCTTTGTCTTTGCATGCATCACTAGATTCTTAGAAATGTTTATAGCACTTGTGTTGTCACAATATATTATCACTGGATCAATGATCTCTTCATTCATCCCTTTCAAAAGTTGTTTTATCTATGCTATGTTTGAATAATTAGTAGCAACAACATATTATGCTTCGACAATGGACTGAGAAATGCATCCTTGTTTCTTTCTTATCCAAGTAACTAAAATTTGTCCTAAAAATAATGCTCCATCAGTAGTGCTCTTTTGGTCATCAATGTTTCTAGCCCAGTCTAGATTGGTGTAAACTTGAAGCTCAAAATTGCCCTCTTTCTTGTACCATAAACCATAGTTCTTTGTGTTTTTCAAGCATCTCAGAATCCTCTTAACAACAGTCATATGCGATTCTTTAGGTTTAGAAGAAAATGTTGCTACAATCCCAATTGCATGTGCAATGTCCGGTCTACTATGCACAACATACATCAGTTTACCAATCATTGGTTTGTATAATGTTTGATTTACCTTGGTTGACTGATCATCCTTTGTTAATTTGCATCCTATGACCATTATTGTACCAACCAGTTTTGAATCTTCCATTCCAAAGGTCTTCAACACTTATTTGATGTACTTTGATTGTGTAATGAATATACCTTCACTTTGTTGTAGAATTTACAAACCAAGAAAGAATTTAATCTCTCCAAACATTGACATTTTAAATTCATTTCTCATTTCATCAACAAATGATTTGCATAGATTATCATGTCCTCCAAATATGATATCATCAACAAAAATTTCAGCAATAAGAATCTTGTCATCAGTTTCACCTTTCAAATATAAATTGTTGTTGTCAATTGTTCTAACAAATCTAATACTAATAAGATATGAATAAAGTCTTTCATACCATGCTCTCAGTGCTTGTTTCAGTCCATATAGTGCTTTGTGCAATTTACATACCATGTTTTTTCTAATTTGGATCAACAAAACCTTTAGGTTGTTCAATGTATACCTCTTCATCAAGTATTCCATTCAAAAATGTAGATTTGACATCCATTTGATATACTTTGAATCCTTTGTAGGTAGCATATGCAAGCAATATTCTAACTCCTTCAAGTCTTGCAACTGGTGCAAAATTCTAACCACAATCAATACCTTCTTCTTGTGCATACCCTTTGCATACAAGTCTTGCCTTATTCCTAGTGATTTCACCATTTGCATTCAACTTGTTTATGAATATCCATTTGGTTCCAATTACATTCTTATCATTCGGTCTTAGTACCAATGTCCATGTTTTTTTCTTCAATATTTGCTCAATTTCCTCATTCATTGCTTTAATCCATTCATCATTCTCGAGTGCATCCCTAACAATTTTAGGTTCAAATTCAAAAACTAAACATGTGGTTTTTCTCAACTTACTTCGTGTCATCATGCTAGCTTACTTGTCACTAATATTATGATTCTATGGATGGTGTATCCTCACAAATTTTGCTAACACTTTCTCTCTCCTTTGTTCATCATTCGGTGTAGGATCAAGATCTTCCTCGATAAATATTTCCTGATTCTTAGTCTCTATAGGTTGTTGCTCAGTATCTTTATCCTGTTTCTTAGTAATTTCAACCCATTGCTCGAGTAGAATGTCAGGTTTCTCAATATATGTGAATCTATCGTAGTCTTCTGGTTCATTTTTTCTTTCTTCATCATTTTTCTCAGCAAACTCATCAACCCTCACATTTTCACTTTCAATCATGATGCAAGGGAGGATGGGGAGAGGGGCCAAAGGCACACCCTAACCAAATCAACCTTGTAGAGATCACACACAGAAGAAAATAACACACAAGTGAGAGAGAGAATGTAGATCAACTTCTTATATTAATTCAAATTGATTCATACATGTCGGGTTGTAAGGCCTTCCCAATTAGGGCCAGATATTACAATTCAAGTATAGAAGTCCTCCAACATGAGAGGATCTGAAACTATCTTCAATCTTCTAACTTCTACTACTGATGTCCTAATTGATCTCCTAAACTACAACCAAAAGATTACAATATATACAAGAGGATACCCAACAAGTCAGCCTTTAGATCCACCATCAACAAAAGGAACAACCAGAGAAAGGTCCACATGCTTCCCAATGATAGATACCAACATTAAATCTGTTACCGTAATTAATTGCACAAGTTGGCCTCAACAAGAAACTAAAATAAATAACTCGGTAATCAAGAATAACTGAGTGCCATGGAATTAAAAGAGCGCTAGAGAGTTAACTGACCAACTCCATTAATAAAGGAAACTGAGCAACTACTGAGCCAACTTGGTCAAAGCAGGAATCAAGCAACACAAGAAAACACAAACTTGTTTTTGGTGACACAAGATTGCCAAGGACCCGAGATGCTCTTGCATTAGACACTTGGGGTTATTTGAAATGATTCTCCAAATCATGAAGCAGGTACTGTAGATCTCTATAGTTTTGTTGACTATTAGTGACTCACACTTAGTCATATATCTTGGCAATGATGGTCGGTCATCACTGCGATCGAGTCATTATGTAAAGGCTGAGCTATGTAATGTTTACTTACCGAGCAGTAGTACTATCGAGTAAACTTATGGTCACTGTGTATTGTAGTAGTATACCGAGTCTAGTTCTACCGAGTCTTGTATACAATGATTACCGAGTGCTAGAGTTATCAACATATGCTGAGTACAGTGAATGTCGAGTATTAGAAATTGCATTTGCCGAGTTAGCCAGAGAATGACATAAGAGTTTGTTTTGGCACAATGATTGAGGTAAATAGTTTTGGCCGACATCCATGTTTTGTATTTTGTCTATTGAGATAATTACGGAGGTAATTATGCATCTACTTAGTAATCATTGATCCCTATGCTATACCTAGAGCCAATAAAAAATTAGTAAGACTTAAGCGGCAAAAGGAATTAATCTAAGCCGTAGATCTTGAATAAGTAAAATGTTTTTGTTGATTATATAAGGTCAAGATCTTAACCCTAAAACGTAGTAGCAAGGGACAATGAATGTGGAGGGTATAAGTAGATAGGTATGATTTCGAAAAGGGAAGTATTTAGAGACAGAGTTCAATGACCGAGCTAAGCAGTGAAAGCACAGAAAATAGATAGATCTGATAAATGAGATCAACATCACATAGTAAAGAGAAGATCTGTTATCTACATATAGTGCAAATTGAAAGATCGGGTACTGAGACATTCTAGCCAGTGTATCAGAGTAAATCTCTTAACCGAGTAGTCCTAACAGACTTTTTGTAATCTCTTAACTGAGTGCTTACTTTATTGTAAGTTTCAAATCCTTTTACAAGGTAGATTGTATAAGTCTTTTAGCTTTTAACAGAGTTGACCCCTCACAGGGTAGATTAAGTTTTGATCAAATTTTGTAAGCCCTAACAGACAAATTTATTACTGTAGTAGTGAAGATTTTTGGGTGTCATCCCCACCCCAGTTTTACCTTTCAAGGGTTTCTGGGTAACCAAAATCTCTGTGTTTTTTAATGTTTTCATGGATAATGTTTTAGTTTGTTATTCATTTGATTATGTTCAAAATGGGTAATGCTATACAAAAATTTTATTCATATGTGAATGGTTTAGTAGGTGATTTTTGATTCACCCCCCCTCTCAGTATCATATTTCCCAATTATATTTCCAACAATTGGTATCAGAGCTACAAGGTTTCTCATAAGAAGTCTAACCACTTGAAGAAAAAGATCTTGAGATGTAAGTCTATAAACTGGGAAAGGTCATAGAGAATTAGAAGATTGATGTACAACTGGCATTACAACAACTAGAAGCAGCCAAAGGCAAACTGAAGAAATCCTTGAGCAAAAGGAGATAAATTGCTATTTAGCAAAATGAATCACATTATTAAGAAGAAGATACCACTGGATTATTTGATAATGGAAATACTACAGAAACTGATAAAGCCATAAAAGAGCTATTGGAGAAGAATACCATACTGAATGATGACATCATGAATCTAAAGAGAGAATAGGAGATTCAATCTGTCAGACTTTGTGAAATTGTTGAACAGAAAAAGAAAGCTGAAGATGACAAGATAATGGCTGAAGAAGACAAAAGACAAATGGCAATGAGACTAGATGAAAGGACAAGTGACATGCAGAGGTTAACAAATAATCAACTGGACATGGTAAATCAACTATTGCTGGTTAATCAAGAGTTGGGCAGGAAAGATATGGAAATCAACCAACTGAGATCTAAGAATGATCAATTAAAGTATGAACTTAGAACTGAAAAGGAAATCAATGAAAGGATGAACAAAGCTAATGAAGCTACAAAATATTTTGAAGAACTGTTAAGGTCACCTAGAAGATCTGATGATAGATCTAGACTTGGATTAAATGAACATGCTTCATCTACTGAAGAAGGAGAATCATCAAAGAATGGAGAACAAAAGAATGCAAAACCAAAAAACAAACAGCCCACATGTCATCACTGTGGAAAGCCAAGACATATAGCCAACATATGCAGAAGTAAACATGGTACGTTTGACTCTAAAAAGAATTTCAATGGACATTGCTTTAACTATAAGAAACATGGACATTAGCCACATGAATGTAGGTCTAAGGTCAGTTACCCACCTACTTCACCTAAGTTTCAAGGCAATTGTTTCAAATGTCAGAAGTATGGGCATAGAGCATTTGAATGCAAGTCTAAACCTAGATGGTCATCAAATGAACAGACTAAGTCAGCTGTGAAGAACAACTCATACAACTGGGATTACAACACATGGTATGGTTGTCATTATTGTGGAAAATATGGACACATTGGAGAAAATTGCATGAAGACTCATTTCAGAGGAAGATCCAAAAGCTAGATGACTGGAAGCATGGTGTGTTACAGATGTAATAAGATAGGTCATCTTAAGAAAGACTGTAGATCACCTATGCTGAGAAATAATCAGAATCAGAATGAAGATATCTATGAAAAATTGAAAAACTAGATGGACAAGACATGAAAGAAGAAAGAAGAAGGATGCACTAGTGAAACTGGCACATCTGAGGTCACCCAATCTAATGGATCAGGTGATCATACTTCTTCTAATTAAGCATATAAGGTATGTTTGGAGCTGAATATTACAAAGCTTTATTTTACATCAGTTCCTAACATGAAGACTGTGTTGAAGTCCAGTCTACATAATTAAAGATGCATTAGGACACATCTGAGAAAAACAAAAAATTTCTTTTGATGCTGAGTGATAGTATTCTGACCGAGATATCAGCATATGCCAAGCACCTGTTATGGTCAAGATGCTATATGTACCGAGCTATGTCGTAACAGTTATTTTGACTGATTTTATGTTAACTGAGGTTAGCATGAGTTAGTCGAGACAGTTGTATTCCACTTACAAATTTTGTACGGAGCATTTATGAGGCCCCAACTTCACTTTTCAGAATCTATAAAGAGGAAAGTTGTCGTTCATTTCATTTCACCTAGAAATTTGGGATTTCTTTGAGCGATTCCAAGTACGAACAATCAATTTATCAAGCCGATTCCAAATCTCTATAGTGTGCCATCGGCAAAAATCATTTGCAGGATACTTACAAGAAAAAGGTACATACCGAGCAAACATTTCTTTCCAAAATTTTATAATTTGAAATGGCATCATCATCTTCTACAATGAAGAAACAAGGGATGGAGGTTTTCAATGTGCAATTGGTAAGGAATGAGGTTTGCAAGCCATGAATCTTTAAGACAATTTTGGAATCCGTGATTAAAGGAGATTTGAACGGAGCCCTATCTTCAATTCCAAAAAATGTGCTGATGATGAATGACATTAGGTCATGTTATATGTGTAAAATTGGGGAAATCAAAGATTACAAGATTAGGGAGGCATATGACAAGTTATGTGTCAACGGAGTGTTGAAGCCAGAGTATAAATTGGTTGCCGAGAAAGGGTTAGTGCATTCCCTAGATTTCCTACAGAATTTTAAGGTTGAATGGATAAAAATTGTGTTGAGTCGAGTACATGACATGCAGTTATGGCTGGAAGATGGACCAGTGAAGATAACGAAGGAAATGATCCAACGAGTCACTGGTTACCCTTCAATTCAAGGAAAATGAACAATGAAGTGTTCGAGAAAAGAGGAGATACAGGAAAACACACAAGCTATATGGAAAAAATGAGGTATGATGATCTCTACCATTACGGATCCGGAGATTGACTTTGCTGTTAGGGTTATCTCGCACAAGATCTACCAATCTAGTCGGTTGGATAGTGTCCCCTATATGGCAATAGACCAGGCATGGAAAATCATTAAGAAAGGGCACACGTATGATCTTGCCAAGCTCCAGCTGACTCAGCTTGTCAAGAACCTCAACTCAATCTGGACTGCAAAGAACTCAATGTGTAAGTTTGGCTCTTTGCTAATCTACCTATTCTTTTATGTAAAGAAGATTTTTCCTACTCATGGAGGTGTGATATGGGATAAGAAGAAACCCATTACTGTGCAAATTAGTGAGTTCATAGGTTAGATAGGAGATCACTTTAATGGAGTAATGGAAAATTATTTTGTTGAGTTTAAAAAGAAAATGAGGAAGAGGAGCAGAATTCCTGTGTCATTCGTTGAGAAGTATAGTAATGATATATGTTTTCTAGTTGACATAGATTTCACATATGCACAAGCAGTCCTTCCTAGGGTTTCATGGCTCATGCCACTACCCTATGAAATTAATATAGATGAAGCTACTACTTCCATCACAGCCCTCTTAGCTAAAGAAACTGATAGCAAGGCACCCTATTTTGGGACATATGAGGAAGCCAAATAAAAAATCTCTTTAGGTTTAACTGTTGCAACCTTAGAGAGGAAAAGAAAGAAGATAGTAAAGAATTTAGAGAAGTATGTGAAAGAATCAGACAAGGATGCTCCACTAGAGTTGATCCAAGGTTTGGGAGAAGACAAACCAAGTGAATCTAGTGACAGTGAAGAAGAAGAAAAAGAAATTCAAGTAGAAGAGAAGAAAGAAAAGAAACCAATAATTGTCGAGCCCCCAACCAAGAAAAGAATACTAAAACCTAGAGTGTCTTTGACACCTATACTGAGGCCTAGAACAAGGGGAACAACTGCTGAAACTCCTAAGGTATCCCCTGTTTCTAGTAAGCAAAAACTTGCACAACCTAAGGCCGTGCCAAGTAAGGGAAACAAAAGACCTAAAAGGAAACTTGTATTGGTACAAGAAGATGATGAGGAAACTAAAAGAGATGAAGAGGTGAAGAAGAAGATTGCACTATAAGATGCTAAATCTACTGTGGATGAAATATGCCACAAGATCAAAAAATCTGTAGGAGTGGATGACTTGAAAGAGTTGAAATTTGGAAGTTTGAGTATAGGAGAGAAAGAGAAAGTAGAAGATGCTATCCTTGAAATGCTTTGTACTTTCAAGATGTTACCCATTCAGTTGGAGAATCGAATCCCAAAGGAGTTGAGTAATAGGGTTGCACAAAAATGGGAATATGCCCTGAATACTAAAAAAAAAAAAGGGAGAGCACTTTAGCACAAGTGGAGTCAAGTCTCACCCCTGCCAACATCAGAAAAATTGTGGAGAAATACCAAGAAAAATTTGATCCTAAGCTTAGAGATTATCTAATCCTTCAAAACAAGGTTGAGGATGTAGTACGGGGAAGTGTCAAAATTTGGAAGATAATATATGGATTGTTGATTGACAAAGATGAAGGTGCTAGTACATCTAAGGATGCCAAGCTTGAAATAGAACAAAGTGTAATGGAATCATCCATTCTGGAGATAGAAGCTCCTAAGGTAGATGAAATTTAGAAGGAACCTAAAGTGCATATTGTCGATATCATAAAGGATACACCAGTTAAGAATTCGGTATTAATTGAGGAAGACATACAGGCTAAGACAACTAACGATACATCATTGCCCAGGAATAACCCAGTACTCTTGAAATTCAAAGCTTATCCAAAAATTGATGTGACACCAACTGGTAACACGACCCCCACCAAATCTAAAGTTGTTATAGTTGATTCTTTAGCTAGCACCAGTACTACTGAGGAACCAGAGAAGCCAACACTAGAAACTCAACCAACATCTGCCGAGGAAATTCACTAGGAAAAAGAGGAAAAGATAGCATAAAAAGTTACTAGTTCTTATGTGGAGAATAAGGGAACTAAGGGGAACCAAGGAAAAGACAAATTGAGTGAGGTACAAGAGCCTACAGAACAAGAAGCAATACAAGCTCTTGTATAGATGCCGAGTGGGAGCACACCAAAGAGAGCACACAAATAGAAAATGGAAGTCTTCTCACCTGAGGTAATCATTGATGACATTATTACTATTCCTAAATGGGATACTGATAACTTATCCTATGAGAAAATACAAATATTGAAAGATTTATTGTCAAGGAAAAGAAGAGAAGAAGAATTGAGAAGAGAACATCAATAGAAATAGGTTCTGTATGAAATCAAAGATATATTTACTAATGTTTATGAGTTATCAGGTGTAAATATTTCTGCTCCCATATTGGAACAACTCATACATATTGTTAAAAAGGTAAATAATGACACATGTTGCACCAGTGCTAAATTGTTTGAGTGGTCAGAAAGAAAGTTTGAGACCAAAATGTTGGAGAAAGTATCTGTCGAGATTGTAGTTAAATAGGTCACACTTTCTACTTTGGTAGTGGAGACCAAAGAAGTCATTATCAATGCCAACTCTCTGCTCACCAAATTGTGTAATATTGAATAATTCACTAAGGAGAATCAACATTTGATTGATCAACTGTAGCAAGAACTTAAAACCACAAGTTAGTCTTTAAGTGTTGATCTAGACCATAGTTCCAATCATTATGTCAAGATAATGCATACTCAAGGAAAGATAGCCGAGCTGATGGCTAATGATGAAAAGATTAGATCTCACCTACTTTCTATGCAAACAATTTTAACACCTCACCTGGAGGCATTACAGAGAAAGTTGGTCAAGGCTAAAGAATTAACTAAGAGGGATCCAAATCTATCTACTACCGAGAGTTTAATCAATCTAGCTGTCGAGCTAGAAGTGCAGTCTGAAGTGTTAACTGTTGCTGCTAGAGGATGGGAAACTACACTACACATGGTTATGATGCTCCACAAACCATTTCTAGAGAAACATTTTGAGACCCCCACTCTAGATGACATTCGTCATGTCAAAATCAAGGGGGGAGTAAAATCATGACATGACAAAGAGGGAGGTAACAAAATTTTTGTAAATTTTTGCATGTACATATATCTCAGGGGGAGTATTTTTGTAAAGGGAGACGTAATGTCATGACAAAGTGTTTTTGTCACTAATGTCAAAGGGGGAGATTGTAGATCTCTATAGTTTTTTTGACTATTAGTGACTCACACTTAGTCATATATCTTGGCAATGATGGTCGGTCATCACTGCAACCGAGTCATTATGTAAAGGTCGAGCTATGTAATGTTTACTTATCAAGTAGTAGTACTGCCAAGTAAACTTATGGTCACTATGTATTGTAGTAGTATACCGATTCTAGTTCTACCGAGTCTTGTATACAATGATTACCAAGTGCCAGAGTTATCAACATATGCTGAGTACAGTGAATGCCGAGTATCAGAAATTGCATTTGCTGAGTTAGCCAGAGAATGACATAAGAGTTTATTTTGGCATAGTGATCAAGGTAAACAGTTTTGGCTGACATACAAATTTTTGAACATCCTTATACAACCATGGCCAAAAGTATTTCTCCTTAAGAAAATTCAATGTCTTGTCAACACCAAAGTGTCCAGCCAAACCACTACTATGTTTCTCCTTTATCAAATTAGTTCTCATTGATCCTCTTGGTATACACAATTGAATACCTTTAAACAATATACCTCCTTGAATGAAATAATCTTCCCATTTAGTACTCAATTGATCTCGAATAGGTGCTCTACACTTTCTCTAAGGCTCAAAAAAATCAGGATCAAATTCATAGGAATCTCTCATGTCATCAAAACCAAGAACTTCAATTTTTATCTCAGTCATCAAAGATCTTCTTCTACTCAATGCATCAACAACTCAGTTAGTGACTCCACTCTTATGTTTTATCACAAATGTATAACTCTAAAAATATTCAACCCATTTCATATGTCTCTGATTCAACTTATTCTGACTGCCCAAATATTGTAAAGATTTATGATCGATATACAATACAAATTCACTTGGTATCAAATAATGTCTCCATTTCTTTAGGGCTTGAAAAATAGCATAGAATTCTTGATCATACACAAAATATTTCCTTTTTGCATCATTCAAATTTTCACTAAAGAAAGCAACAGGTTTACCTTCTTGACTCAACACAACTCCTATTGCACTTCCACTTGAATCACATTCCACTTGAAATACCTTATTGAAATCAGGTAATGCTAACATAGGCAATTCAACAACCTTCTGCTTCAGAGTCTCAAAACTTTTATCAGCTCCATGTGTCCAATTGAATTCTCTTTTACCTCCTTTCATAGTCTCATTCATAGCATTACAAATTGAACTAAAATTTCTAATGAATTTTTGATAAAAACTTGCCAAACCTTGAAATGATCTCACCTCACTAGAATTCTCAAGTGTAGGCCAATTTAGAATAGCTTCAACCTTTTTAGGATCCATTTTCAAACCATCATCTAATAATTTCTTCAAAAATTCATTCATCAATCTGATAAAAGTATTTGGTGCATCAGTTAACCCAAAAGGCATAACCAACCACTCATAAAAACCTTCTTTTTTCTTAAAATAAGTCTTCCACTCATCACCTTCTCTGATTCTGATCTGATGATACCCACTTTTCAAATAAATTTTGGTAAAATACTTTGCTCTAGTCACACTATCCATTATGTCATCTATTCTCAGTATAGGAAACCTATAGTTCACTGTTATCTTGTTGATTGCTCTAGAATCCCTACACATTCGCCATTCTCCATTCTTATTAGGTTCTAATACAATAGATATTGCACAAGGACTCAATTATGCAACAATTCTTCAATCTGTTAGTTCAATTCTTGATTCTTGGTAGGAGTCAATCGATGTGGTGCCTTATTCGATAAACTAGCTCCAGGGATTAGATCCATCCAATGATCAATTCTTCTCTTTGGTGGAAAACCATTAGGTACATTATCAGAAATGATCCCTCTATACTCAGTGAGTAATTTATTAATCTCTTCAGGTGTGCTATCTTCTATTTTCTTACTCAGTTTGTTAGAAATCACAACAAAACATACATCATTCTTCTTCAAATCATTAACAAACTTTCTTCCTTCCATCAAGAAAACTTTCACATATGTACACACACTACAAATAGGTTCTTCAATCAAAGGTTACAAGATTTGTCTTCTCCCATCATCCCAAATAGTATATTTATGCAATCTCCCATCATATATAGCATCTTTATCATAATTCCAAGGTCTACCCAACAAAATATTACAAAAATCCATAGGCATGATATCACATAACACCTTATCATAGTACTTACCAATTTCAAAATTCACATAACATTGTTCACTTACCAAGAGTGTATGTTTATCCTTGATCCATGAAATTTGGTAGGGCTTCAGGTGTTCCAACCTTTTCAACTACAACTTTGTGATCATTTCCTCAGATGCCAAGTTTTCTGAGCTTCCACTATCAATGATTATCTTCCACACTTCATTAGAAACTCTACATCTAGTCTTGAACAAACTTTTCCTTACTAGATCTTCCTTATTACTTTCACTCCAAAGTGCTCTCCTTACCATCAAGTTCTTTTCCTTCTCAGGTTCATTCAGTGACTCTTCTTGCACCAAAGCATTTCTACTGCTATCGACCTTCTTACTTGCATGTGTACACTCAAATGATATATGTCCTTCTTCTCCATAATTGTAACAAGTTCCTCAGAAACTACCTCGGTAGTTATTGCCTCTTCCTTTAGATGAACTTTCACCTTTCCACTTGGTCTTGCCTTTATCCAGATTTGTCTTTTCTAGTTCAGATCTACTATTTTCACCATAAGATCTACCTCTTCCTCTAGGGAATCTACCACCTCTACCTCTTTGTCTTTTCTCATGTCTTTTGTTCAATTTTTCCTCAAATTTAATGCAAATTGATAAGCTTCTTCAATGTTTTCCAACTTAACCAAACTGATTTCTTCTTGGATGGAAATTATCAATCCATTCAAGTACCTAGCAATTATTTCCACATCATCTTCATCATGTCCAGATCTGATATCTAATCTATAGAATTCCTCAGTATATTCTTTTATCGAGCTATCTTTCTGTTTAAAACTTTGCATTTGCCTAACTAGGTTAATCTAATAATCAAAAGGTAAAAAATTTCCTTTCAACTTATTCACCATCTTATTCCATACCATAATTTTTTCTTTGCCTTTCCTCTTTCTGTCCAACTGCAGATGTTCCCACCACAAGGATGCATGACTCTTCAACTTTGTGCATGCAATTTTCACCTTCTTTTCCTTAGGGACATTTTCATATTCAAAGTACTTTTCCATCTTAGTGATCCAGTCCACCAATTCATCCAAATGCAATTTTCCACTATACTCAAGAGGATTGAAATGTGGTGTAGACTTTATATTTTTCAAAGTCTTGAATAATATTTCCTCAACTTGATCCATCACCGATGTAGGTTCTACATCACCTTGATCTTCCTCATTTGCATCATCACTAACATCTTCAAGATGTCTTCCTCTTCTCTGGGTTGTATCAATAGCTTCTAATCTAGCAGTAAGTTATCTCAACATGTTTGCCAATCTTGGATCTACATCTCACCTCCCATGAACCATCTCAAAACCCTCTTCAATTGCAGGCCAGATCACAATCTTCTACCCCACAAAAAATCAACTAGGGTTTGACAAGAAGGAATGCTCAAACCTAGATTCATAAACCTAGATCCATATCTAACCTTAGCTCTGATATGACCTGATGCAAGGGAGGATGGGGAGAGGGGCCAAAGGTACACCCTAACCAGATCAACCTTGTAGAGATCACATGCTGAAGAAAATAACACACAAGTGAGAGAGAATGCATATCAACTTCTTATATTACTTCAAATTGATTCATACATGTCGGGCTATAAGGCCTTCCTAGTTAGGGCCATATATTACAATTCAAGTAAAAAATTCCTCCAACATGCGAGGATTTGAAACTATCTTCAATCTTCTAAATTCTACTACGGATGTCCTAATTAATCTCCTAAACTACAACCAAAAGATTACAATATATACAAAAGGTTACTGAACAAGTCGGCCTTCAGATCCACCATCAATGGAAGGAACAACCAGATCTAGGTCCACACACTTCCCAATGATAGATACTGACAGTCAATCCACAACCATAATTAATTTCACAAGTTGGCCTCAATAGGAAACTAAAACAAACAACTTGGTAAGCAAGAATAACCGAGTGCTAGCAAAGATAACCGAGCGCTAGGGAATTAACCGAGCACCAGAGAGTTAACCAACCAACTTGGTTAACAAAGGAAACTGAGAAACTACCGAGCCAACTTGGTCAAAGCAGGAACCAAGCAACATAGGAAAAAAAAAACTTTTTTTTGGTGACACAGGATTGCCAAGGACCCGAGATGCTCCTGCATCAAATCATTTTTTTATAAACCTTATTCAAACATTTGTAAGATTTTCTTTTAGTAGAGTATCCTAAGAATATTCCTTCATCACCTTTTGAATCAAATTTTCCATTTCTACCCTCTTTCAGAATGTAACATCTACTTCCAAATATTCTGAAATAACTTACATTCGGTGTGTACCCATACCATAAATCATAGGGTGTCTTGTTTGATTATTTCTTCATTTTTACTTGGTTCAATGTGTATACAACAGTGCAAACAAATTCTCTCCAGTATATTTGTGCAACATCTTTTTCAATCATCGGTGTTCTAGAATAGTCAACTATGGATCTATTCCTCCTTTCAGCAATTCCATTATGCTATGGCGTTCTTAGTGCAAAAACTTGTCTTTTAATTCCATTCTCATTACAAAATTTAGTGAACTCATCAGAAATAAACTCACCACCTCTATCTAATCTCAATCATTTTAAATCTTTTCCACTTTCTTTTTCCACTTTAGCTTTATACCATTTAAACATCTTGAAAGCTTAAGATTTATCTTTTAAAAAAATAACAATCATCATCCTAGAGTAGTCATCAACAAATAAAATAAAATATATGTCTCCATATTAAATTTGAGTTCTCATAGGACCACACAAGTCGGTATGAACCAACTCCAAAATATCTTTAGATGAATAGTCTTTCTCTTGAAACTAGATTTTGACATTTTCCAATTTGACATTGTTTACACATGACATGGTCGGGTTTAGATAAGCTCGATAAGCCTCTAACTTTTCTTTTCTTATTGATTTTAACCATGTTGTCAAAATTCACATGACATAAAATTTTGTGCCATAACCACACATCTTGAGTTCTAGCCAATAAATAAGAAGTTTCAGCATTTTCAAGATAGAATAGATTACCTTTTTATTGTTCACTAGTACTGATCAACTTTCCAGTCTCATAATAAATGTTCACCTTTCTACTTTCAAATGCAACTTGGTGACCTGAGTTATTCAGCTGTGCTACACTCAAAAGATTGTAGTTAAGTCCCTTCACCCGATATGCATTCTCACATCTAATCTTATTGTTCAACAAGATAGATCCTTTTCCTTTTACTAGACAAGGTGTATCATTTCCCATTTTAACAGATCCACCATTATAATGTTAAAGGTATTCAAATTTTTCCTCATCACCAGTCATATGATGTGTACAACCACTAGCAATAATCCATGTATCGTTCTTGCTAACTTTATAAATAAGTGTTGTTTCAGCATACCTTTATTCTTCTTCTGAATCTTCTTTGAAAGCTACAAATACCACCTCAATGTATTCATCAGTGTCAGTGTATGTGTCATCATCATCATTTTCAACAAGGTAACGTGATTTATTGCCTTTATCTTTGTAGTCTCAGTTGCTTCTTCTATCATACTATCGGTTGCCTCTGTGTTCTTAGTTATCTCTCTTGTCAAACTTTCTTTCATTGGATCGGTCATTGTCTTTGTCATCTTCTTTCTAGTTAGGAATCTAGCTATAATGTGACCAATCTCTTTATAGTTAAAATGTACCAAAGGTAATTTCCCTTTGTATCTTCCTTTACCTTTATGCAGTCTTCTAGCCATTAATGCTTCAAGTTCATCCTCATCATTGTCACTATCACTCTCATTTCTTATCATGTGTTTACTGCTTGATTTACTAATTTTCAAGGATGACATAAATGAAGACTCAACATTTGGAACAATACTGTTATCATAGTTATTCAACTCAAAAGTGGTCAGTTTACCGATCAGGCTATCAAGTGTAAGAGTGTTACCCAGGGCTGATCTCATTTCATGGATTGCAAAGATTCTAATAGCATAGATAGGATACAAGGTTCTAATAATTTTACTCACAACAATGTCTTTATCAATAACATGTCCTTCTCCTCATATAGCATTGACAATATCCTTAATTTGGTTACTATACTATGAAATGTTTTCACCTTCTTTCATATTCATGTCATCAAACTTTCCTCTAAGACTCTCAGCTCTTGTCCTTAGCACATTCTCATCTCCTCCGTGAACTAGTGCAAGTTTGTCCCATATTTATTTGGTAGAAGTACATGTCTTGATATCTTCAAATTCAACATTTGATAAGGTAGCAACAATCTCCATCATTGTCATATTATGTTCAAGTCTATCTCTCAACTTATCAATAGTCAAAGGTCCAGTCGGTTGAATGAAATCATTGCTCAAGTAGTATATTGCAAATTCTCCAATTCCAGATATGTCCAGCTTCATTCTTCTTTGCTATGTCGAGAAGTTGTCTTTGTTCAACTTTGGCACCTCTCTCTTATACATCTTGTGATTTTTTTCTTAAGTCCTTCGAACTTTCCTTCCAAGCAACCAATGCTCTAATACCAATTGTTAGATAACTGAGGGGGGGAGGGGGGGGGGGGGTGAATTAGTTATTTTAGCTATCCTACAGTCCCAAATCTCCCAGATGTATATTTTGAAACTTTTCAATCAAATTATCAACTCGGTAAGCTATCAATAATATCTTTCTCTTCATCTACCGATTGACAGTAAATTCAATAATGGATTTACTGATCTGACTAGTTATGAAATGTGTAAAGTAAAATGAAAATTCAATCCCATCAAATATACATAGCACAAATATTTTTAACATGGAAACCTTGTTAGGGGAAAAACCTCCTGGGACTGGTAACCCAAAATAATTCACTCTTCTGAAGTGAGCTTGGTTAGGAGCCAACCCTGTCAAAGGTTACAAAACACATTGTAAGGTGTGACCTAGTTAGAGGATTTATCATAACAGTTCTCCCTTGACCAGCATTTAGTGTGGGGTCAACAAGAAAACAATCAACATTCATTGAATGTCATATTGAAATACAAAAAGATTGTTAAGTCCACTCGGTTAAGAGATTTTGTTGTAACAATGGTTAAACTAATACAATAATGATCTTATTCAAATACAACTAAGATTTGCAAATTTTCAGATCTATGCTAAGCTCAAAATACCTCCTTTGTTCAATAATCAATTCAATCCTTCATATCCTCCAACTTATTCCACTCGGTGAATAATTCTCTATTGCTCGGTAATGTCTATAGTTCAACTCGGTTATGTCTTCAACCAGTTTGATCAGAAGTGCATGAAAATAGTCCTTTCATGTGAATTCTCCTGTAGTATTAATATTCCCAGACTCAATAATGAATCTCATGTCTCTTTAAATAGATAATATAAACCATTTTATTTTCATTTGTTAGATTTTTCTTCTTAATCTTCATCGTTCATTTTGCCTCTTTAACCTTCCTTGGTAGTTGTGTCTATAACACATTTCATTTTTCTTCATCTAATCAATCTTGAACTTTGTCAACCATTAGATCATCATAACAAACTTTATCTTCTACCTCGAAATCACAAGCAATTATCCAGCTCATCAATTCAATTGGTTGTTATAAAATTTATTTTTTTCTTTCACTCGGTCAATACCAAAATGTATTGGTGAGTACCTACTTGCTTAATACTATACTCGGTATACACTACACTAGCTCGGTGTATACATAAATCTTCAATTACTGACCACATAAAATTGTTCAATTTTGATCTTCAATACATAACAAAAACATGTAATGCAATCAAGTCAACAACATGATTCCATAGAATCATCAATAAGTTACCCAATGTATACCATAGCCATATATTTCATATCCATCTCATCTTCATGCAGATATCTCATTCCTTTACCATTTTTCTTCTTCAGATGTTTGTAACTATCATGATAAGTACAGTCAAAATTAGTTGACATCAATGACAATGCATTGACTGATTTAATTACCTTACATATCACTTTAGTGGCTCGGTGACCTTCAATCACTGTCTTTTACTTGTCCATTCATTCCATCAAGATATTCAATTAGTTGTAGGTTATCACTACTCAATATCAATATGTTTCTATTTGTTATTTCAATTTTTATGAATCTTTTCAAATTAAGAACTTTAATAGAATTAATACTTTATTTATATTTCATCAATCACATTACTCTAGAAAGAAATCCATTGTCCTACTTAGCGTTTGAGTCTCCTCTTGAACCTAGTGGGGAATATTCATTCCAAATGTGTAATTGTATGCATTGTAGTAGTAAATATTTACATCATATATTTCCCACATTGTAGTAGTAAATCTTTACAAGAAAGCACAACAAGAGGAAGAGGTTAAAATTTTTAGTTATAAATGCAAAGAGGAAAGTAATTAATTTTGTTAATGGATAAAAAGGCTTTATGAAGTATGTTGAAAGGATAAAATGTTGCAATAAAGGTGAAAACTATTTTACATAAGATTGAAAAGGAGGAGTGAGGTTTTTCCCATTCATGAAGTGTTTTACGTAAATGTGAAAATTCTTTCATATGAAATAAAAGAGGTTATGTATTTTAAAATGAGAAATACATATTTTAAGAGGTAAAGAATATTTTTAGTTGCAACTCAAGTATGGAAGAGGACAAATGGTAGCTATAGGGGGAATATATAATTTCATTCTCTTCTATTTATTATTTATTCTCTCTTTGTATAGGGGTCTTGAAACATTGTATTTGGGGGTAGATTGAATATATAAAATCTCACATTTTGAAATAATTAATGAAAATCTCACCATAAGTTGTCTCCCATTTTGTTCTCTTGTTGTGTGAATTTATCTGTTAAGAATGGATGAATTTTGTTGGCATTAAGCAGGATTGCCACTAGTGACAACACTTATTTGCATTCTGAGTGCAAACCAAGCAGAACAGTGCAAACCGAGCAGAACAGTGCAAACTGAGTAGAACAGTGCAAACCGAGCAGAACAGTGCAAATTGAGCAGAATAGTGCAAACTGACCAGAACAGTGCAAACTGAGCAGAACAGTGCAGAACAGTGCAAACCGAGCAGGACAGTGCAAACCGAGCAGGACAGTATAAACCGAGTGACATTATGTCTACCAAGTCACCAGTATTTACCGAGTTCAAAACTTACCGAGTGGTCAGTATGAACCGAGCCTTCACTTCTACCGAGTGCATGACGATGTCGAGTAATGCAGTGGATGCCGAGTATCAGAAAGTCACCGAGTTAGTTTATAGGAACCGTGTAACCATACTTGGGCTGACTTAGTAGCACTTATTTTTATTTGTCAAGCTGACTTTGTAATTGTAATTGTAATTAATTGTTTAGACTTGTATATAAACAATGTTGTAAAAATGCCAAGATGTAATAAGTATGAATGTGAAAAAGAAAGAAAGGCAGAGATAAGCGAATTACAAAGGGCTACAGCAGTATAAGGAGCAGCAAAGACAAATTCATCATAGAAGGTGATCAGTACACCAGCGAATCTCATTCAGCAATCCAGTTGCAAAGCAAGAGATCTACCGTTTCATCCTAACAGGTGAATCAGTACTAAAATCCTTTAACTAGGTAGACTTAATAGTCTTTTGTAAAATCTCTTTACCGAGTACATACTTCTTTTGTAAGTTTGTAAAAATCCTCTAACAAGGTGGACCTAGCAGTCCTTATTGCTCCTAACAGGGCAGATCATCAGAAGTGATCAATTGTAAGCCTTAACCGGCCAACTTTATACTGCAGTACTAAAGCTTTGTGGGTTTCATCCCCACCCCAGTTTTACTTTCTTTTTGGAAGGTTTTTGGGTAACCAAATCTATGTGTCATTGTTGTGAATGCTTTTAAGTTTCATGCTTTCTATATGCATAAGGATAAAGTGAACTATATGTTAATAAATCTGTCATTGAAGAAAATTTGGAGTTACTGATTCACCCCTCCCCTCTCAGTAACTTGGTTAATTCCTGAATATTTCCAACAATTGGTATCAGAGCAGTATTGGTTCTCAAGATAAAGCTTAACTAGCTTGAGCAAAGATCCAGGACAATGGAGGTATTCAAACTGAACAAGGTGATTGAAAATGAAAAGCTAGATCTGGAAATGGCCATAGCTAAACTTAAAGAAGCAAAAGAACATCTTTCCCAATCCCTAAGAAGAAGGAAGGAACTTGCAAATCAGATGAATGATTAGAATTACATTGAAGAAAAGATTGAAGATCTTTTTCCCTCAGATAGCTCAGATGAAGCAAACAATGCTGTCAAAGAACTCCTAGAAAAGAATGGGTCTCTGCAAGAAGAAGTGAGAAAATTAAAAAGAGAACAAGAGCTACACTCAACAAGATTTTGTGAGATCTTAGAACAAAGAAACAAGTTGAAAGATGAATTAGATGGAAGGAACAATGAAGTCCAAAATAAAACCCTTCAACTAGAAAACCTAATTGATCAGATCTCCCATACAAATGAGGAAATTCTAACTCTAAGATCAGAAATAGAAAGCACAAGAGAACTAAGATCTGAAAAGCAAATCAATCAAAGATTGGTGGATGACCTAAACACCGAAAAAAAATTCAATGAAGGAATGCTGAAAAGCCAAGAAGACTTAAATCAGCTGTATGAGTGAAATCTTCATAGGCAGAAAGGAAAAGTAGGACTTGGATACAATGGAGAAGGTGAATCTTCTAAGCAAGGTACTCAAAGAAATCAGAAACCTACTTGTAATCATTGTGGCAAAATAGGACATACTTCAAATAAATGTTGGAGCAATGAAAAAGTAGAATTCAGTGGAAAATGCTACAACTACAATCAACACGGTCACAAAGCAAATGAATGCAGGGAAAAACCAAGATTCAAAGGTAATTGTCACAAATGCAACAAACAAGGTCACAAGGCATCTGAGTGCAGATCCAAAACATTCAATCCAGTAGAACAAATTATGAAAGAAATGTTTGGATGGGATTACAACACCTGGTGTAGATGTCATTACTATGGAGAATATGGACACATTGGCATGAACTGCATAAAACATCATCTAAGGAAAAGAGATACTACCGTAAGATGTTTCAAATGCACTAAACTTGGTCACATAGCCAGAAATTGCATGAATGCTAGCCAAGTTGAAGATAGAAAGAAGAATGAAGCAACTAAGGTCAGGAAATAGGTAAGACAAAAGTGGATTCCTAAATCTACTGAGCAAACCAGTCCAAGTAATGGAATGGGTGGCTCTACCGACTCAAACTAAATTCCCAAGAGAGCACTGGAACTGTATTCTCATAGACAAATTTCAAGTAGTTCCAGAACTGAATTAAAAGAAAGATCTAAATCGACATACAAAGATGCAATAAGATCACAGGAAGGTTGGTATCAGTCTTTACCAAGCAAGGTCGGGAGCAGTCTAATATGATTACCGAGCAAGGTCGGAGCAATTTGAATTCTCGAGTTCACCGAGTTGCGAAGTCTTTACTGAGCAATTAATTCATAGTGGGTGACAGTCTGTCAGAATTCATACCCTAATTTGTACTAAGCATTAATGACAGAGTTGTAAACAAAAGGCAAGAAATCAAACTCATTCTTCACCGTGAACTTTAGCACTTTGAGAGCAGAAAATTTCAAGAGCAATCCAGCGATTCAAATACTTTTGCGAAAAGAATTTTCTGTGAGCTACCATGGCATCATCCAACACTTCAGCGACGAAAGGAATAGAAATGATAATCAAAGGGGAATGGAGCACACCAGATTTCAAGCTCGTGCCTACAATTGCAGCAGCCCTAGACCCGAACAGAGCTCAATCTCAGATTCCTCCTAAGGTACTACTCGTTAACGATATTCGCAATCATTTCAATTGTGCAATTCAAGAAATGGGAAACCTAGAGCTAGATATTGTGCATGAGGAACTGTGTGTGGATGGTATTCTAAAACCCAAGCATAAACATCTGGAAGACAAGGGATTAGTTCACATTGCACATTTACCTCGAAACTTTCAGGAGAAATGGGTTAGATACATTCTCAGTCGTGTACATGAAGGCAAGATTTGGCTTGAGCAACCCATAGAGATCACTAAGAAGATGATTCATCAAATCACCGGTCTTCCCATGTTAAACAAAGCTAAATCTACCAAAACCCTAGGTCGGCCGGAGATGGAGAAGAAAACCCTAGCCGAGTGGGATGGTAGAGGCATGAAAGTAATCAGCATTACTGATGCTGAACTGAAGTTTGGAACACACATCATTGCCCATAAAATATACAGTTCAAGTCGACAGAATAGTGTATCCTGTGAAGCCATAGACCTAGCATACAAAGTGGTCAAGAATAATCTATCATTTGATCTTGCAGATTTGTTGTTAAAACAGTTTAACAAGAACATGGAAAGCATTCAAACTTCCAAAAACAATCCATGTAAGTTTGGATCTTTACTGGTCTGTTTATTCTTCTATGTTCAGAAATTCTTCCCTTCCAAAGGAAAAGTAGTATGGAGAAAAGATGTGCCAGTTCTTTATGAGATAAATGAATATATTTCAGAAATGGGTGAAAATTTTGAGAGCATCATGGATAGTTATTTTGAGTCTTTCAAAGAGAAAATGAATGACAGATTTCGGATTCCACAGAAGTTGGTTGAGGATTATAAGGATGATATTTGTTTCATGGTGGACTGTGATAGAGTATACATTCAAGAAGCTAAACCGAGGATTGTACATGTAAAACCTCTTCCTTATGAGGTAAACATTGATGAAACCAAGAATATCATTGAAGCCCTTCTTAATCAGCCTGTTAATCCCAAAGCTCCATATTTTGGAACATATGAAGAAGCAAAGGTGAGAATTGAATTAAGCATAAAACTTCCACAGACGGTAAATAAAGGAAAGGAGAGGATAGCCAAAATGCAAATGCTAACCGAGGACAAAGGAGAAGACACTGAAGAAGAAGAGAAAAAGGATGAGAAAATAGAGGAACCGGAACCTGCAAAGAAGAAAGGAAAGGTATTCATCACTAAGGCACCTAAGCCTCCTACTGCTGTATTTACAAGGAGAAGTGCAAGGGGCAAGGCAGACAAGGCAGACAAAGATATAATATTCAAAAGGCCTCCTCTAACCCTTCAAGAGAAGATCAAAATTTTTAGAGAAGGATCAGGATCTGGAGTAAGTAATATAAAATCTTTTAAATATGAAACCAGATCGGAAATAGAACAAAAGGAGATTGAAGATGCTGTTATTGAAAAGATGGGACAGTGGAAATACTCTCCTGATGAAATAGCCCCACAGGTTCCAATAGCTTTATTAGATCCAATAAAAATGAGATGGACCAATGCAAAGCAAACTGTAAAAGACATTTTTGATCAAACCCTGAGACAGTTAATGCCGAGCTTGAAAAATGATGAAATAAAGAAGGCATTGAAGGAGAATGAAAATAAGATGACACTGAAGTTCAATACTTGTTTGATTCTGATTAACAATATTGAATCGGTTGTGAAGGCTACAAATGCCACATGGAAGAACATATACCATCTTCACCAACTGAGTATTGAAACAGTTATAATAAAAGACATTGAAGATGACAGTGATGAACAGGAAGAAGGCACTGAGGTAGATGATACTGTGAGGATAGCGGTAGAAGTCATTGCATCACTTCCTACCTCTCCAGTAAAAGTTTCTACATCTAGCCTGGAGACACCTTCAAGCATGGTTGTGACAACTTCAACATTTGTCCAATCACCTATTGCAACAACAGAAGAAACTACCATTTCTTCTACTGAGTTGCAATCTCCTACTTCATCAAGTTTTCCAGCAGTAAGTATTCCAGTTTTTGATTCTACATGTGTAAATACTTCAAGTTCTCCAATAGACAGTATACTAGTCTCTATAGCCAGTCCTACTATGTCTACTGTCACTACTACTAAGGCATTAAGTACAGATAAGCCTAAGGCTCAACCGAGTATAAGATTTTTGGGAAAGAATATAGTAGAGGATATAGACCTAGATGAGGAAATAGAGATTCCAACATTGGATTTTGCAAATCTATCAACGGACCAAATGCAAAATATAGGTGAAATCCTCCAAAGGAAAGCGAAGCAAAAGAAGCTTAAAGAGGAGAGAGACAAGGAATATCAAATCATTAAAGATGCTAAGGACATTTTATCTGAAGCATTAGGTATTAAAGTAGACTCCTCTCAACATGTTTTGTTACAATTAGCAGAAGCAGTAAATAAATACAATGAGGATTCATCTGGGACATAAAAGTTAGTTGAAAGAGCCGAGAAGAAATTCAACAATAAAGTGCTTGAGCACATTGCTCAGCACATAGCTATTAATCAAGTCGAATTATCTTCAGTTTTGTCAAACATTGAATCTTCCTATTCGAATGTTACCTCTCTTTTGGTCAGACTGTGCAATGTTGCCGAGTTCACCAAGGATATCAAGGATAAAATGAATAAAATTGATGAGGATTTGAAGATTAGCATACAGAAGCTGCAACTTGAACCAAGTTCAAACTTTGCTCATCACATGAAAATCTCATACCTATCAAATACACAGTCAGAACTACTGAAAGAAGACACAAGGATCCGGTCCACACTGCTAGACATTTAGAACATGATCCTTCCCATCATGAATACAATGTATAAGCACATTGAACATTCCAAAACATTAATTCATGACAATCAGTTCTCAATAGCAGATCACATGATTGAACTCTCTGCAGAAGTCCAAATTGCAATCCAAACATGCAAGATTCTGCAAGAAAATTGGGACAGAACCCTGGCACTGATAATGAAGGTACATTCTATTTTTCTATCAAATTATGGATTCTCTCTGTAAATCACTTGTATATACACCTTTGGCATTATTGCCAAAAAGGGGGAGATATGTATAGATATGTATAGAAGAAAAGAAGAAAAAGTTAGCACATTGAAAGGGGGAGATAATTTACAAAGACAAATTTTGAAAAATCAAAATAAATCTCAGCATGGTTCATGTATATAAGTTTTGGGCAATAAGTGTTTTTATCACTAATGCCAAAGGGGGAGATTGTTGGCATTAAGCAAGATTGCCACTAGTGACAACACTTATTTGCATTCTGAGTGCAAACCAAGCAGAACAGTGCAAACCGAGTAGAACAGTGCAAACCAAGCAGAACAGTGCAAATCGAGTAGAATAGTGCAAACTGAGTAGAACAATGCAAACTGAGCAGAACAGTGCAAACCGAGCAGAACAGTGCAAACCGAGCAAAATAGTGCAAACCGAGCGGAACAGTGCAAACTGAGCAGGACAGTGCAAACCGAGCAGGACAGTATAAATCAAGTGACATTATGTCTACTGAGTCACCAGTATTTACCGAGTTCAAAACTTACCGAGTGGTCAGTATGAACCGAGCCTTCACTTCTACCGAGTGCATGATGATGCCGAGTAATGCAGTGGACGCCGAGTATCAGAAAGTCACCGAGTTAGTTTACAGGAACCGTGTAACCATACTTGGGCCAACTTAGTAGCACTTATGTTTATTTGTCAAGCCAACTTTGTAATTGTAATTGTAATTAATTATTTAGACTTGTATATAAACAATGTTGTAAAAATGCCAAGATGTAATAAGTATGAATGTGAAAAAGAAAGAAAGGCAGAGATAAGCGAATTACAAAGGGCTACAGCAGTATAAGGAGCAGCAAAGACAAATTCATCATAGAAGGTGATCAGTACACCAGCGAATCTCATTCAGCAATCCAGTTGCAAAGCAAGAGATCTACTGTTTCATCCTAACAGGTGAATCAGTACTAAAATCCTTTAACCGGGTAGATTTAACAGTCTTTTGTAAAATCTCTTTACCGAGTACATACTTCTTTTGTAAGTTTGTAAAAATCCTCTAACAAGGTGGACCTAGCAGTCCTTATTGCTCCTAGCAGGGCAGATCATCAGAAGTGATCAATTGTAAGCCTTAATCGGCCAACTTTATACTGTAGTACTAAAGCTTTGTGGGTTTCATCCCCACCCCAGTTTTACTTTCTTTTTGGAAGGTTTCTGGGTAACCAAATCTATGTGTCATTGTTGTGAATGCTTTTAAGTTTCATGCTTTCTATATGCATAAGGATAAAGTGAACTATATGTTAATACATTTGTCATTGAAGAAAATTTGGAGTTACTGATTCACCCCTACCCTCTCAGTAACTTGGTTAATTCCTGAATATTTCCAACAGAATTTATATGTGTGATTTCCTCATGAATGTGTAATACATACGTAGGGTTTCCTTCAAGGAATAGATTAAATACCATCTATGTGTTACAATAATTTTAGTAGAATGGTGGTGATTAAATAAGTATGGTTCACACTAAGATATAATCGAATGCTGATGTAATGCATTTTCATTTATATATATATATATATATATATATATATATATATATATATATATATATATATATATATATATATATATATATATATATATATATATATATATATATATATATATATATATATATATATATATATATATATATATATATATATATATATTTCTTGTTGTTTCATTTAGTGTATGAATCTATCTTAATGAATAAGCCACTTTCCCAAGGATATATAATTTTCAACAACCAAGTTAAAGGCAAAGAAGATTTCATTTCTTGTCCATATGAGTATATTTAGCGTAGAGTTTTACTCTAAGATGTTATGAATTATGTAAGGGATCATAATAGAGCCAATTCTAAATTCTTCATATGCATTCTAACTTATTTCATTGAGATCTTTTTTGCTAGTATGTAATATTTGTCATAAATTGTTCTAAATTCATAAATATTCCAAAGGTGTACCTACTGAGGTCTTGCAAAACCCAAAGAGAAGCATGTATTCCTTATTTATAAGGAATTATCAAATAATTGGCCATTGACCTAAAATAATTGACCATAGGTGAAGGCTAATCCTTAGACTTATTCCAGAATTCAATTAGAAAAACCAACACTTGGAAAGAGGATACTACTTGTTGAGTGCCCAATTAGATAAATCCATACACTTAAACAAAGTAGACAAGTAGATAATCAATTTTCATTGGCTCCCCCGTACACAACACAAGAATTACTTGACCTATTAGTCCAAAGGTCTCAAGGCCTTATGAACCCAAGAATTTATGTGTCAATAATGAATAGTATTTGTGGGGTGGCTTCAAAGGTCTAAACTTCTACACTAGAAAGCATGAGGTTTTTGGAATTCTAAAACATTGGTTCATAGTAAGGGAATTCATTCAAGTGGTCAAAATGGCCTGGTCAATTAAGAGGCATCCCAACCCTTAGAACAAGGGTTTTACACATCACATAGATATTGAGGGAGACTATCATACAATACTTCTTGAGGATTATGACTTTACTCACAACCAAATTTTTATATATCATCTTGAATGAAGCTTGGATTTAGTCTATTACCACTTGGGTTTTTCTCTTGGGTAATTACTTTTTCCTATAAGGTAGACCCTCTTAAAAGAAAAGAAAATTGGGTGTTACTATCACTTTTATTTTACATCTAGGAACTTGAAGGCAAGGGGAGAGGATAGTTTGTGTAGTAGTAAGTCCACCCTATAACATGTAGGCACACCAAACACTTTAGAAAATATTCATTAACCTTTAGAAATTAAATATTCTCTAAGATAATATAAACAAACACATGATTTTTTTAGAACATAATTTCTTCATCAAACATCCTATAAGAAACTCGTCAGTAATTTCAATGAAATATCTTCATCCCATGATTACCAAGTGTACCATCCTAAAATGTAAACATCCTTAATTAGGTACTCATTTTAGCTCCATTTTATTATTTATGGGTTCCTACATTGATTTTATGCTCTCCTAACACTTATTGGAGCTTTACATTAACATTATAGGTTCTATATTGATTCATTTTGTTCAAAACTTGAGGTTGTCCCTTATTTCTAGGCGTGATCCTCTCTTTTTCCTCCAATAAGATAATTTATTTCTTCACGTAGGTCCTATATACTTATTTGTGGCCTTCATGACTTGTTCCAACCCTAGAATGAACCATACTTATAAATCTCACACATACCCAATATCTTTGGCATCCAGATCAAATATGGTCTCTTTTTCCTAGGTACATGTTTCCATTGGTGACATGTCCTAGGTGAATGGGGCCAAAAATTTTCTTAGAGGCCCATGCTAGGGTCTTAGGGGGAATCTCGTCCTATGGTTAGCCTACTTATTTGTAACCCCCAAAATGATGGATTGAGTATATAAACCCCATACCTCTCCTTATTTTGGTATCCATTATCAAGTGAAAGCATTCACTATCAATACTTGAAGCATTCATGATCAATCAAGAAATTAGAGTTCAAGATATCTTCTACAATTGAGCATCCAAGTCTCTAATCTTTCAAAGATATCCTTCTTCTTCTTCATAAAGAATTGTGGAAAACAACAAACATCTATAATTCAAGGATTTTCCTCCATGATTTCCTTTTAGATTAATCTATTGTGGCAACATGTGTGATCACATCTAAAGAAGCATTCCACCATCAAGGTATAAGGTGATGAACAATTTATATCTGGTCTTTATTTCATCTTTCCTTTTGAAATTTCCTTTTATTTTCAAGGTTGATTCCTAAATAGGGGTTTGAGTAAGGGAAACCCATCTAGCCAACATTCTTCCCCATTTTCCTATGTGCAAGAGCAGGTTACGAAGATGTCAAATGATATTTGAGTAGATTGGGAACAACTGGGAAATCTATGAAAAATTTAGCCAAAAACACATGTTACATGTTTCCACTGCCTTCATGTTCTAGGTACATGTCACCATTTCCATCATGTACTAGGTATATTTCTATCATGTTTCCTACATTTTGATCCTGGATATGGTAGGAAGTTAGCTGGTTACAACCTTCAGATCTTAGATCTATAATTATAGGTCATTCGAGACTCTAACACTTAGGAATTAGGGTCTGAAAAATTAATTTTCCTATTTCATTTCTAGGTCCATTCAAATTATTATCCATTCCCTTTTGCATTAGTTTTCTCAGTTGGATTAGATCAGATTTCCTCTTATTTAGTCTTTTTCATATCACTATCATTCCTCTCCTTCTCAATTCTAAGCAACAAAGGAATAAAAACCCTTCAAGGAATTGATATTGCATTGAAATCTATCTTACCAAATGATTTCAATCATATTTTTTCCTAAGGTGGTTTTGTATTCCAATGTGCCATATGAATTGGGGAAAATGGCCCTTTTATGTGACCCCTTTTCATATTGTACACCAAGGTGCTACACAGATCAACATGAACATAGAAAACCCACTATTATATTAGGAAACTAAAAAATCAAAATGATGCTTTCAAACAAAACCAGACCAAGTGTACAATTTGAGAACCTAAGTGCACAATAAACTGTGCCAAGTGCACAAATAGTTAATCAAGTGTGCATCAGGACTTCCCAAGTGCACAAAAATACACCCAAGTGTGTAATAATAGAGACAAAATGCATAATTACTATTAAACTTGATTTAAATCCCACAAATTTGCTTGCAATTGAATTAATTAAGCCTCCTATTTAGATCTATTTGAGAATTTATTGTTCATTCCATCCTCCTAATTAAACTATAAAAAATATTGTTGTTCATTGACACCTCCTAATTAATCTAGATGTCAGTTGTTGTTTGTTCACCCACCTATTTAAAATAGATGAGAATTGTGTTGATTTTAACTCCAAACTATACTATTAGGAAGTGATTCATTTTATGCCCTTAATTGAATAGATTTAACAATAAATAACTCTGCAAGTAAATAAAAGACAAAACATACAATTAAATATGCAGAAATGGACCCAAGTGTGTAGGAATGGAGCCCAAATGCATAGATTCATGTCCAAGTATGTAGAGGAGTATCTGAGGTGCATAGAAAGAGCCTCAACTACATAAGAGATTAGACCAAGTGTGTTAGAAATATATCTACACCGATAGACACAAAAAAATCCAAAATTTTATCAAATATCAAGCCTTCTTCACGCCAAGTTCACCGGAACGTCAACTAGTAAATTGAGAGCTAGAAACATACATGATAAGCCTAACCATGAAAGCATAAAACAACATGTAACCTATTCCTAATCATATGAACAAGATCATCAAAATAAAGCATAAACACATGAAATGAATCAAACCAAAACACCAATACTCCTTTGATGAAGCCTCATTGCTTTTTCTATCTCCTCTAATATGCTATGTTTCTCTCAAGAAGACAAGTGCACCTAAAAAATGAAAGCAAGTATGGATAAAATGATGGCGAGAATACTAAAAAATTATGGTTACACAAATGAGGTCAATTTATAGATTTTCAAAATTCAAATTGATGATCAAGATTGATGATAAATTGATGGTCATGATCGGGTATGAGAACTCATTTTAGCAAATAACGAGTTTATGAAAAATTGATTAGTGTATTTAGAAAATGACAATTTATGACACAAATCAGTGAGTGATTTTGGAAAATGACAAATTTATGACAAGTTATGACAAATTGAAGAGTGATTTTAGAAGGGAAAAATTAGCGGGCATGAAAAATGGGAGAAATTAGGGAGGAGAAATTAGTGGGTATGACACATGAGAAATTAGGGGAAAGTATTATATGAGTGAAAAGTGGGATTGAGAGAAAAATTAGGAACTAGGACATGAGCTAGATAATGAGGGGGAAATTAATAATTAACAATTATTAATTCCCTTACATTTTGGGAGTTTAGACAATTAATCAAAATAAATTTAATTAATTGCGGGGAAAAGGGGTAAATAAACATAATTTTAATACCAAGACACGAGACCTTAGGATAAGGAGCCAGATTAATGGTTGTTCGACCCTAAAGGGATTAATCAATAATCATTCAACTAGACAAGTGGCCAAGGAAAAAATGATAGGATATGATGCAATTATATGACGAAAATTAATAATTAATGACATGGAAGAATGAAGCAATGTTAATGAATGATGAAAATCAAATGCGCAATATAAACTACATGTTAAAAAGCAGATCCATAAGTGTTGAACATTTTTTAGTGTCTACAAGCATGTAATAATAAAATATATATATGTATATATAGATAGATATATATATATATATATATATATATATATATCTATCTATATATATCTATATATATATATATCTATATATAGATATAGATATATCTATATCTATATCTATATCTATATCTATATCTATATCTATATCTATATCTATATCTATATCTATATCTATATCTATATCTATATCTATATCTATATCTATATATATATATATATATATATATATATATATATATATATATATATATATATATATCAAAGTGGCCTTAATTGGATCAAATCCTAGATGATTATCATTGATGAAGGAGAAGGCTAACTTGGTATAGTCATCTACTTTAAGTGTCCAATCTAGAAGTCAACTTGATCTATAAAGTCTTGAGAATCACATCGCATGAGTGTTGGACATTGACATGATAGAGGAATATATCATATTCTCACGAGTGTTCAAATTTTGGGGTTTCTCAACAAAACATCTTGATTGAATTCACCATGAATCCTATACTATGTTTGATTGCTTCATTAGTATTGCACTATGGATCTTTGGGGGTTGTTCCAATTGGAATGTAGGTTGTTGAGCAAGATGTCATGACTCAAATCCAAAGATTATTTGAGATCATTGTTATCTACATCCACATCTACATCTAAATGCATGTGTGTCTTCGTACACACACATGTATATATGTATATTTAGATCTATATGTATATATAATATATACATACGTATGTGCATATACATATACATATATCCACCATCTAAACTATATTTATTACTTATTATTTAATATGTATAAATTAACCTAATTTTTTTTTCCAAAATCGTATTACTTCATCAATAATATAAATCTCATGTCTCATATATAAAAGAAATAATCATACAATTTGAATATATCTTCCCTCTTTAATATTTAGCATCGTCTTATAAAGATAAACTAGTTAAAATAGAACCCTCTTTCCAATTCCTAACACTAGTACAAATTTTTCCCTTCAAACCTCACCTTCTCCAATACACAAGAAATTTAATTAAATTAATTAATATATTTTAATTTCTCAAAGATCACATGGAAAAAAAATTAGTGTAAAGATTGTCACATGTATACATCAACAAGATTAATAATAAGATTAAACATTGTACACTGATTATAAAATGAAAATATAAGATAACCTACATGAATGAATAAGACAAGAAGATTATTCCTCCCTATTTTGTTCTAAAAACCACCCAGATTTGAATTTGTATTTTGAACTTTGCAGCAACCACATCTTAAAATAATATATTTAAATTATTAAATTCTTCACCTCTCCACTCCATATAAAAAATTTAATCAAATAATGGTCGTTCACATCTTATTTGACTTTTCTTCTCTTTCCATATTAGAATAGTACTAAATATAATATTTTATTAGCCTTTGAAGAGGGTGTCATATTTTTTTCATAATGTAACATGTCCAAACATTTCAATTTTTCTAGGAAATTAATTGAATTTTGACCAAGTTTCTATTGTTTTATTAGATAAGCATGGGTATCCGAGTTGTTGTATGATCTAGTTTTAATTGAAGCTCATTGGCTTTTATTTTTATTTTTAGAATTTTGTTTTTATTTATCATTTTGATTAGTTTTTAGACTCACATCATTATTTTTTATATGATTATTCCTTTAGTATACATTTATGATTTTTTTATCTTTTTATTGAAATTAAAAAATTAAAAAATAAATATTCAAAATATTGATTATCTTGGTCATCTTACTTTCTAATCATTGTGTTATATTATTATCTTAAATAAACTCAAATTTCAAATTTTAAAATTTTGTTGTTTCTTAATATACATATTGCCATTTTTTTAAATAAAAGTTTATAAGGATTTTTTTTGGAATTCTTATTTAGCTCAACTTATTATCCATTGTTGGATTGAATGTGAGTTATAATCTTATAGAATCACACAACTCCTTAAACTACAACTATCTTTAGTAATGTACATGTAATCAATTTATAAACAAATGAGATCATAATATTTCAAATGTAAAATGGTAAGTTATTGACGCAAGGGAGGACGGGGAGAGGGGCCAAAGGCACTCCCTAACCAGATCCACCTTGTAGAGATCACACGTCGAAGCAACAAACACACAATTGAGAGAGAGAATGCAAATCAACTTCTTATATTCATTCAAATTGATTCATACATGCCAGGTTGTAAGGCCTTCTCAGTTAGGGCTAGCTATTACAATTCAAGTACAGAAGTCCTCCAACATGTGAGGATTTGAAACTATCTTCTATTTTCTATTTTCTACTACTGATGTCCTAATTGATGTCTCATTCCTCTTCTCCTAATACTACAACCAAAGATTACAATATATACAAGAGGCTACTGAACAAGTCAGCCTTCAAATCCACCATCAATGGAAGAAATGACCAAATCTAGGTCCACACGCTTCCCAATGATATATTCCAACATTAAATCCATGACCATAATTAATTGCACAATTCGGCCTCAAAAGAAATCCAAAACAAACAACTCGATAAGAAAGGATAACCAAGTGCCAGATAAGCATCACTAAGCGCCAGCGAATTAACCGAGCGCCATAGAGATAACCGATCAACTTGGTTAACAAAGGAAATCAAGAAACTACCGAGCCAAATCAGTCAAAGCAGGAACTGAGCAACACAGGAAAACAAAAACATGTTTTTGGTGACATGGGATTGCCAAGCACCTAAGATGCTCCTACATCAGACACCTCAGGTTATTTGAAATGATTCTCCGAATCATGAAGCAGGTAAAATCCGAGCTGAATCCAACTTAGATTGTTAAATCCATGAACTATCTTCAATCGGTCTATTCTTCCACTTTACCAGATATTCCATATACTATTTACCTCTTGTACTTTTGCCAACTCTTTGTTCCAAAATCTGCTCAACTTCTTCTATCTGTTTCTTAGGATAATCATTCGGTACTATCATTTTTTCATCTGATTCATGGTACTCATACAAATCAGCAATTTTGAATATAGGTGATATATCCATGTCATCAGGTAACTCAATCTCATAAGAATTTCCACTCTCAAATTTCCTCAAAATTTTGCAAGGGCCAAACTTCTTCATTTTCAACTTCCCATATGTTCTAACAGGAAATCTGCTTTTATTCAAATGAACCATTACTTCTGTAATACCCCAAAAATGGGCTATAGGTTCATTAACCTCCTACATCTTCAAATCAAATGAAATCGACATCAAAGTCCTAACCTAAGGCGCATCTGCACATTATCGAATCTTAATTGATTATCCTAAATTCAGTATCGGGGAATATTCCTAGTAATATTCTTATTTATCTTAATTATCTTTAATTTAATGATTATTTGGCGATAAATCTTATTTATCCTAAAGTTTGATTAATTGAATATTCTGAATATTTAATTAATTAGATTTAATACTACCACTTAATTATTTAAATAGATTTAATTATATTCATTCCTAAATTGTATTATTTAAAATTTGACAATAAATCAAATATCCTATGAATAATTGATTAAATTCTTATTTAATTAATTGAAGTCAATTGTCAAATTTAATGATATAGTTTTTGAATAAAAGTTTGATTTAATAATTGATTAACCCATAAATCAATTGTTTTATTTTTAAAATTAGTTAAGTTGAGGATAAATCACTTTATTTATTTAATTAATTCATAATTAATTATGCACATCCAAAAAATAGTTAAGCTTTAAATCAGAAAATCAATTCAAGTTGTTTTAAAAATAAACTCAACTCTCTTTTGAGTTGAAAGCTGATCTCAACTTTTGATTTAAATCAAAAAGCTATTTTTACATGATTTTTTGTGAGTTAACTATCTTTAATTCCTTGTTGACACAAAAATCAACTTGAGTGATTAATGGATTTTTCCATGCATCCCCAAAGCCCTGGATTTCTATAAAATCAAGGCTTAGCTCTTCATAATTCATCTCATGAATTTGGAAACTTACTCTACCAAATTGTCAAGCTCACAATTCTCGAATTTGCACCATCATGCTGGCGAATTGACATCTGAAGAATTGAAGCTTCTTTGCAAATCAACAACTTTTTGTGAGATCAATCTTGTTTTTAATCATTGTAGTTTCATATTTAGCATATCATTGTTAGCTTGCATTGCATATTAGTTTTCTTTCATCTAGAATAGATTTCATACAGTTTATTTCATCTTATTGCATCTAAAATACCAAAAATAGAGATTAATTTTCATTCATCTCATATCTAGATTCTACATTCAAATCCTTCATTTAGGTGTCGTCAAGGTCACTGATCTCGGTCTAATCTAAGAATACATACTTGCATCTACTAGAAGGCAGTAAATCGCCTAGTTAGTTTAGTTTCCATTTCACTACATGATTTTGATTTTAGCTAATCTCTAATGTTTTACTGAAGTGTTGTGTCTATAGCTAGGTACAAAATTTACACACACATTCCTAGCGCCCACCGTGGGGCCCTGAAATGGGTTTCCATTCAAATTTTATCAATTTCTATCATCTTCTTGTTGTTTTCTGTTCCAAATTGTGATTTTTAATTTATGTCCGTATAATTTTTGTATGAGTTTTTTTAGAAACTCATACCAAGAGATACCCATTGTTGTACGATAGTTGATTTGATCGAGGATCGTACCATCAAAAATACAGTGTTGTTTGGAAGCTCAATTGTCGTATGATCTAATACCCATTGTCGTATGAGTTTCTAGATTGTCGTCTAGGAGGTGACCCACTGTCGTACGAGTTTTGGTGCTAGGTTTCAATTGTTGTTTCACTTTTCCATCCAGTTTTCCACGTTTGATTTCTAGATTTGGACTGACAGCTAACATTAACAATTGAAATTTGTTGTTTCTGATTGATTTCTATTGATTTTGATTGGGAAAAGTGTGAGAGTTGCTAAAAATAGGTAAAAATATACTAAGCGCGTTGTGAGGAATTTAGGTAATCTTCTCAGCTGATAATGTTTCGATTTGGACTAAAAGGAACATCTCACGTGTTAGGCTTGTGTGACCTTTTATTTCTTTCATATCACAGATTTCATTTTGGGCTATTAAGAATGAACATAGATTTTCTTTTCAGCATCTTTGTTATACATAGGAAATAGGCCCTATGAACACTATTCGTGGTTCTTGAGAGAGTGGGTTTCCAACAAAACTCTTCTCAATGAAGGAACCCTTGTAGGTAGGGAGGATACTGAGGACATCTCACGTTCTACTAGATTTGTGCGTCTTCAGCTTTTGATTGATACATTCTCTCTCTAGAGAGGTTGATATATCATAAGTGGTTGACATCATAGATCTTTGAGAGATAATCTTGGTCTTAGCGTGTCAGATTAATCTGTTTGCTTTGTTTTGGTTAAAAGTGAAAAGGCTAGAGGACTATGCTCTACTCCCTTTTTGGATAGTATTAGAAACTTAGATCCTTGAATCTAGAGCCAGCCTCCATGTGGTATCTTTTGTGAGTCACCTTTAGAGAGGGTTAACCGTAATGGACATTCCCTTAATTGGGTCAACCACGTTGATGGAACCTGAAGCGATAATAGCCATTTTCACCGTGGTAGCAGCAACTGCTATATAATTGTCCTTGTGGAGGAAATCTTCATAGGTGTGGTCTCTTGTTGGGCTGTCAGATCTCCCTAGCAGCTCCTGATTGATTAATTTCACAGACTGTGTCAAAACCCTGGTGTACCTAGATTAGAGTTCTCCCTCTTGAGATCACAAAAGTTGTAGAGTCAGACCATTACTACAAACCCTAGTGAGGCCAAATTTTCATTTTCTAGGATTATGTGCGTTATTGCAAAACTTTTTAGAACATACACTGTTAGCACTCCTAGGGATTAGCACATTTAGTCACTTGATTGTTCATGCACAGGGTTGGTTTGTCCACTGTTCATTATTTTTAGATGTGCTTGAAATGACTTGCTTGCTATTTTGCGTGCCTGTTTATCTGTCTGGTTACTAAGAAGGAATCAATCCAGTACAATCTTCAAATTTGGACAGATAATTTTGTGAACAATCTGAAACTAAAAACCTCAAAAATTGCAAAATTTGATGTCAAACACCTTTCTGTAGTCAAAATTCATCTTGTAAAGTTAGAAAGTCATACGATTTTTGGCTATTGTCATTTTAGAACCCCCAGATTGTCGTATGGTAGTTGGTACATTGTCGTATGAGTTTTACTGGCAGTTAATTTAAAAAGTCAAAAACCTTGCTATCAACTGTTGTGCGAGTTTTGCAATAGTCGTATGAGTTTTTTAATTGTTGTTTCATAGCATACCCACTGTCATACGAGCCTATAGAAATTCGTTTGAGAAATTTTGAAAAAATTGCTAGAAAGTTGTCAGAATTGCTAGATACCTAGCTTTTTCAGCCTATTTCCAGAATCTGTCAAACAAATCATTGTGTTAGGAATAGAGCAGAAACTACTGAGAATCCAATCATTTTCCTAAAGTGACCTTTTGAATCCAATTCAGCCTTCTGTTTAATCAATTTGGGTCTTTTTTATCTTGTGTCAAAACCTTGTCATAACTATCAATCTTCAATCAATCCTCAAAATGGCTAAGTGTTGTGAACTTGTGTGCGCTATCTTTTGGGCATCTACCCATACATCCAGGGCATAGTATCCTTCATCTAAGTCCAATCTAAGCTTCAATCAATCAAACCTTGATAAGGTTGCATCATCTGATCTTCTTGAATCAATTCATTCTTCAGTTGTCTCCATCTTATTCTTTTGCTTCACCCAAGGTTAATGGTGGAAACTAGAGCTTCCTCACACAAGAAATAAAGAGAAGCATCTCATACCTTACCTTTGAATCATATCCAGGGTCCAACTCTTGAACAACTCTACAATTCTGGTCTTTACGAAGACGACGATCTTGGAAAAATTTGATTAAAAATTGGTTACATTCCTCCACCATCAACTCACAGAGGTAATCAATAAAATCCTCCTTGATCTATCCTAGGGAGTCCTAAAACTCATACCATGTCTCAAGGAGGGACAAACCATGGCTTTCAAAGAGCTCAATCTTAACAGGGTGCAGATCAGGAACCTACACCTTCTGAAATTGCTCAGTATCAAAATGATGATAACTTCAAAAGAATGATGAAGCATTTCTTGAAAGAAGATAAAGAAGCATAATTTTTACAATTAGCTCATCAAGGAGCTAAAATTCCTCCCAAATTTAATGTTGAAGATATCATTACGCATGAGGAAGAAACTCCACTCACATCTATGATGAAACAGATGCATGCCATGCAAGTCAAACTTAATAAACTTGAGAAAGAAAAGGAACCCAAGGAGTTCTCCATGGAGGCCCTATGTCCTTTTCCATTTGACAAAGACTTGTACATGCTGTCATTCCCAAAAAGAGTGGAGATGCCTAAATATGATAAGTATGATGGACACTCTGATCCTCAAGATCATGTTAGGGAATTCTGTGCACAATCTATGGAGTTCATGCATGAACCAACCTATCTGATGCGTCTCTTTCCTTGATCTCTAGGGGGAGCAGCCATTCATTGGTTCTCTAGATTGCCTTCCACTATCAAAAATTTTGAGGAGTTGATCAAATTGTTCTATCAGCAATACTCCTATAATATCCAATAGCCAGTCACCATGATCGACATCTGTAATCTCAAACAATATCCAAGAGAACCATTCTTAACATTTCTCAAGAGATGGAGGAAGAAATTCTCTCTATATGCTAGGCCTATTCCAGAAACTGAGAAACTGGAAATCTTCATCAGTAATCTTGTCCTAAAAATCAACAAACCTTTACAAATGCAAGATCATACATCTTTTGATAAGATGGTAGACAATGTGATCAAAATTGAAAAAGTACTTGTGAAAAAAGGAGACATCACACTTCAAAAACACAAGTATGAATCAGGATCCAGTTCTAAAGACAAGAACAAAAACTAGAACAAGAATAAAGGCATCATCATAGATGGCATTGTTGATACTATCTATGCCCCATCAAAGGCACCAGCTTTCAATCTAACCATTAGTACCCAAGCCATCAAAGCTTTTGAACAAAAGGTGTCTGAACCATCTCAAAAGAAGCTAGAATACAAATCTTGGTCTGCTGATAATAAATGAAAGTTCACTCCTCTTGGAGAATCTTTGGAATCGGCTATGAGAACTTTGCTGGCTAATAACATCATCTCTTTGCCTGAGATCCAACAATCTGATCTTGACCCTAAACCAAAGTGGTGGAGAGAGAATGAATTCTATGATTTCCATCAGGGTAAAGGTCACAAAACTAATAACTGCTTACGCTTGAAACATACTATTCAAGATCTGATTGATAAGGGAGACATCACGATTGACAATCATAAGAGCAATAATGATCATACAACATTCACAGAACCATTTCTGAAACATGGTCAAGAAGTTTCATTTTCTCAGCCTAATATGGGAGCAAAGGTCAATTATGCTTACCCTGGATATAATGCTGTTATCAATATGGTTGAACCCTGTCTCTCTGAGCATTGCAATGTCATCACAATTGTATGAAGAGATAGAGATCATCCTTTAGCTAATGTAGTTACTTGATCACAAGCTTAGGCACATCTAAACGGACAAATCCCAGATTCATCCAATGTCCCTAAGATGCCCTTCAATCTTTCTTCCACTTCCAAACAGAAGGTTGCTTCTAAATCTTCCAATCCTAAAGATACGAGGCCAACATCTTATAGCATTGTTCAAAAAATCCAACACAATAATGCAAAAATCTCCATGTTTGAGTTGCTTTGAATATCTCTGGCTCATAGAGGTATTCTAGACAAAGATTTTCTCAGATCCAATGTTCCTGACGACCTTGATTTAGATAGGTTCCAGACTATGGTTGGACATCTTACATCTCTGCAATATATCTCCTTTTCAAAGGAAGATGACAACTCCTCGAGTCACCCGCACAACCAACCCTTGCATATAGAAGTCTTGATCTAGAACTATAGAGTCAAATGTGTGTTGATAGATGGGGGTGCTAGCCTAAACATTTGTTCTTATAGCTTGGTCACACAATTGGGATTTTTAGAATTGGCTATTGATCCTAGAAAGAAAATAACTATAAAAGCCTATGATGAACAAGAAAGATCTTCTAAAGGCACCATTATCTTACCTATTAGAGCAGGGCTGGTTATCAGGGATACTATATGTCAAGTTCTTGATCTACCTTTGGCTTACAACATTGTTCTAGGGAGACCTTGGATACATGAAATGAAAGCTATTCCTTCTACATTCCACCAATGTTTGAAATTTCCTTATGAATGAGTGGAGGTCACTATTCCAGCAGACATATCCATCACTTGCAATACATTGAAGGAAGGTGCGGATAAACTTGTGCCTAATAATAGAGAATCTTCCATTAAGCCAACAAAAGAAGCATCCACATCTCAAATGGAAGACATGGCAAAAGAGGTCAATATCAAAGAAAATGGTATGAGAGAATATACTATAGAGCTAGTCTTATCCTTGACATCTCTCCCTATCTCCCCTAAGTCTTATGGATAGTTTTTAAAATAGTCTAAACCAGACTCTAAAGAACATCTTGAGGCATATAAAATAAATTTTGTAGCAACACAAGTCTCCAGGCAAGAATTTGAAGAATATGAAGCTGTGCTTGCATGGCTATACAAGGATGAACCTAAATCTCAAGCTGTTCCAACTAGTGACTCTACAGTATCCAAAATCCCTTCTAAGTCATATGGTCCAGGAGATAAATTGATAGGTAAGATGGGATATTCAAGTAAAGGACCTCTAGGAGTCAGAGGAAAAGGTCTTATAACACCTATCTCACATACTGGTAGGGAAAACAAAGATACTGTTGGCTTAGGCTTTAAAAAGAAACCCTTCCACCTCAAAGGTAATTGTTCTCATGTCATAGAGAAGATCGCACTAGGAGAAGCCCTTCTTAAGAAGGAAGAAACTAAACCATCAGATAGTGATTCAGACAGCTCATAACTTATCCCTTATGAGCATTTGCCTAAAGAAATCAAAGATCTCCTTGAAGCTGAAGATGATCCAATAAAAAGAATCAATGTAGTAGAAACACAAGAATCTACTATAGAGCAAGAGATAGTTGCAACACAAGAACCAACTAATCTCGAAGACAATCAAATAGAAAAAGAGGAAGGTGGTAGTTATTCTGAAATAGATTCCCATGAGTATGAATTCAAATCAGAAACTGAGGGTAACCCTTTTTGGGGTATTCATCCTGACTTTACACATGTTCTAAGATTTCCTAGAGGTCCTGAGTCAGAAGATTAATATAATGACTATGAATGGGGAGTCATTCCAGAGGAAGATGAGCTTATCACATAAAAACATGTTGATGTTATTCACCAATATGCACCTAAACCCAATGTATATCTAGAGAGAAGTAATGAACTTAATGAGTCTGATCCACCTATGGTTGAATTGGACTCCCACAATAACATTGAGCCTATTCATGAATGGAATGTCTTAAGTTGTAATATCACCTTTGAACTTGAGCATTGGGTTAGGACCAATGATGATAGATCCATATCCATAAATACTATCTCCCAATCTTTCCCCATTTTGACTATCCAACATCCTGAACTTCTTGATCAAACCTCCACAAATTTGAGCCATGGTATTTATACCTTCCTGAATGACTATGTCCTTGCTTGCTACCTCAATGTAGTTGAGCCTATGAGGACTTCCATCAGTGAACCAAGTGTTAGCATGATAGAGTTAGACATCAAGTATCTTAGTCAGAAAAATAAGAATAAAAATAAAAACAAAAGGAGTTCTGAGGGTGCAAACCACTTTGTGGCAATCTCAGAACCTACAAAAGTAAAAATAAAAGATGTATCCGAAGGTGAAAACCTCTTTGGGGCACCTAAGGATGAGATATTTGATGTTCTTTCAAGTCATTTATAGGATAGATCTCTAGTTCTAATTGAGCCCACTCAATCCATCAACTTGGGAATAACAAAAGAACCATAGTTGATTCATGTAGCACAATCTTTATCAGAAGAAGAGAAGAAAAAATTTACAACATTCCTAACAAAAAAGAAGATCAACTTTGCATGGAAATATTCAAATATGCTAGGGTTGGATCCCAATCTTATAATGCATCATTTATCTATAGCTCCAAATGTCAAACCTATTAAGTAAAAGTTAAGAAAGATGCATCCTCATGTTGCACTCTTGGTAAAAGTTGTACTAGAGAAGCTACTAAAAGCTGGATTCATCTGAGTTATTGATTATGCATAATGGATCTCTAATATTGTACCTATTTCAAAACTAGATAAATCAATCAGAGTGTGCACAGACTTTAGAGATGTGAACAAAGCATGCCCTAAGGATGATTTTCCACTACCTAATATTGATATGATAGTGGACATGATTGCGGGTTTCGAGATGTATTCCTTAGTGGATGGTTTTTCTGGATATAATCAAATAAAAATTGCTCCAGAAGATCAAGAGAAAATTGCTTTCACATGTGCATGGGGTACCTTCTGTTGGAATGTCATGCCATTTGGGCTTAAGAATGCTGGTGCTACATATCAGAGAGCTATGACTTCTATTTTTCATGACATGATGCACAAAACTATGGAGGATTATGTTGATGATACTTTAGCAAAATCTATGATTAGAGCTGAACATCTAAATGACTTGAGCAAAATACTAGATAGAATGGAAAAATTTAGTCTCAGATTAAATCCTAAGAAATGTGCTTTTGGTGTCACTTCTGGAAAGCTCTTAGGATACATAGTCTCAAAGAAAGGCATTGAAGTTGATCCAGCTAAGTAAAGGCTATAATGGAGATGCAACCCTCAAAGAATATTAGTCAAATGAGGACATTGCAAGGGAGAGTTCAATCTATCAGAAGATTCACATCATAGCTTGCAGACACATCACAACCTTTTTCAAAAACATTACATAAAGGTGTGACCTTTGCATGGAATGAAGAATGTGAAAAGAACTTTGACCATATCAAACAATATCTATCAAATCCTCCTATCTTGATGCCTCCTATTCAAGGGAAGCCATTGATCTTATATGTCTCTGCAATAGATACATCATTGGGGGCATTGCTAGCACAACATGATGAGAATAAAAAGGAAAGAGCTATATACTATATTAGTAGAACATTGGTTACATATGAGAAGAACTATTCAATGATTGAGAAAGCTTGTCTAGCTGTGATCTTTGCATCACAGAAACTAAGACATTACATGTTAGCTCATACCATACATTTGATAGCTAAAATTGATCCACTAAAGTACCTACTAAGCAAAGCTGCCCTCACGAGTAGGTTAGCCAAATGGGTCATGCTCTTATGTGAATTTGACATTGAATATGTTGAAAGGAAAGCTATAAAAGGACATGTAATTTTTGATCAATTAGCAGATGCACCTATGATTGATGATACACCAATGCAAATAGAATTTCCAAATTCCTCTATCATGACTCTTTCTTCTAGAGAATGGTAGTTATTCTTTGATGGCTCCTATACACAGAATGGATCAAGAGCAGGCATATTGTTCATAACTCCTCAAGGATACTCCATACCTAAAGCATTCTGATTAAAGTTGCACAAACAATATTGCTGAGTATGAAGCCCTTCTTAATGGCATGAAACTAGCAATTGAGTGCAGAGTAACAGAGATACACATTCATGGAGACTCTCAACTTGTTATCCATGAAGTCAATGATGTATACCAAACTAAAGATGAAAATCTCATTCCTTACAAGAGAATGGTAGACGATCTAAAGAAGTATTTCATATCTATCACATTTGAGAAAATTCCCAGAACATAGAACAAGGCTACCGATGCAATGGCAATGCTATCTACTCTATTACATCAGCCTGAAAATGAGCTATGATATGAGTTCCTGGTGGAAGCACTATCTTATCCTGCATATGATTCCCCTAAAACTGACATGATCTGCACTGTTGTTGGTCATGATTCATCCATATATAAAAACCTATTCTCCTATCTCAAAGACCAAATCATTCCTGATACCTTCAACAACCATGAAAAGAGATACCTTATCCGTAATGCCTCTTGATATGTCATCATTGGTCACGATTAGTACAAACAAGGTCTAGATGGTACACTACTTAGATGTTTAGAATGAGAAGAGTCTCAAATTGCATTAGAGGAAGTTCATGAAAGTATTTTTGGGTCACACTCGAATGGTTTAACACTAGCTCAAAAACTTATTAGGGCTGGGTACTATTGGCCTAAAATGGAGAAAGAGGCTATCAAATTTGCTAAGAATTGTCAAAAGTGTCAAGTACATGGCAACTTAATTCATGCTTCAAGGAGAGATCTAATTCCCTTCACTACACAATGGCCTTTTTATCAATGGGCATTTGATCTTATAGGATCTATACATCCTCATTCTTCTAATGGACATACCCATATGATCATAGCTACAAATTATTTTACAAAATGGGTAGAAGCAGTTCCCTTAACACAAGAAACTGGGAAACAAATATCTATGTTCATCCTGAACTATATCATATGCAGATATGGGATCCCTCATTCTGTTATCACAGATAATGGGGGACAATTCAAGAATAAAGACTTAGATGATTTATGTACCAAATTCAAGATAACACAACATTGGTCTTCTATCTACTATCCTCAAGGGAATGGACAAGCAAAGGCTTCAAACAAGAATCTGTTGAAAATCTTGCATCAAATAGTTAATAAAATAGGAAGAGACTGGCATCTCATGATCAATCTAGCTCTCTGGGCCTATAGAACAAGTATCAGAACACCTACAGGGTGTACAACTTTCACTTTAGTTTATGGGTCTGAAGCGGTACTGCCTATTGAGGTTGAAATCCCATCACTAAGAATCAGAATGCATGGTCTAGTAACTGATGATGACTATAGAGTGTCTAGGTTGCAAGAGCTTGAACTACTAGATGAGTGCAGACAAGCAGCATATGATCATCTCAGAGTATATCATAAGAGAATGTCTAGAGGTTACAACAAGAAAGTCAGACACAGAGAATTTCAGGTTGGTGATCTAGTCTTGAGAGAGAATCTTAAAAATCAATCACATCGAGAATGCAAGGGAAAGTTTGAACCCAATTGGCTGGGTCCCTTTGTAATCACTGCTACTTTTGGCTCTGGTGCCTATCAAATCTCAATGACTAAAGGAGAACAGCTCCGAGAACCAATCAATGCTCTCCATCTGAAGAAATTCTATGCCTAAGGCATTCAGTGTTTGGTAAAATGTCCTGAAAAAAATCTTTAAAATCTGAAAAAGTCCTGAAAAAATGAACATCTTGGTGAAAACCTAGCAATAGGCACCTTGATGATTCACAAAAAAATTGAAAAAATGAAAAGTACAAAAAAATTTGAAAATATCAAAAAGTACAAAAAAAATTGAAAAAATGAAAAATACAAAAAAATGAGAAAAGGAAAAAAAAGTGCCTTGGTGAAAACCTGGAAACAGGCGCCTTGGTAGAAAAAATAGAATCTCTACCAAGATGGTGAAAACCTAGCAAATGGGTGCCACTTGTTCAAAATTCTCCATCTATCAGCATAATCTTGGTCTTTCCCAGCTTTCAGTCTTGCTTTAGTTTGTACATATCCCTTGGTTTGTTCCCATTTCCAGTTTTCAATAAGTCGGTTGGTACACCAATTGGCTCATGCATCTATATCCTATCAATGCCAAACACTTGGGGGTAATCAAAGTCATATCCTATGGCCTCCAATGTATCTTAGACGTATCATATCCAGTCAGAGTCCTTTGAAGCTTCATCTAAGTCAGTCAGTCTGTCTTGTCTCTAGAAAGGATTTTGCATCTACAACAATGCAATCAAACATCAACACAAAACAATCTATGCTTTTTACATGCTTTTATCTCCTTGTATGCTTACTGATTTGCATTGAGATTTTTGCATATTTTGTTCCCACGAGCTCTTCAATGATGTCCTTTACAGGATTTAGAGAGTGATGACAGGGGGTATAATATTTTCTTTGTTTTCTTCTTGTATGTGAAAATCTAACAACTTTAGAAATTATGGATTGAAATGGTGTCTAACTGTAAGAGCCTCTATCTCAAATTGGATGGCCATGCGTACCTTGACCATTGATACCCAAAAAATTCAAGGAAGTTTGATCTAACCATTGTCTTTTTTGAGTGAGTTCTATCTCCTACTGTGAAACACGATCTTGCCTAAGGATGTGAACGATAAAGGGTCACTACGGGTAATTCACACTGGATTTAGAATGATCTCTTGACTGTTTGATGTGTTTGTATGCAAGACATATTCAGGTCATCACGACGTTTGTGTTTTGATGCTTATACAAATTGCTATATCAAAATGGACATGATATTCAGGTCATCCTGGTGTTGGTGCCTTGGTGCTTATATCTAATCCAACATTCCAAAAATAAAATCAATATTCATATGTCGATGGTTGACTAACCAGTGGGTGTTGTATTGATTCTTGTGCATAAAAATTGATATTCATATGTCTATGGTTTCATCACTAGTGGGCATTGTATTTATCCGATTACTTAAAAATTCAATGGTGAGAATGACCAACACATGATCAATGACTAGGTCCTAGGTCTTAGGTTTCATTTCATATTGCATGTCTCTTTGCATTTTTACATGTTTGCATGATCTCACAATGGTTAAACGAACTTCAATGCTTAAACAATTCCTCAATTGTCTCTTCAAATCTAACAAGAGCTAAAACCTAACTCAAAGGTCTCTTCATAGAGTCACAAGCAGTTATCCTCCTGGGTTAAACATCTTTTTTTGACATAAGACTGAGTACTTGTCTTCATCAATACCTGCAAAACATATCATGTGTATCATTGCATTTACATATCATAATCATCTATTGCATTACAATTCATCCATGTGCATAAGCATAAATCATACATACATCTTTCCCTAATAAAATACATCTTTGCATAACATCCATACATATGAAAGAAATCATTGCATTGCATTGATCCATACATTAATTCTACACTAATCATAGCATTAACATCACATGATATCATCATAAATCAAAACATGACAAGTACACATGAAGTCACAACCAAAATATCGATCTCATATATATATCAAAAAAATCTCAAAATAGTTAGGGGTGCACTATTGGCACAGTGTACAAAAGAATACACTCATGTGAGCTATCAAAAGTTAGAATAGTATATCAATGATCAAAAGAACAAAGTATATCAGAACATATCAAAACAGGTCAGATGTCATCCTGATCCTCTACATCTGGTGGAGGTGGAGGTGGTGCATCTGGTACTGCCTCTCCTCTGGGTGCTCTGGCTCCCTCTGATGCCATCATATACTAAGAGTATGAAGGGACTCTCTATTTAGTTGGAATAACCATATAATATGTGGACACATAATAGGCCACCCAAGAAGTCTAATGAATCACCTCTACCTATAATCTCTGTACCTCTGCACAAAGCTCAGTGTGCTACCTATCTGCCTTTATGTATCACTCCTCCCACTGAGCACTGCAAACCTTCAGGTCCCTGACCTGTAATCTAAGCCTCCTCATGACCTCCTATGTAGACAATGGCACACTAGGCTTAGAATCTGCCACTGGCATGTCAGTATCCTCTACGGGCTGCTCTATGGTCTTTGCTCTTTGCACCTTACAACGTCTGACCTCGACACCTAAATAAAATCCTGTATCCTCCTGTATCAGATCAGTACCACCACCCATAACCTGCTCTGATACAAGTACCTCATCATCTATGCCAACACTCCCTAGAGTACCGCCCTCTCCCCTAGTCCGTCTATGAGAACCTGTCAATCTACTTGCTGTAGAACTAGTGGGATGAGGGGGCCTCATCTGTCCTGATGGTCTCTATGGTGGAGCCATCGCTCTAGGTCTTGGAGGGACCTTGTCTCATCGGTGCTCTAGTCACATCCATCACCTCATCCATGGATGGTATCAGCTCTATAGGATCTAAGATTCTATGGATAGGATGGTCAGCAAGCCAAGTAATGAATCCATCTGTAACTCCAGCATCAAGTACCTCTGGTCTATACTCCCAATCTCTACCAATGATAGCACTATACTCCTATGAACACAAAGTGTAAGAGAGCCTCATGGTCCATCTGAGTCTAAGCTCACAAGCTATTTGAGCATAGGTAGCATAATCCTCTGGGGCATCCTATAGTCATCCATACTGCCGCCACACCCTGGTAATAAGGAATTTCTCTATAGTGGAGGATGACCTCCCGATCAGCACACGGCTCTGAAAGAAGAAACTAAACTGCTCTTGTGCAGTCGGCCAAAGCTCAATAGCTACATATGGTCTCCATTGAACAAAAGTCATATCATCAAGGCATCACCTCTAGTACTCCACATGGACCATCCACCCCTGTATGACATATCCATCATATATATATATATATATATATATATATATATATATATATATATATATATAATAGGCTCCTGAGGTTGCCTCTAGGAGGTACATACTGGTCTCAAAATTAGGATATGCTCCCATGCCCAGATCTGTAGAACTAAGGCTCTAGCTACAAAAGACTTGCTCTCCTGATACACTACCTCATGCATCTCAGAGAACATATGGGCCAAAAGACACTAACCCCAAGCCAACTCAGAGGGAGTCACCATCAAACGTGCTACCATAGGGGCCCAACCCATCAAAAGACCATTTTGCTAACAGTCAGACATAATAATACCCCCGATCATCTTGACAATGATACACTCCAGCCAGTACGTCTGTCCATATCGCTGCACTAGGGTCTCCCAAGAAATAGAGGCAATCATCTAGGTATCATTTTCAAATACATGTCGAAAGGATAATAGACTTGAGTTCCCCGAACTCACATACTTTGGTCACCGGCCTACATGGAACGGAATGCGTAGTATTCGATACACAGCCTCAGGGGTAACAGTGATCTCCCCAGTCAGCAGGTGGAATGTCTGGGTCTCTGAATGAAATCTCTCAATTAGAGCAGTCAAAAGTTTGTGATTTACCCTAATCTTGGGTAAATGTATAAGGTACTCAAATCCACAAGAAGTAAGGTGTACCCTCATAGGGTCTGGTAGCAACACACATAGTCTCTGCGTAGTTGGATGTGAAATTCGTACATGAGTATCTGGATATATGACCTACACAGTACATAAGCAGGAAATCCTATTAGTACTTTGGTTATAGAATAGGTTACAAAGGTAGAAATTGGACATTTCAGTATTTCACAATGTAGGTTAAAAGGTCAGAAATCAGGCTACAGAATCAGACAATTCAAAAATTTGAACTAGTAATGAGTTTTTGGCTCATTGTTTTCCATACGACACTTCAGACTGGCAGGGAAAGTCATACGAGTTTCTACATCATACCATACGCCAAAGCATAGTGATACGATAGTGCATCCCTCATCGTATGAGTTATGAGGGACCTAATGAAACGTCGTACGACTCTTGGGTCCCTTTGATACAAGTCTTGGGGGCTTATGAAACGACAACCTATCTACAATTCAAAAGTCATATGAGTCTCACTGGAGAGCCGTATGAGTTTCCATGCATTCAAAATTTCAAAATTGAAAAGCGTACGAAAAATCCTAAAAATGCTATAAATCATGGAAAAATTGAACTTTTAGCAAAGCAAAGAGGTCCACCTATCGGATGTCTGTATTGCTGAGGTCTCTGGTGTCTCTGACTGCACTCAAATCGATGCAAACTCATAGGTACCTTTGGTTTTGCCATTTTCTCACCCAGAGGGCTCCACAAGATTTCTAAAGTCAAAAGGTTGAAATGAATTGAAAATGACCCTTCCGGTCTTTATATAGCTTTTGACCTAATTTTCAAAAGTGCTCCGTTTTTCACAAAAATTGCACCCCTAGCTAATTTCGACATTCTAAACCCATTTTCAGGATCAAAATCAAAATCTGAGATCTTTTACTATGTCAAAATCATGATTAAAAATTTTCAGACCCAGGATGGTCTACTACTTGCATAATCAACCTTCCATCATCACAGAAATCCAGTATTCAACTTAACTAATTATCTTATGTCAAACTATCAAAATTTCAACTTGGTCAACCATGGTCAACTTATGGTCAAACCTAGTCAAAATTGGTCTCTAGGACCTCTAAACGATGCAAAATGCATTCTTGAACGTGTTTAACCACTTCTCAAATCAATTAACATGCTTCTAAACTATCAACAATGACTTTTCTTGTCAGATTTCAATTTTTATCCCAAAGGGGGCATGGCATTGCATATCATTCAAAGTCTATAATCTAAAGCTAAAATCATATCTTTCCTCAGTAATCAAGACAAAAACCATGTCTACTTGTTGATTCATCAAAATACCTCATCACTCAGGGCAAATCAATCATCGCTTGGGGCATATCAGATTCATCGAGATCCATATCAATCTGGTATTCTCTTAATCTTGTAGACTGTATCAGTTTTTCATAACCATCAGTTCATTAGTGTTATTTCCTTGGTTCTTTGTAACTGAAGGGTTCATATGTGATACCAATGTGATTCTTATCGACAATCAGGTCTGGAATCGGTCACTCACTTCTTCGCAATCATAAGGTTCAGAATCAGGTGTTTTGACACTTCTTTGCAATCATCGGTTCATTACTATTATAGTTAACATTATCTTTGGTAATTTATTACCTAATATCTTCATATCAATTTCAATTTCAAATCAATTTCTATTTCATATCAATTTCAATTTCAAACATCAGTTTCAACATCATACACAGACTGTCTTTGAACCACTGCGCTTCGCACAGTGATTCAAAGAGGGGCAAAATGTAATACCCCAAAAATGGGCTATAGGTTCATTAACCTCCTACATCTTCAAATCGAATGAAATCGACATCAAAGTCCTAACCTAAGGCACATTTGCACATTATCGAATCTTAATTGATTATCCTAAATTCTATATCGGGAAATATTCATAGTAATATTCCTATTTATCCTAATTATCTTTAATTTACTGATTATTTGGTGATAAATCTTATTTATCCTAAAGTTTGATTAATTGAATATTCTAAATATTTAATTAATTAGATTTAATACCGCCACTTAATTATTTAAATAGATTTAATTATATTCATTCCTAAATTGTATTATTTAAAATTTGACAATAAATCAAATATCCTATGACTAATTGATTAAATTCTTATTTAATTAATTGAAGTTAATTGTCAAATTTAATGATATAGTTTTTGAATAAAAGTTTGATTTAATAATTGATTAACCCATAAATCAATTGTTTTATTTTTAAAATCAGTTAAGTTGAGGATAAATCACTTTATTTATTTAATTAATTCATAATTAATTATGCACATCCAAAAAATAGTTAAGCTTTAAATCAGAAAATCAATTCAAGTTGTTTTAAAAATAAGCTCAACTCTCTTTTGAGTTGGAAGCTAATCTCAACTTCTGATTTAAATCAAAAAGTTGTTTTTGCATGATTTTTTGTGAGTTAACTATCTTTAATTCCTTGTTGACTCAAAAATCAACCTGAGTGATTTATGGCTTTTTCCATGCATCCCCAAAGCCTTGGATTTCTATAAAATCAAGGCTCAGCTCTTCATAATTCATCTCATGAATTTGTAAACTTACTCTGCCAAATTGTCAAGCTCACAATTCTCGAATTTGCACAATCATGCTGGTGAATTGACATATGAAGAATTGAAGCTTCTTTGCAAATCAACAAATTTTTGTGAGATCAATCTTGTTTTTAATCATTGTAGTTTCATATTTAGCATATCATTGTTAGCTTGCATTGCATATCAGTTTTCTTTCATCTAGAATAGATTTCATACAATTTATTTCATCTTATTGCATCTAAAATACCAAAAATATAGATTAATTTTCATTCATCTCATATCTAGATTCTACATTCAAATCCTTCGTTTAGGTGTCGTCAAGGTCACTGATCTCAGTCTAATCTGAGAATACATACTCGCATCTACTAGAAGGCAGTAAATTGTCTGGTTAGTTTAGTTTCCATTTCACTACACGATTTTGATTTTAGCTAACCTCTAATGTTTTACTAAAGTGTTGTGTCTATAGCTAGGTACAAAATTCACACACACAACTTCATCATTGACTACAAAAGTCTTATGTCTTCTAGATCTGTCAGCTCTGTCTTTGTATTTTTGATTACTTTTCTCCAACTTATGTTTCACATATTCATGCAATGTCTTCATGAAATCAGAAAACTTTACTCCTTTAGCACTTCTCTTTCCTTCATCAGCAATATCCCTCAAATCTGATATACCTCTCAGTTGTATGCCATTTACAATCCCAAAAGGTGTTTTTCTAGTATTCCTATTCACTGAATTATTGTATGCAAACTCTGCTTGTGCCAATACAGAATCCCAATTACTCAGTGTGTCTCCAACTAAACATCTCAAAAGATTACCCAAGCTTCTATTCACAACTTTTGTTTTCCATCAATATGTGGGTGAAATGTAGAACTATATTTCAACTCAGTGCCGAAATTTCTCTAAAGGGTCTTCCAAAAGTATCTAACAAATTTACTGTCTTGGTCAGAGATATGATACTCCTCGGTAATCTATGCAATCTGACAATTTCCTTAAAGAAAAGATCTGCTATATGTACTAAATCTGATGTATTTCTACAGGGTATAAAATGTGCCATTTTAGAAAATCTATCCACAACAACAAATATAGAATCATTACCTCTCACTATCTTTGGTAAGCCAAGAACAAAATCCATATTGATATCAATCCAAGGTTTGTCAAGAATAGAAATCAGTGTATACAATCCAATATTATGACTTACTCATTTTGCAACTTCACAAATTCCACAACTTTTCACAAATTTCTGAACATCCTTATACAACTATGGCCAAAAGTATTTCTCCTTAAGACAATTCAATGTCTTGTCAACACCAAAGTGTCCAGCCAAACCACTACTATGTTTCTCCTTTATCAAATTAGTTCTCATTGATCCTTTCGGTATACACAACTGAATACCTTTAAACAACATACCTCCTTGAATAAAATAGTCTTCCCATTTAGTACGCAGTTGATATTGAATAGATGCTCTGCACTTTCTCCACAACTTAGAAAAATCAGGATCAAATTCATACGAATCTCTCATGTCATCAAAACCAAGAACTTCAATTTTTATCTCGTTCATCAAAGATCTTCTTCTACTCAATGCATCAACAACTCAGTTAGTGACTCCACTCTTATGTTTTATCACAAATGTATAACTCTACAAATATTCAACCCATTTCATATGTCTCTGATTCAACTTATTCTTACTACCCAAATACTATAAAGCTTTATGATCGGTATACAACACAAATTCACTCGGTATCAAATAATGTTTCCATTTCTTCAGGGCTTGAACAATAGCATAGAATTCTTGATCATACACAAAATATTTCCTTTTTGCATCATTCAACTTTTCACTAAAGAAAGCAATAGGTTTACCTTCTTGACTCAGCACAACTCCTATCGCACTTCCACTTGCGTCACATTCTAATTGAAATACCGTATTGAAATCAGGCAATGCTAATATAGGCAATTGAACAACCTTCTGCTTCAGAGTCTCAAAACTGTTATCAGCTCCATGTGTCCACTTGAATTCTCTTTTATATCCTCTCATAGTCTCAGTCATAGCATTACAAATTGAACTAAAATTTCTAATGAACTTTCGGTAAAAACTTGCCAAACCATGAAATTATCTTACCTCACTAGCATTCTCAGGTGTAGACCAATTAAAAATAGCTTCAACCTTTTCAGGATCCATCTTCAAACCATCAGCTGAAATCACAAATCCCAAATACACAATCTCCTCCAGCATGAAAGAAATTTTTTTCAGATTTATCAACAACTTTTCTTCTTTCAACCTCTGCAATACTTGTTTAAGATGCAAAAAATGTTCTTGTCTAGTCTTACTAAATATTTGAATATCATCTAGGTATACAACTATAATCTACCTAAGAATTTCTTCAAAACTTCATTCATCAACGTCATAAAAGTACTCGGTGCATTAGTTAAACCAAAAGGCATAACCAACCACTCATACAAACCTTTTTTTGTCTTAAAATCAGTCTTCCACTCATCACCCTCTCTGATTCTGATCTAATGATACCCACTTTTCAAATAAATTTTGGTAAAATACTTTTCTCCAGTCAAATTGTCCATTATGTCATCCATTATCGGTATAGGAAACCTATATTTCACTCTTATCTTGTTGATTTCTCTGGAATATGTACACATTCTCCATTCTCCATTCTTCTTAGGTGCCAATACAATAGGTACTACACAAGGACTCAAACTTTCTCAAATCAAAACTTTCTGCAATAATTCTTGAATCTGTTGATTTAATTCCTGATTCTTGGTAGGTGTTAACGGATGTGGTGCCTTATTCGGTAAAATAGCTCCAGGGATTAGATCCATGCAATGATCAATGCTTCTCTTTGGTGGAAAACCATTAGGTACATTATCAAAAATAATCTCACTTTATTCAGTAATTTATCAATCTCTTCACGTATGCTATCCTCCATTTTCGTACTTGGTTTGTTAGGAATCACAACAAAACATACATCATTCTTCTTCAAATCCTTAACAAAATTTTTTCCTTCCATCAAGCAAACTTTCACAGATGTACAAACATTACTAACAGGTTCTTCAATCAAAGGTAATAAAATTTGTCTTCTCCCATAAGCCCAAATAGTATATTTATGTAATCCCCCATCATATATAGCATGTCTATCATATTGCTAAGGTCTAGCCAATAAAATATGACAAGAATCCATAGCCATGATATCACATAACACCTTATCATAGTACTTTCCAATTTTCAAATTCACACAACATTGTTCACTTACCAAAAGTGTATGCTCATCCTTGATCCATGAAATTTGATAGGGCTTCAGGTGTTCCAACCTTTTCAACTGCAACTTTTTAACCATTTCCTTAGATGCCAAGTTCTCCGAGCTTCCACTATCAATGATTACCTTCCATACTTCATTAGAAACTCTACATCTAGTCTTGAACAAACTTTTCCTTACCGGATCTTCCTTATTACTTTCACTCCAAAGTGCTCTCCTTACCATCATGTTCTTTTCCTTCTTAGGTTCAATCGGTGACTCTTCTTGCACCAAAGCATTTCTACTGCTACTAACCTTCTTACTTGGATGTGTACACTCAAATGATCTATGTCCTTCTTCTCCATAATTGTAACAAGTTCCTCAGAAACCACCTCTGTTATAACCACCTCAGTAGTTATTGCCTCTTCCTCTAGATGAACTTTCACCTTTCCACTCGGTCTTGCCTTTATCCAGATTTGTCTTTTCTAGTTCAGATCTACTATTTTCACCATAAGATCTACCTCTTCCTCTATGGAATCTACCACCTCTACCTCTTTGTCTTTGCTCATGTCTTTTGTTCAATTTTTCCTCGAATTTAATGCAAATTGATAAGCTTCTTCAATGTTTTCCAACTTAACCAAACTGATTTCTTCTTGGATGGAAACTCTCAATCCATTCAGGTACCTAGAAATTCTTTCCACATCATCTTCATCATGTCTAGATTTGATATCTAATCTATAGAATTCCTCAGTATACTCTTTTACCGAGCTATCTTTCTATTTAAAACTTTGCATTTGCCTAACTAGGTTAATCTAATAATCACAAGGTAAGAGATTTCCTTTTAATTTATTCACCATCTTATTCCATACCTTAATTTTGTCTTTGCCTTTCCTCTTTCTGTGCAACTATAGATGTTCCCACCACAAGGATGCATGACTTTTCAACTTTGTGCTTGCAATTTTCACCTTCTTTTCCTCAGGGATATTTTCATATTCAAAGTACTTTTCCATCTCGGTGATCCAGTCCACCAATTCATTTGAATCCAATTTTCCATTATACTCAGGAGGATTGAAGTTTGGTGTAGATTTCATATTTGTCAAATATTTCAACAATCTTTCCTCACCTTGATCCATCATCGGTGCAGGTTCTACATCATCTCTTTCTTCCTCAATTTCATCATCACTAACATCTTCAAGATGTCTTCCTCTTCATTGGGCTATCTCAATAGCTTCTAATCTAGAAACAAGTTGTCTCAACATGTCTACCAATCCTAGATCTACATCTCACCTCCCACGAACCATCTTGAAACCTTCTATAATTGCAGGCCATATCACAATCTGCTACCCCACAATAAATCATCTAGGGTTTGACAAGAAGGAACCCTCAAACCTAGATTCACAAACCTAGATCCAGATCTCACCTCAGCTCTGATACCACTTGACACATGGGAGGATGAGGAGAGGGGCCAAAGGCACACCCTAACTAGATCCACCTTGCAAAGATCACACGGGGAAGAAACAAACACACAAGTGAGAGAGAGAATGCAGATCAACTTCTTATATTCATTCAAATTGATCCATACATGCTAGGATGTAAGGCCTTCCCAGTTAGCACCATTTATTACAATTCAAGTACATAAGTCCTCCAACATGCGAGGATTTGAAATTATCTTCTATCTTCTATCTTCTGCTACTGATGTCCTAATTGATGTCTCATTCCTCTTCTCCTAATACTACAACTAAATATTACAATATATACAAGAGGCTACCGAACAAGTCAGCCTTCAGATCCACCATCAATGGAAGGAAGGACCAGATCTAGGTCCACACGCTTCCTAATGATAGATTCCAACATTAAATCCATGACCATAATTAATTGCACAAGTCAGCCTCAACAAAAATCCAAAGCAAACAACTCGGTAAGCAAGGATGACCGAGCGCAAGACAAGCATCACCGAGCACTAGGGAATTAACTGAGCACCCGAGAGATAACCGACCAACTCGGTTAACAAAGGAAATCGAACAACTACCAAACCATCTCGGTCAAATAAGGAACCGAGCATCATAGGAAAACACAAACATGTTTTTGGTGACATAGGACTACCAAGGACCTGAGATGCTCCTGCATCAGTTATAATAGTAATATGTAGACAACCATTGCTATAAACATGCTTATAATACAATTTTAAATAAATAATATAAACTTAATGTCTAATAAACTATATTATAATCAATTTGATGCAAACGATATGAGATACAATATACCCATAATAATTATGTGTAAAGAGGCATATGTATCTTCATTAAATCTAATATTAAATATATTTTAAAAATAATAAAAATATGAATGCCAAATATTAGGATACTACATTATGTAGAATTTTTCTCCCAAATTCATTTTTAACCCATTTATGAATTTATAATGAAATAAAAATAACATTCAAGATAAGTTAAAACTCTATCATAATATTTTAGAATAATATAAATAAATATAAAAACATTAATGCACTTTATAAAATAAAATAAGGGAAATAATTATGATACAAATCTACAATAGTTTTAATGTTGCTTGAGGAATAATAAGGAGACTGCCACTTTACAATTGATAATTTTAAATTTTGTATATTTCAATTATTTTTATATGTGCTATTTTAAATACATGTTTCTTTATTGTATTTTAACATTGATATGAACCTATCTTTCTTCTTTTGACTATGATTCTCTTTATTGAATTTCAAATTTGAATTTATCTTCTCATCTCCTCATAACTAAAACTATCATATGATGATATCTTATGAGTTCCTATTGTCTATATATATAGTATAAATACTATTGAAAAATCTGGATTGATCTTTGATGTTTCCTAATCAAAATTCAATATTTCCTTACACTAGGTTATATTGTGGATTTTTTATTGCAAGAAGTTAAGATTAATTATAGAGAAAAACATGAGGTTATCATGGAATACTAAATGAAAAGCCTAAAAAACAATAAAAAGACGCATTAAAGGATTTCAGAGAATAAGCACCAAATTACAAAACACATTTGTTCTCTTGTAGAATACTATATAAGTCAAGCCTATTTTTTATTTTCAAAAAACCAACAATTACCAGTGAAAAAAATAAGACAACATCAATAGCTATAGGATATTATAGTTGTAAAAAATCATGGAAAAAACCAACTGAGTCTCTATTTCATCACCTTTGTGTATTCTTGGAGTTCCAATGTTTGAACTTATATAGATTCTTTAGGAAAGAATGGTCTCAAATACATTGAAAATAAAAGAGAATATAAATATGAATCCTAAATAATGCGTCATGAGGAATTTGATTCTCCATTTCCTTTAATAATAACATAAAATTGAAGGAGAAGGTCATGTCTTTTCTTTTCTTGTTTGATGTTGAATGGTGCTATTGGAATATTCTAGAGCTAGAGAGATAGATGAGTACAAATTATTTGAATTTCAATTTGATGTCGGAGGATTGTGTTATAGAAAATAGAAAGACAACAAAATATCCAAATAGATTTAATAATCACATGTCTACAAGAGTGGGATAGAATGTTGAATTATTGAGAGGTACCAAGGGGACTTTCTATTCAGGACCCCACTGAAGGGAATACGATAGGCAAAGAGGTGAAGAGTGAGTGCCATAATTGATGAGTATAGGAACAAAGAAAAAATTCATGTTGTATAGACTCCATTTTGACATATAAGAGATAAATTAGAAGATGTGAAATAAATTTAAGTTGGTGACTGATGGGAATTTTAAGATGAAGAAATTCTCATGATAATACTTGATATTAAATGTCTACTTTTGGACTAGCAAAGGTATAATTCCACTTCCCATTGAAATAGGGTGAGATGGTTATTAAAAAAATAAGTTGTTAATAAATAGTTTCAATTGTTAAAAAGTGATGTTATGAAAATTATGCCATCTCTAATCATTCACAAATATTTCATGATGATCTATAGATAAAAACACATAGATCTCATTTGTGACTAACTATTGAATTTGATGAATTTATTACTTATCAAAGGATGATAAGTTGAACTAGGTTTTAAGAAGAGTCAACGATTTACATTAGAAGGTAGAAAGGTTTTGGGAAGAGACACTACGATGAATGAATTTTATGTTGTCATTGACAGAAACTACACATGATTCTCATGGTCACTTGACATATTTTGTGATTACTAAATGTGAGATTATAAATTTGGATAAGTATAGTAAAATAGGGACAGTGTATAGGCTTTGGTAAATAGATCAGCATGGATAGGTATAGTGGAATTTTGAGTTGCAAAGCTAGTGAAAGATTATACAAAGTACATATTATATGTTACTTTATGATCGTACCTATTTGTATTATCATTTTTTCAAGTTATAGAGTTCTGAGTATCGGTTATGTAGTAAATTGTGAAGAACAGTGACTGTCAACCATTGGATCGATTAATGATCCTAATAGATTGATGATCTGACTTGATTGCGAGTCATAATTGATAGAGCTAACATGCTTTATGATATATGTATATTTGGTCAAGGTTAACATGAAGATTAAATTATTGATTTGGTTGATGTTCTACATGCTACACTTTATGTTCTTGAGGTTGACTAGTTGAAATATTGTTTTTGCAATTAGGTATATTAGATCAAGTTTTTGAATTGATTTGAGAGAGTGAAGTACATATTTTCTATGTGGACATATTATATGTGAGAAGAACCTGAATACAAAGGATAGGTTGATGATTTTTTACTATACCTACATGGAGCTGTATAGGCATAGTTGATGCTATTTCTCTATTTGTTTTATTGGATTTTATTCGAATCATTTTGTATGGAAGTGAGACTTTATATGTTGTAATCTGAGGAGTGATCTCTAGGAAGTGTACCTGAATGCATGTGCATTCCCCTTTGTACTCAAACCTTTGATAGGGTTATCACTTCTACAAAGTAATCATTTGTGGATTTCATCCCCATTGTAGTTCTACTGGGATATATTACATATATGTGTTGACATTGATGTTTTTTCATTGATATCAAAATATTACATTTGTTTCGACGGTGTTTCTGGTGAATGCAGTAAAGTGTTGTGGTTTGTTAGAGAATTGTACTAAGTATCATAATTTTCAATGTTATAGAAATGTTGAGGAATTTCTATACTTAATCTTGGTTAGTTGCAGAGGTTCATTATATGATTGAAGTAAATTATAGATAATTTATTAGAGATAATTTTTGGTGTCTAGCCTTTAGGTTAAGAAATTTTAATTTTTATCTATTTTTAATTTTTATGCTCTATTTTTTTATAATATTTATTTTATCCTTATGAATATAGTGTTTCACCTCATATTTGAATTTTATTTGGTTGTTACCTTTGAAAGTTCACTTATTTTGGTTTGTGTTTCATCATTAGTTCCTTTGATTTCTCCTTTACAATGCATATCATGATTTTACTATGTATTTGCATCAAGATAAGGGATGAAAAAGTGTCCATAAAAATATATAATTTCATAATATAATTATGCTACTAAAATTAAAATTGGTCCATATATTCCGATCATTATAATCATTATGTCTTAATCATACTTTCTAGTAGCATAATCACATTATAACATGAGTGTATTAGAGTTTGACCAAGAGAAAATCCCATCATTAAACATGGAATAATTTTGAATTATCATCTTAAACCTTCTTCCTTGTCAACTGAACATGTTTTTGAATGAAATTTGATGAAACATCCACATTGTCAAACTATTTTTTTAGATTTATAACAAAATATTTTTCTTTTACAATTTAAGTTTAAATTAAAGTATCAATTTTTATACTTTTAGTGATGTCTCAAATACATAAATGTTACTTCTTCTACATATGTTTTTCTACAAGTTGGCTATGTGCAGATCAAAGGCAGGTTTTAAATGGTCTTTTCCTAAAATGGAAAACACTAATCTTGGTGCCCTGCACCATTCTCCCCTCCATGCCAATAACTCTTGCCCCAAGAGTTGGATTTCTTGTGTCCACTATGTTTTACTGTGAAATTAAGATGTTGAGGGATGGGATAATCCCCTAGAGTGACCTGCCTTGGTCTTCCACACCCTGCATTCATACACAAGAAATTAGATAAAAACTAATTGGTACTTGACTATCTTTTCTCATGATAGTACCACTACTACTTAACTATCCACATTGTTGATCTCATTGCTTAGATATTTTTGATCTAGCCTCTATCTCTCTTTTCTTTGCAGGTTCTGGATCACACAAGAGCACACTAGTTTCATACTCGGGTAAAAAATTCATCACTTCAGGCAATGTCTGGTACCCTTACTATTTATGTTCATCCTCTTATGTATGTCTGTACTCTTGCATATTCTTTTGAAAGTTGGCTATGCTCATGGCTTGTGTGAGCCCTAATGATTTTATCTTTCAGTTCCTTTCCTTGTATAGTATATACAAGTTATTTGGCATGTATATACATGAAAAATATGGTAACAAGAACCATTACTAAGGATTGAACATAAGTGATTATAAACAAAAAAAAGAAAAACAAAGGCTCATTTCTAATTTTCATGATTGTGCTCCGTGCGTGAAGAGGGCACTAGAATTTTTCATGTGCGAATTGGGCTCTAACTCTACACTGATTCGAGGTAGGCATTCAAGTTTTGCTCTTCATATTCTCTGCATTCTTTGATGTTTATGTGTTTTTGTTGTAGATTCAAATGCAATTCTATTTCACTGGTTTTATGCCATGTCTTTTTTATGACCCATGAGATTTGAAGCTAGGGCATCTATTTATTACTTATTTTCTCACTTCTTGGGGCCTGTGAATTTTGATATGGGCATACATGATGTAAATTTGGTCACTTTTTTTCCTTCTCCATGTATAGCTCATGAGTTATAGACTAGGGAATCATGTTGGATGTGTTTAATCACATGTTTTGTTCACTGCTTTAGCACCATGCTATATATGTGTTCACTATTACACCCAGCTTCTTGATTGATTACAAAGCCTATGAATGAGCTAGGGAATCATTTGATGTGTATTTAATTAGATTCTCTGGCTGTATTGCTTACTACTTTTAGAGCCTATGATCCTCATATGGCATCATTGATTTTTTGGTTTTTTAATGCTCACTATTTTCTCACTGATTATGTAGCTCGTGATCTTGATCCTTTGAAGGCTCATAGCTTCATTACTTCATTAGATTTGTACCTTTGTTAATTTCACTAGTATCATGCAGCTTTCTTACTTATCCTTTAAAATGCAGATTCAAAAATACTCCATGCCATAGCATTAATGTATAGATGATGTAGATTTGTGTACCTCTTTGTTTTGATGCTTTTCTCCTCTTATTTTATGATGATGTATGCCCCTTCCATTGCTTACTCATTTCTTACTCATGACTACTCATGACTGCTCATGACTTGCTTGTGCTGATGGGCATGGTCTGTGATTTTTGTGGGTGCATCATTTGAAAATAATCATGTTTCTATGACTATGATAAATGTCCCTTTGTGTTGAGAAAATTAGAGTTGACAAAATGGTTGTTTAGTGTCTGTATCTACAGGTTGCAAACAAATCATCCTTCTTCCACCAACATTCTAGAAAATTAGTTTTGCAAAATTGGCCATGTTGATGATGATTATGAAGAAGATTTGAAAATGTTGCACCAATCTAAATTGGATCAATCATCATTTTCAAATCTTCTTTATCAATCACCATCAACCATTTGGTGATTCACTTGGTTCAGACTTATACAATAAGTATTAATGTAGTTTTTAATTATAATAAAAGTTCAATAATGGTTTTAGATTTTAACTGTGACAATCTCTTGGTTTTAGGAAATGCAGAAGGATGCACCTAGTTCAATATGCAATCTCAATTCATATGCATAGGATATTAGGTGGAGCTGAAAGACGCAACATGTTTGCATTTTTTATAGAGGTCTTTAATTAGGTATTTTAAGTTATAGACCATCGTGAACATTGTAATTTTGACCTATTAAAAAAATGTAAATGTGGCGAGTCTTCTCTGCTCCACCTGTTATCCATGGCATATTCTACGCAGGTCTTGTGTATTCTCAATTCAGAGTGGGAAAATCTTATTTTAGATGTGAGGGAGAGAAGCCAAACACATAAAGAACATGCACATAAACATGACAACTAAAAAACATAAATGTAGATATCATGGTCACAATTGTTTGGAGACACAACATAATTGAATGGTATACCCAGATGATGCAACACAACCACTACTCCTCCAGTTCTAAGTTGACACTACGAGATCCAAAAACCATAGATAAGGAATAAATTTAGAGAGCAGAGGTGGGCCGTAATGACAAAAATAATACAGGGTCCCTATATTATTTCAGTTGTTATGGCCCTCCTCCTCCGCTCTCTAAATTTATTCCTTATCTCTGGTTCTTGGATCCTGCAGTGTCAACTTGGAACTGGAGGAGTAGTGGTTGTGTTGCATCATCTAGGTATACCACTCAATTATGTTGTGTCTCCAAACAATTGTGACCATGATGCCTACATTTATGTTTCTCAACTGTTGTGTCCCAGGACCCCTTATGACCCTTTATGACCCTTTACAATCCCTAAGAATACATCTTAGAGGTCTTAAAATGTCATAAAGGGTCATAGGAGACTCCTAGGAGGGGCCAGATGAGCTTCCACCTTCACATGGTTGGCCATGTTAAGTAGAGAATGTTAAACTATTCTCGAAACAAAGAGAAGCTCAATAATTTAAGGTCTCACTCCACATATGACACACACACACACACACATATATATTTAAAATATAGAAAATTGTCACAATTATGACAGTAACTAGATAATGACCAACAAAAAAACACTATAAATAATAGCTATCTGTCAAAAATATCTGACAGATAGACGTCGCATGTACAACATATCCGTCACAAATGTAGAATTTCTGTCAAAATTGCGACATCAACAAATAGACCCGACAACATGTTCACCATGTTGGAAGGCCCTCTGTGGATGCATATTGTGACGGCCATATCCATCATTATTACGACTCCTATCCTAGCCATCGGTGATTTCAACTCCAAAACTACAACGACAGTTGGTGTCTCTTTATTGAAGAAATAGTGTTAGAATTTTGACGGAAAGCCATCAGAAAAAAAGACTCAAATGTATTAGTGTCTTCGATCATAGACATCTCAAATTCCTTTCTCATTTCCTTAGAAAATGATTTAGACATTATCTCATTACCACCAAATATAATGTCATCAACAAATATCTCAGCAATCAAAATCTCATTAGATTTATCACATTTTAAGTATAAATTGTTGTTATCACTAGTCCTTTCAAATCCAATCTTAACTAAATAAGAGTGCAGTCTTTCATACCATGCTCGGGGAGCCTGATTCAATCTATAAAAAGCTTTATGCAGTTTGCAAACCATATTCTTATTTCTCTTGTCAACAAATCCATCAGGTTGTTCAATGCACACTTCTTCTTCAAGAATTCCATTCAGAAATGTAGATTTAACATCCATTTGATAAACTTTAAATCCTTTGTAAGCTACATATGCAAGTAATATCCTTACACCTTCTAATCTAGCAACAATGGAAAATTTTTCACCATAGTCAATACCTTCTTCTTGTGCATACCCTTTTTAGACTAATCTTGCTATATTCTGTATCACATCTCCTTACTCATTGAGTTTATTTCTAAAAATCCATTTTCTTCCAATCACATTTTTATCCTTAGGTCTCGGTACCAGTGACCATGTGTTATTATTTTCAATTTGATCAATTTATTTTTTCATAGCATTCATCCAATCTTCATTCTCTAGTGCATCTTTTACCAATCTAGACTCAAATTTAGAAATAAAAAATGTGTTATCTTTTAACTTCTTGTCATGACTCCTACATTCTTGCATCCAATTATTCTTCTTGGTGAGTGGTATCTTCTCACATACTTTTCTAATATAGGTTTAGTACCTTGTTTATCATTTTTTTCATCTATCGGTGGAGTCTCATCTTGTTCATCAGTTCCTTCTATTTTCTTCTCAGTTGTGTCAACTGAATTACAATCTTGTACATAAATAAATTTGTTATAATCCCCAAGTTCTATTTTACTATCCTCTTCATTCCTTTCTACAAATTTATCAACTCTTACATTTGCACTTTCAACAGTTTTGTTAGGATCCTTGATTAAACATTTATATGCTTTTCTCTTTGATGAATAACTGAGAAATATTCCTTCATTACCTTTAGAATCAAACTTTCCATTTCTAGAATCTTTCAGTATATAACACCTACTTCCAAAGATTTTGAAATAACTTACATTCGGTGTGTATCCAAACCATAGTTTATAAGGTGTTTTGTTTGTACCTTTCTTCAACTATATTAGGTTGAGAGTGTAAATTGATGTACTTATAGCTTCTCTCCAGAATGTTTGTGCAATCTTTTTATCAATCAATAAAGTTCTAGCATAGTCAACAATAAATCTATTTCTTCTCTTAGCTATCCCATTATGTGTGAAGTCCTCAGTGCAGACACTTGTCTTTTAATTCCATTCTCATTACATAAGACAATAAATTCATTAGAGATAAATGCATCTCCTCTATTAGATCTCAAAATTTTTAGTTTTTTACCTATTTCTTTTTCAACTCTAGCCTTATACCACTTAAACATTTGAAATGCATCATATTTTTCTTTTAGAAACATAATTGACATCATTCTTGAATAATCATCAACAAACAAAATAAAATACCGATCTCCATAATCGCTTTGAATTTTCATAGGACCACAAAGGTTAGTGTGAACCAATTCCAAAATACCATTTGTAGAATAATATTCTATTAGAAAACTTGACTTGGTCATCTTACCAACTTGACATTCTTTACACATAGCTTTATCAAGTTTACTTAATCTCAGAAGTCCTCTGAATCTACTTTTCTTACTCACTTTGATCAAGTTATCAAAATTCACATGAAACAGTATCTTATGCCATAACCAAACATCTTTAGTTTTAGAAAATAAGAAAAACTTTGTATCAGTATAAAGATAAAATAAATTACCTCTTGATTGTCCTCCAATTCCAATTAGATCTCCATCAACACCATAGATCTTAACTTTTTTGTTTTGAAATTACAGTCAATGGCCAGTATTGTTCACTTCTGCAACACTTAATAGATTGTAGGTTAGTCCTCTAACCTAATATACATCATTGCATTTCATCTTCTCATTTAACATAATGGATCCCTTACCTTTAATAGGGCATGGAGCATCATTCTCAAATACGAAAAATCCTCCATCATATTCTTCTAGGCTCTCAAATTTATCAATATCACCAGTCATATGATGTGAACAACCACTATCAATAATCCAAGGGTTTTGTTTACTTACATGAGAAACAAGTTCTTTTCATTCTTTTCCTCATCTGATTCTTCCTTTATAGAAACAAAGGTGACTTCATATCCTTCCTCATTATCATCAGATTCATCATCGGTTACACCTTCCTCAGCTAGGTAGCAAGACTTCTTTCCTTTGTCCTTAAAGTCTATGAATCTTCAGTGTCAATTTTCTATTTTATGATTCTTATCATTTATGTAATTGTCAAGACATCTAGATGCAATATGTCCAATATTATTACAATTGAAACATTTCAATGGTAACTTTCCATTATACTATACTTTGCCTCTAGGTAGTCGGTTAGCTAGAAGTGTTTCAAATTCTTCTTGCTCTTTCTCTTCATTTAGGATACTATCATACTCATTTCCATATGAATTTTTGTGACTTTCTCTTTCTCTTCTTGATGTTCCAATGCTCATAGATGACTTAAAAGAAGTCTCAGTAGTTGGTAGACTATTATCATAATTACTTAGCTCAAATGCAATTAGCTTACCAATTAGGGCTTCAAGAGTAACAATATTGTTCAATATAGATCTCAATTCCTGAATTACAGATACTCTAATAGAAGAAAGAGTTCTCAAGATCTTACTTACTACTTCTTCATTAGTCAATGATCCACCAACACCTCTAATGACACTCACAACTTCCTTAATTTTTCTTCTATAGTGTGTGATGTTCTCTTCATCTTTCATCCTCATTTCATCATACTTTCCTCTCAGACTGTTAACCTTATCTTTTTGTACATGCTATTGTCCTCCATAGATAAGTGTAAGTTTGTCCCACATTTATTTTGAATTAACACAATCCTTAATATCATTAAATTAAGCATCACAAAGGGAAGAAGAAATCTCTATCATAACCGAGTTGTGTTCCTTCCTTTCTCTCATCTGATCAACTATCAAAGGTCTAGTACATGGTGAAGTGTAGTCATTATCAATTAGGTGTAGTGCAAAATCTCCAATCCCAAATAGATACAATCCCATTCTGCTTTTCCATGTAGAAAAAATTTCCTTTTTCAACTTAGGTACTTCTCTCCTATACATCTTCAGATCTTTTAATCAAGTATTTTAAACTTATCTCTTCATAGTACTTATCTATGATACCAATTGTTGGATTAAAGAGAGGGGGCAGGGGGGTGAATCAGTAATCTTTGATCACAAATACCTTAATAAAATTTTCTTTGATGAACTCGGTAACTACACAGTTCACCATTTACCAACAACAATACATAAACTATAACAAATAGTAAATAATTCACAATGTGTAACACCAATATCTAACGTGGAAACTTAGCTTTAGGAAAAAACATTATGAGAATTATCACCCACTAAGAAAATAATCTTTTGAAGTACGCCTGGTTAAGAGCCAATCTAGTTAAATATTACAATACACACTATTAGGTGTGACCCGACTAAGGGATTTACCTCATATTTGTTACAATCTTCACCTTGTTAGGACTAGCTTTGTTAGAGGGATTTAAACACTCTTTAGATTGTCATCTTTATCAAGGATTTTACAATAAGATTGTTAAGTCCACCCTTTTAAGATATTTCTCTGTTACAAATGCTAGTAAGAAATAGTAATAAAAATGACTTGTAAATTTGTAACTATCTTTTCTCAATCAGATCCTTGTGCGCTCTTCAATCTTCACTTCAATTATTCATTATCCACTGGCACCAACACTTCCTCAAATCCTTCTTTTCCCACTCAGAATCTCTCTGTTCCTTCTTCTTTGCAATAGTTGGTAACCATTCAACTATTTAGTTTTCCATCCAATTGTCCATACAAGGTCATCCTTTATATGGATATTTTTTTCCTCTTAATCTCATATATTATTTTTCCTTTAATCAATCTTGACCATTCAATTCATTATACCATGAATCTGAATTTCAGTAACACATTTCCTTTTCACCTAGGAACTTGAACTTTTCTAGAAACTTGTTCCATTTCTTTTTTTCTCTTAGATCTTTTCGTAGATCTTCATCTTGAATTTTCATGTCTGTAGATATCTTGTAACTAACTTTCCTCATCATAATGATCATCCATCTCATCATAGCTAATCATTAAATACCGATTCCATCCTTATTTAATATTTTTTTCTTTCTCGGTGTACTTCATTTGAATTTTAGTTACATCACTTGGTTCCTAAACCTTTATGATTTACTGAGTGACAAATACATAAAGGAATACTCAAGGACTTGGATTTAAGAAGGGATAAATATCTAGATCCAAAGAACAAAACAATTTATCAAAAAATTAGATTGTGGAGACTAAAAATACACCTATGAGAAAACCTAATTAATGGATAGAACTTCGATAAGAGATGTTTTACCTACAAAAAAATTATTCATAGGTCAAATTAGTGCAAAAGAAGACCTAATGCCACATCCTTTTCTAGTTACTATTTCACTTGCTATAACTATGGACACTAGTCAAGTGAGTGCAATGTAAAATTGAATAATTTTGTAAACAATGGGAACATTACAAGTTACAACTGCAACAAATTTGGTCACATGGTGAAGCAGTGCACATTAAGGACAAATCAAGTGAATCCAAGGTATGGAAATTTAAATGTGATATTTTTAAAATGTAACAATTTTGGTCACATTGCTAGAAATTGTAAATACAATAATACTATTATGAATAAGGGATCTTTTGTAGAAAGAAACAATGTGCATAATGGTATATAGAAGCAGAAGGTTGATGTAGAAGAAGATAATAAGGAAATGAGAAAGATTTGGGTTGGAAAAGAATAGGTTGATCCTATTGGAAAGATCACACTAGATTCTGGTGTGAAAATCTCATCACCAAATTGATTAGGTCATAGACCTAAGTGGGAGTTTTCATGAAAAATATTTACCTTACCCCTAAATCTAAAGGATCGGTGGAAACTATTGCTAGGTTTAGATGAAGAATTGAATCTATACTTTAATGGAATCATTCTTGATGGCTTATTATTAGTTTTTGAGGATCGTAGATAGATTTGTTAGTCATAGTAGATATGCACCTTTTTTAGCTAGGGTACACACACATTAATTATGGTTACCTTTCTAGGAATGCAAAGGATTAAAAAGGCATTTTGAGACTTCATTTGACACTGTGATATTTAGAGAATGAGATTATAGAGAGATTTGAAGTGATTTGAGTAGATATTAGAAGCATTTTCTAAGATCAAAACTGAAACCCTTGGCGTTGATGTAACACGATATTTCTTACTCTTCGACTTAGTATTTTTTTTTTACAATTCATGGATACATCCAAGATAGTTGATGTTAAGGATAAGACTCAACCCAAATTCAAGAGACATCTCTACAAGTCTATGGAAGATGATCTAGAGGGTTCATTTTCTATGGCACCTTATGGAGTTTTATATGTAGAGTATATTAGGGCTTATATCCATTGTAATATTGAGGAATTAGGAAAAGATTCAATATATCAGATGTATGAGTCCCTGTGTGAACATGGAATATTGAAAGATGAGTTCAAAACATTTAAAACCATGGAATTAGCTCATGTTATGGAATTTCACACATTTGAGGAACTATAATGGATAAAAAATATTCTTATTAGGATGCATGAATAAATCATATGGCTAGATAAACCACACAATATCACTAACGAAGTGCTAGAAGTTGTAACAAGTTTTAATAAAAATGGAAAAGTTCCTACCCTAAGGACTATAAGAAAGATTATTGTGACAAAATTGACACAATCATAGTGGGACAAGAGAGTCATGACAATGAATGATATAAAAAAATTTGATGTGAAGTTTTCCTCAATTACTTTGGGATACAAAGTGTACCATTCAAGTAGGGAAAACTCTATTTCCAGCACTATAATCCATACTTCTTATCAGATGATGGTTATGGAGAATACTCAATATGATATATGTGAAGCTATAAGAATGTATATCTTAGATAGTTTTACAAAGATTAAGAAAGAAAAGAAAAAAATTCTCAAGTTTGGTTTACTTATTATCTATATCTCTTTATATTTTATGAATTAATTTCCTTGAGTTGGTAACATCACTTGGAGAAAGGATATTCTCATTGCAAAACATATAAGTAATTACTATTGGATTCTTGAAAGTTCATCTAGGAGAATTAAATTATGGGGGTACTTCAAATATTTTCAAGAGGAGATGCAAATGCGATACAAAATTCCTAGGGATCTTGTTGAAAAATATGAGGAAAAAATGTGCTTTATGATAGAAATTGATGAAAGTCCAAGAGGAAATTGAGCCAAATACATCTTAGGTCATTCCTATGGGAGATAAAGTAGAACCTATTATATTTGAAGCTCATATGAAATATTTTGTGGATAAACTAAATGACCCTAATGAGGAGAGGTTTGGTACTTATTAGGAAATGAGACTAAAAGTTCATCTTGAAGTTAAGAGACCTGCAAGAGATCGAAGAGATTGAAGAGAAGTGGAGTTAATGGGTTAAAGGATGGGATTCACCAAAAAGAAAATGGAAAAAGAAAGAAGGAAACATGAAGAGGAAGAAATGAAGAAGGTTGAATCAAAAAATCCTATTGATATTGATGATGATGCACCTCCACCTTACATACCTATTATATCACCATTTGGGATAAGATATACAATAAGTTTAGTGAAATGATCAGTTAGTCCATCTGATAAGAAGCCAATAGTTGCAAAGAAATTAGAGATACATAAGTCACCTAAACAACCTAAATTTGTAGAACTGAAGGTTGTTTATGAATCCACAAGAAAAAGCGGTAAATCCAACATCAAAAGAACATATGAAGGAACCAAGGTAGATGGAAAAGGTTAAGCTGCTGATCAAGATGATGCAGTGAAGAAGTTAAGGAAAGAAGGAGAAAAGCTAGTAGCCAGAGTGGTGAGTGGTCCAACACCTAAAGAGGATCTTGTAGCTAAGAAGAAAAAGATTAATAGTGGTAAGCCACATCTCACAGTGAATGATGTTTTGAATAATATGACAGCTCATGGTATACTAGTTCAATTAAATAAATATTCCAGTAGGTATGATTAACAAGAAAAGATATTTTTAGAGGATGGAGGGTTTGCCTATTTGAATAAGTATAATAGATATTTGGTTGAGATCAAAGGGGACATCCCGTATGATCTATGCAACATTATTGAAGCAAGAAGGTTTACAACACAAGAAAAGGAAAAGAAAATTAGAGAGTTGAAATTGGTCAATCTATGTCCTATAATTGCTAAGGAAGAAATAGACAATATTCTTAAAGAAGAAAATAAGGAGTTGAATGAGAGGTAAAGGAGAAACAATCTCATGATGAGTAAAACATATGAGGTCACTAAGGAAACTAAGAAAGTAATGAAAAAAATATTGTTGAAAAATCAGTGTGAGATAGCAGCAAAAGATGATAGGAAAGAGATACATGTTGATGACAATGTGCCACTTGATACTACAGACACCTCATTTTAGATGAATAATGAATAACTAGATGTCTTTATCTCTGGTGTACCAATTACACTTTCAGTTATGAATGATGATGAGGAAGATATGCTAGGAGTTCCAAATATCAAGATAACTATGAAAGAAGGAGAGTATATTCTTGATGAGAAGGATGAAGAAGAGGTAGTAAAAGACACTTTATAAGATCAGATAAATGATAGGTCAAAGGAAATAGTTGTAGAAATAGACAAAGATAAATTTATGATAGAGAAAATAATAGATGACAATCAAATGGAAGATGATGTGAGAGAAGAAAGAGACATAAAGGAAGAGAAGACTCTTGATGAAGCGTGCTCCCCTTAATACCACAAACATATAAAAGATATAGTGAAACAACAACAATATGCAAGAACAGAAAATTGGCTTCTTATTATCTCCACAAATGTGGAATTACAAACTTTCAGAATTACAACATGCAAAGCCACATGGGCATTCCCTTACAATATTCTGTAGGACAAAGCCTCGAACTATTACCCAGATCCACTACCCAGAACTATTCTGAACTGCCTAAGACAATAATACAGCCTTCCTTATATAGGCAATTTTCCACCGCTTGGGAAGGTTCCAGAATTTTAGCCAATAAGGCCGACCAAACTTAGAATTAGTTTATTTTACATTTTATTACATCATAGTCGGCTCAAGATAACCTTTGAAACCCGAACAGAAATTTTGAAGAAAAATTATTTTTCGCCATTTCAGGTGGCCCAACTTCTGAAGACCATAAGTCATCAAGTTGACCCGATCGGCTATTATAACCCCATTTCGGAAACACCACGAAGCGCTCTATAGGCTTGACCTGTGCAAGCGCCCGTCACCCAAATTTTCGACCTCATCCGGGGCCTCTAAAGCCTTCAAAACTGAGTTCAAAGTTTCTGTACCCTGCTGCCAATACCGAAAATCTTCAATATCTTCCAATATACACTTGATCTGGCAATGAAACTTTATTGGCAGACTTATATGACCAAAATGAACCTCCAAGAAAGAAATAAGATCATTCTGAGCACATGCAAAAATTACCAAAAATAGTAACTTTCCATAAATAGTAGCTCTGCACAAGATAGCCCTTATTGAATACAAAAATAGAAATATTTTTGGGTGATGCAAGATTGCTCTTACACCCAGGATGCTCCTGCATCAGACACCCGGGGTAATTTGAGAAGTGACCCTGTCATGACTCAGGTGTGCAGAGGAAAACCAAGATGGCTAACCTCCTCCTTTGTCAGCCATGATGAATCTTCAACAGATCGTCCTTTCCACTTGACCAGATATTCTTCATATGTCTTGTTCCTTGTGCTTCTGCCAACATGACTGTCCAGTATATCTTCGATCTCTTTAGTGTCTGAACTAGTTGCTGGAATACTCCACTGTGCTGCTACAACCTCATCTTCAACACCTCCTTCGTGATACTCTGTCAAATCTGAAATGTTAAACACTGGTGAAATATTCTGCTCACTAGGCAATTCTACCTCATATGCATTTCCTGAATCATGCTTCTTCAGTATCTTACATGGCCCAAACTTCTTCATTTTCAGCTTGTTATATGTACCAACTGGAAACCGCTCCTTCCGCAAATGAACCATGACTTCATCACCAACCTAAAATTCCTTATACCTCCTTTTCTCATCTACCTTAGCCTTATACTGTGCGTTCATCTTGGTAATATGCTTCCTCACCTCCCCATGGATGTTCTTCAAGTGTTCTGCAAAATCCTCAGCTTCAGCACTACTTATTTCTCCTTTATCTATCTTTCTCAATTCAGATGCATTTCTTGGACTACTTCCATATACAATCTGGAATGGTGATTTACCAGTGCTCCTATTGATAGAATTATTGTATGCAAATTCTGCCTGTGGTAAAATCAAATCCCATCCTGTTGGCTTATCTCCAACCAAACATCTCAGCAAATTTCCCAAACTTCTATTCACCACCTCTGTCTGTCCATCAGTCTGTGGATGATGTGATGAACTGAACTTCAAATCTATCTTCAACTTCTTCCACAATGTACGCCAGAAATATCCAACAAACTTAGTGTCCCGATCTGAAACTATGGTCTTTGGCAAATCATGAAGTCTCACTACTTCTCTGAAAAACAATTCTGCTACATGAACAGCATCATTAGTCTTCTTGCAGGGAATGAAATGTGCCATCTTTGAAAATCTGTCAACCACCACAAAAATTGAATCATGTCTCCGCTGAGTCCTCGGTAAACCAAGAACAAAGTCCATGCTGATATCCTCCCAAGGCTTCTCTGGTACAGGTAATGGCTGATACAACCCTGTATTTTGCTTCACTCCTTTCGCCATCTGACATACTCTGCAACTCTGTACAAACTTCTTCACATCTTGCTGCAACTGTGGCCAATAATAATTCTCACTAACCAAAGAAAGGGTTTTATCACGACCAAAATGTCCAGCCAATCCTCCGCTATGCTTCTCCTTGATGAGATTCTCCCTCATAGAACTTCATGGAATGCACAACTGACTCCCTCTAAATAGCATATCATCCTGGATGATGAAATCCAACCATTTCATCCTGTCTAGAGTAACAGGTTCTGTACAAGCTTTCCAAGCTTCACCAAAATCAGGATCCTCTGGATACAAATTCTTGAGTTCCTTGAACCCAACCACTTCAATCTGCATTTCTGTCAGCAATAGTTGCCTTCTGCTAAGAGCATCTGCAACCCTATTAGACTTTCCACTCCTGTGTTTCAAAACAAATGTATAACTCTGCAAAAACTCAACCCATTTCAAATGCCTTTGATTCAATTTTCCTTGACTATTCAAATATTGCAAAGCTTGATGATCAGTATACAAGACAAACTCCTTAGGAAGCAGATAATGTCTCCACTTCTTTAATGCCTGAACTATAGCATAAAATTCCTGATCATAAACAGAATATTTTCTCTTGGCATCATTTAACTTCTCATTGAAATAAGCAACAGGTTTACCTTCTTGGCTCATAACAGCTCCTATTGCAGTACCACTAGCATCACAATCTACTTGAAACACCTTATTAAAATTTGGAAGTGCTAAAATAGGTTGTTCTGTAACTTTTTGTTTCAACAATTGAAAACTCCTTTCTGCTCCATTAGTCCACTTAAACTCTTTTCTATCCCCTCTCATTGTTTCAGTCAAGGGTCCACAAATACTGCTAAAATTTCTGATAAACTTTCTGTAAAAGCTAGCTAGACCATGAAAAGATCTTACCTCAGTAGCACTCCTTGGAGTAGGCCATTCAAGGATAGCCTGTACCTTCTCTGGGTCCATTTTTAGACCTTCTGCTGAGACTACAAATCCCAAATACACTAACTCTTTCTTCACAAAACTGCACTTCTTCAAGTTAATCAATAATTTCTCATCTCTCAACTTCTCAAACACCATACGAATATGCATCATATGTTCCTCCAATGTCTTGCTAAAAATCAAAATATCATCTAGATAAACAATGACAAACTTACCCAGAAATTCTTTCAGAACCTCGTTCATGAGCCGCATGAAAGTGCTCGGTGCATTGGTTAGCCCAAAAGGTATGACTAACCACTCATATAGTCCTTCCTTTGTCTTGAAGGCAGTCTTCCATTCATCTCCTTCTCTGATCTGAATCTGATGATATCCACTCTTCAGATCTATCTTTGAGAAATACACAGCTCCACTCAAACAGTCCATAATATCATCCATTCATGGCAATGGAAACCTGTACTTGATTGTGATCTTGTTTATTGCCCTAGAATCTGTACACATCCTCCACTCTCTATTCTTCTTTGGTGCTAATACCACTGGTACAGCACAGGGACTCAGACTCTCACGGATCAATCCTTTTTGTAGCAGTTCATGTACTTGTCTGTTCAACTCCTCACTTTCTGCAGGTGTCATTCTGTGTGCTGCCTTATTCGGCAAACTCGCTCCTGGGATCAAGTCTATTTGATGACTGATCTTTCTAATTGGTGGTAATCCATTAGGCACGTTATCGGATACAATATCCTGAAACTCATTCAACAAATCTGCAACTTCTACAGGAACATCTTCTACTTCCTCTTTACCAGCTTTTGGAATTAAAGCAAAACATACATGCTCATGCCTCATACCATCTAGGAAATTTATTCCATCAACAAAAGTTATCCTTGCATTACCACATACCTTTTCTTCAGTCTCCTTCAATGGTTTTAGCTTATGTCACACTCCATCCTTTGTCAGGGAATAGGTATTCACACGACCATCATGTACAACACATTTGTCAAACTGCCATGGTCTACCCAACAACATATGACATGCATCCATAGATATGATATCACACAATACCTCATCTTGGTATCCGCCAATCTTGAACTTCACCAGGCATTGTTCATTGACCATGACCTTGTGGTCATCCTGTACCCAGGCAATCCGATATGGATGTGGGTGTTTCTGTCTCTTGAGCTTCAACTTTATCACCATCTCTTCTGACACCAAATTGTCAGCACTTCCACTATCAATAATCACATCACAACATTTACCTTCGCACTTGCACCTGGTGCGAAATAGGCTCCTTCTTTGCTCAGGCTCATTCTCACCACTCAACAGGACTCTTCTTTTAATCAACGTTTCTCCTCTTTCAGCATCTTTCGAATTTGATGATCTGGCATCTTCATCTACATGTGCAACTCTGGCCTGGCCTTCATTTCTCCTGTCTGTTCTTCCTTGGTGCTGAGGACATTCAAATGCCCTATGACCTTCTTCTCCACAGTGAAAACATGTTCCATGGAAGCCACCTCTTCCAGATCCTTGTCCTCTTCCTCTTCCTCTCTGATCTCTATTACTCTGATCCTGGAAGCGATTGGAATTATTTCCGCACTGATTCTGACTGCTACTGGCCTCATCCTTCTTTTTCGGATCTTCATTTTGGCCACCATATGACCGTCCACCAGATCGTCCACCACGACCTCTTCCGTTTTGTCTTCTCTCAAACTTCTTGTTCAACTTTTCCTCTAATTTTAGGGCAAACTGGTATGCCTCTTCAATACTGTTCATTTGAACCAGATTCAGCTCCTCCTGAATGCTTGGCCTTAACCCATTAAGGTATCGGGCAACTTTCTCCTTATCAGCTTCTGCATGGCCTGTTCTGATGAGAAGTCGGTAGAACTCCTCTGTATACTCCTGAACAGATCTTCCTGCTTGCTTCAAACTTTGCATTTTCTTCAGTAGGTCAAGCTCATAATCAACAGGAATGAACTGTTGCTTCAATTTATCCACCATCCGATCCCATCTTGTGATTTTATCTTTCCCTCTTCTATTTCTCTCTAATTGAATTTCTTGCCACCAGATCTTCGCATGACCTTTCAATCTTGCCTTCGCAAATTTGACCCTATCAGGATCCTCAACATCTTCGTACTCAAAATACTCCTCACATTCATTTATCCAGTCGATCAATTCCTCTGGGTTAAGATTTCCAGAAAATGTAGGAACCTCAATCTTAGGTCTTTTCCCAATCTTGGAAATCGCCCGAAAAAGTCTTTCTTCCTCCTGGTTCACAATTTCAGCTTCTCCTTCTTGATATTCTTCTTCGGCTTCATCCTCGCTTTCATCTCTAACATTAAGATTCATTCCTCTGTGAATCTCTTCTTGCAATGCTCGCACTTGTCTCTGCAACTCTCTAACCTCAGGTGTTACAACACCAGCTCTTCCGCCACGTTCCCTTCGTGGAGGCATTTTTGCGATGCGCGCTAAAACCCTAGCCACGGCCCTGGTGCAAACTGCCTCACAGTCGATGATCTGTTTACACACTCAAGAACTCCTGCTCTGATACCACTTGATGAAGGGTGCTCCCCTTAATACCACAAACATATAAAAGATATAGTGAAACAACAACAATATGCAAGAACAGAAAATTGGCTTCTTATTATCTCCACAAATGTGGAATTACAAACTTTCAGAATTACAACATGCAAAGCCACATGGGCATTCCCTTACAATATTCTGTAGGACAAAGCCTCGAACTATTACCTAGATCTACTACCCAGAACTATTCTGAACTGCCTAAGACAATAATACAGCCTTCCTTATATAGGCAATTTTCCACCGCCTAGGAAGGTTCCAGAATTTTAGCCAATAAGGCCGACCAAACTTAGAATTAGTTTATTTTACATTTTATTACATCATAGTCGGCTCAAGATAACCTTTGAAACCCGAACAGAAATTTTGAAGAAAAATTATTTTTCGCCATTTCAGGTGGCCCAACTTCCGAAGACCATAAGTCATCACCAGTTGACTCGATCGGCTATTATAACCCCATTTTGAAAATGCCACAAAGCGCTCTACAGGCTTGACCCGCGCAAGCGCCCATCACCCAAATTTTTGACCTCATCCGGGGCCTCTAAAGCCTTCAAAACTGAGTTCAAAATTTCTGTACCCTGCTGCCAATACCGAAAATCTTCAATATCTTCCAATATACACTTGATCTGGCAATGAAACTTTACTGGCAGACTTATATGACCAAAATGAACCTCCAAGAAAGAAATAAGATCATTCTGAGCACATGCAAAAATTACCAAAAATAGTAACTTTCCATAAATAGCAGTTGTGCACAAAATAGCCCTTATTGAATACAAAAATAGAAATATTTTTGGGTGATGCAAGATTTCTCTTACACCCAGGATGCTCCTGCATCAACTCTTGAGGGATTTGAGGAGATAGATATGAAGGTAAAAACTAAGCATGATATTGAGGCAATAGACACTACAAAGGTAGTGGCTACTTCTTAGAAGAAGATAACACTAAAATGGAGGACATGTAGATCACATAAGGTCCAATTCAATTGGACAGACACTCTCATTCTAGTTCAGTTGATGGGACTTTCTTTGGTGTCTTAGGCCAAAGCAAGGGAACACATTTTCAATACCCATGAGAAGGACAATGGATTGTTACCTAGAGAATCAAAATTATTGAGTAAGATCATGCTAACCTACAGAATACATTAGAATGATTCTACATCAGGTCAGCTTGAAGGCTTTTTGAATGCTGTGAATACTCATTTTGAATCTTTGGAGAAGTTTGCATTGGTAAAAGTTTAGAGTGAATATGATGCTATAAGATTCAATCAGTTGAAATCATTGATGAAAAAGGATAGAATTTAGTTAGGCTTGGAAATTTAGAGAGTGAAGGATGCTTTATCCAAAGATAGAAAAATTTATGGAGGTTTCATTTATTATCCTAAGTGTGTTTTTGATGTTGATAAGATCATAATAGATAGTGAAGTGAAGGTATCAGAAATATCAAAGAAGTTTTATTTTTTGAAGAGATTAGCTGAACAGTCCATGAAGTTCAAGTGACATAGATAAATGACAAGATCAAAATGTATGTAACTAACTGATATAGATAAAAGGAAAGGATCAGTGCATTGATGAACTTGATTGTTCCTAAACTTGTTGTTTTGATAAATGGGTTGAAGGAAGCAGAAGAAACTTACACTTCACCGACCATTAGATCTAGTTAAAGAAGAGAAGGAAGTTGGTGTTATTTTTCAAAAAATTTAAGTATTAGAGATCATGAAGAAGAGTTGGGATAAAAAATTTGTTGCTCTGAGAAAAAAATTATTAGATGTATTCAAACTTTTGTAAGTATTCTTTCATAATTATATATAGCGATGATATATAGGATTTTGGTAGTCAAATTTTGAGGAGGATCCCAACATTTTTTATTGATGTCAAAGAGGGAGAGATAAAGAGTGAAAAATGAGATATTGATCTTAGGGGAGCACAAATATTTGGTTAGGAAGAGATGGTTTTAGAGTTTGGCATTTTTTTTGATACTTAATCATTATTTGCTAAGTGTTTCCATCAATGCCAAAGTGGGAGATTGTTGGAAAGAGACATTGCTATGGATATCTTGTGTATTTTAATTGATGTAAGCTATACATGATTCTCATAGTCACTTGACATATTTTGTGATTACTGAAGGTCAAATTATAAATTGGCTAAGTATGACAAAATATGGACAATGTACATGCTTTGGTAAATGGATTACAGGCTGGTACATAGGAATTTTGAGTTGTGAAGCTAACAGAAGATTCTACAGAGTATATTATATGTTAATCTATGATCGTACCTATTTATATTATCAATTTTTTAAGTTATGGAGCTTTGAGCATTGGTTATGTAGTATATTGTGAAGAATAGTGAGATTCATCGATTGGATCAATTAGAAATCATAACAAATTGATGATCCAACCAGTTTGAAAGTCATTATTTATAGGGACAAATTGTTTTATGATTTCTATGTATTTTATCAAGTTTAGCATAAATATTTAATTATTTATTTGGTTGATGTTCTACATGCCACACTTTATGTTCTTGATGCTGACTAGTTAAAATATTGGTTTTTTAATCGAGTATATTATTGAGTTGATTTGAGAGAGAGAAGTAAATATTTAATATGTGGACATGATTTATGTATTAAGAACATGAATGCAGAGGATAGGTTGATGATTTTTTATTGTACCAACATCAAACTGCATAGGCATAGTTGCTATTATCTCTCAGTTCCCTTTATTGGATTGTAGTCCAATCATTTTGTATTGTAGTGAGCCTTTATATGTTGTGATCTAAGTAGTGAGATCTAGGAAGTGTGCTTGAGTGCATGTGCATTCCCTTTTGTACTCAAACCTTTAACGAGGTTATTACTTCTGTAGAGTAATCATTTTTGGGTTCCATCACCATCGTGGTTTTCCCTCTAATAACATTTACACACAAAAATCATGGTGTCATAATGTTGTGGATGTTTTGTTTATTCTTTTTTTATTTACTTTAAATTATATTTTTCTTATGGTTGTGTAATCATTTTAAGAATGTTAAAAATTTTAGAATACCAATTCACCCCCCCTCTTAATGTTCCTCAATCCTAACAAAAGATACCATGATTCTCAAAAAGGTTGAGCCTTTTTGTAAAGAGGTACTTCCCTTTGATTCTGCTAATTGTAGCTAAAAGATTATTATTTTTTTGAGCCCACTAATTCTAATGTATAGAAGAATAAGGAAATATTTTTCCATGGCTGAAGAAATTATCAAACCAATTGCATTTTTTTAGGTGATTTTATAATATTTACAAATAGAATTGAAGGAAGAAGATACATGGATTTCAAAATCGATCAATTAGAATATTTCCTATCTACCTGATAGAGGTTGATTTAATTCATAATTTAACCTATTTTTTCCAAGGGGTCTCTCCTTCAAAAGCTCTAAATATCCATGGAGTTGCTATGTTGATTCCTTGTTAGAATGGATCAATGATTCTCAATCCCTTTTTATCCCTTTTTAATATAAAAATTTTCCATGAAGTAGAAGATAATTGTTAGGCCCAAAAGGAGGCAACACAACTGAGAGGGGGGTGGGGTGAATCAGTTGTGTATACCTAATAATTTTAATGCCACTTTAGCCACTTATATTTGAAAGATAAATAGAAATGCAAGATCCACAACATATAACATAGAACACCAAGATTTGTTCTTGAGGAAACCTTGGTGGGAGTCAAACCCAATAAATGAATGTACTCTACTAAAAGTAATGTCTAGTTAAGAGAAAACATAGAACAAAGGATGAACTTACAACCATAGGCTTACAACCTAGTTTGCAAGCTCACTACTCACAATACAATCTCATATATGGCCCTTAGTTGGGTTCACCAATCTATATTCAATTACAAAAGGGTAGACATATAGTCTATTACAACCAAATTGACAAATAGCATCTCCTATGCCAAAAAAGTTACAATTAAGTAAAAAGACTATCTTACGTGCATAATACAAATACACACACTCTCCTCACTTTCCAATCATAATTACAAAATGATTTATCATTTATACTTATTACAAAGAATAATCAACCACTAGGTTAATAGAGACCTATTAGAATAAAAGATATAAATATTACACTCAATCTCCAATTCGATCCAAATCAATTCAGCCAATAATTAGATAGGACCAAAATATTCAACCATGAATACAATTTCATGTCACCAAGACAAAATCAAGAATTGCAACATGTTACTCCATCAAGTTAGATAGGACCTAAATGAAGAAATGCCAACATGCTACCAAAGCATCAAATTTGATCACCTCAATCAATGTGGACCAACAAAAGGATCATAATAAAATACAAGAACACCAAAAAGAAGCATGAATATAATCCAAAACCTTTAAATCATTTTCAATACAAAATCAAAACTCATCTTTATCTTTGATCATCAAGAAAACTAAAATACCAAACTCTATCATAAAAAAAGATAGCTTGTTGGGTTAGAAAGTAAAGATCCCCAAGATAACTGAGAGGGGGGGGTGAATCAGTTATTTGATAATTTAACCATTCAACTACTTTAGAAAATATAATTAATGTACTAATCAACCATAGAAAGATAACCATACACAATTACACAATAACACAAGATATGTTGACTAGGGAACCTCTTGAAAAGAGTAAACCCTGGTGGGAATGATGCCCAAAAAATGATGCACTAATATGAAAGTTCCTTGTTAGAGGATGGACCCTATTAGGAGTCTTATGAAATACATTTAGTACATATAAATCCCTGTTAGGAGATTTTGAATCCCTATTAAAAGATTCTAACCCGGTTAAGAGTTTATGGAAGACAGAAGGACCCACTGCCCAAACAGATTCAAGGCAAGATCTCTGAACCCACTATCCAAAAGATCTTAGAATTATTCAATAGAATAATATGAAATATATTACCTCCTTCACACTATGCCAAAACCACACTCTTTGCTACACAAGATCACAATTCCAGATCTTTGTACTCACAAGTCTTCCTTCATCACTGAATTAGCTCTTTTCTTCACTTCATGCATATATTCGCATCTCAACCTTCACAGTACATATTGAAATAAGGAAAAAATTCCTTCTTATATACCAAACTCAAATAATTACAAATGAGTCAGTCCTCAATTACAAAATAATAAATTCTACACGCTACACACAAAATTTCACATAAAACTGTCAGCTTCCAGATACTGTAACTTTATCCAAACATATCTTCGAAGTTTGCACTATGAACCACATCATCATTAATGAGTCTCCAAAATCCCTTTAACTGTGCAAAATCAGATTCCATCCCAGCTAAGAGATATCCTCCGATTTTTGAAAATCGCTTCACAGAAACACTGTCTAAACATTGCTTTCACCAAAATGCTCATCACTCTCATAAAGGAATGAATTTCTTTTTGCATTGTTAACCATAGGTTAATAACACACCAAAGAATATACCATCAACTACACAAAAGCTAATCTAAAATACAACATGTGTGCAAAACAAAACTGTACCTACTTTCCTACTGATATCTAGAATATCACTGTGTTGACATCAATGACAATCCAAGTCATCAATGCAACAAAAACTATTACAGAATGACTGCCAAAATACTTTGCATTCATTCCTAACAATCTCCCCCATTGGCATTGATGGCAACATAGATGAAAAACATCCAATGTTCCAAAAATCCAATACTGCAACATCACTGCAAAATATCAAATTAAATCTTGCTTCATTTTCCTATTCAGCTCTCTCATACAATCCACAATGTTTTTCATGTATATCTCTCCCCCATTGACATCAATGATAGAAATTCCATCACTAAGTCAACAACAACTTAATGTCAAAAGACACTTTTTAGAAAAATACAATAACAAGAGTCCTCATGACTCAGCTCATAAACTCCCCCATAGAGGAAGTTCCAACATCCAATCTAGAAGAAAGATAGGGCTCATATACCACTGGACGGATGCAATCATCTGCATCAATTCTAAAAAATAGGTTGGGGCATAACCCCAAGCATACCTCTCAGATACACAAATGTATCCTTAGGTAAAGGTTTTGTAAATATATCTGCTATCTGTTCCTTTGTGCTTATGTACTCCAATCTTACTTCTTTTTTCTGCAACTTTCTCTCTTACAACATGATACTTGATCTCAATATGTTTAGTCTTAGAATGTAAAATAGAATTTTTTGACATACTCACTATACTGGTGTTATCACAATGTATAACAATAGGCTCATCAAACTTTATTCCAATATCCTTCAACATCTGCTTCATCCAAATAATCTGATTACAATTATTTGCTGCTGCAACATATTCTACTTCTATTGTACTTTGTGAAGTATAATTCTGCTTCTTACTTAACCAAGAGACCAATTTTCTTCCAAGAAAAAAGGCTCCACCACTGGTGCTTTTCTTGTCATCAATGCTGCCTCCCCAATCTGCATCAGTATAGGCACATAAAGTAAAATCATTAGAATTCTCATACCATAATCCATAATCCATTGTTCCTTTCAAATATCTCAGTATCCTCTTTACTGTTGCATAATGTGATTCTCTACGTTCTTCTTGAAATCTTGCTACAATCCCAACTAAATGTGCTATATCAGGTCTTGTATGTGTCAAGTACTGCAATCCTCCATTCATAAATATGTATTTTTTCTGTTCAACTACTGGTGTCTCATCTTTGCTAGATAACTTATGTCCAGTTACCATAGGTGTTCCAATAGGTTTAGAATCTTTCATTCCAAATCTTTTCAATAAGTCATTCAAATACTTAGTCTGGCTTACAAATACACCTTCCTTGATTTGTGTTATCTGTAATCCCAAAAAATATTTCATTTCTCCAATCATGCTCATCTCAAATTCAGTCTTCATTTCATTTGCAAATTTGTCACTAGCTTCATCTTCTCCTCCAAAGATAATATCATCAACAAATATAACTATAACCAACAAACCATTCTCAATTTCTTTTGTGTATAAGTTACTATCTGTTGTTCCTTTTATAAATCCCAATTTCAATAAATACTTATCCAATCTTGCATACCAGGTTCTAGGTGCTTGTTTTAATCCATATAAAGTTTTCTTTAACTTACATACCATATCTACTTCTTGTGTCAAAGGAAAACCTTCAAGCTGCTCAATGTAGACTTCTTCTTCCAATTACCATTCAAAAATGCTGATTTCACATCCATCTGATACATTTTAAATTTCTTGTAAGCTGCATATGCTAGAAACATTCTCACTGCTTCAAGTCTGGCCACAGGTGAAAAAGTTTCTTCATAGTCAATTCCTTCTTGTTGTGAATATCCTTTACATACCAATCTTGCTTTGTTTCTTATCACTTCTCCTTGTTCATTCATCTTGTTTCTGAATACCCACTTTATTCCAATCACATTCTTGTCTTCAGGTCTAGGGACCAATTCCCATGTCTTGTTTTTTTCAATATGCTCCAGTTCTTCTTTCATAGCATTAATCCAATGTTCATCTTCACAAGCTTCATTAGTAGTCTTAGGTTCAATTTGAGAAATCAAACATAAATGTACCTTATTTCGAGTCAAAACTCCTCTGTCTAAATTTCCAATAACTTTCTCAACAGGGTGATGTCTCGAAATATACTCGTTAGGTGTCATAGTTACTGATCTTGTTCCAACTGTAGATTCTTCTCTACTTTCTTCTCTATTTTCTTCTCTATTTTCTTCTTTGTTTTCTTCTCTATTTTCTTGAGTATGACTTTCATTCAGCAAATCACTGTTAGTTTCAAAAAATAATTATGCATTTTCAATGTTAGGCTGAGGTTGTGCTTCTCCATCAGATTCATAATCAAGTATTCTTTCCTAAATTTTAAACTTCTCATCAACTTTTACATTTGCACTTTCAACAATAGTCTTAGTTCTTTTGTTATAACATCTATATGCTTTTCTTTTTAAAGAATATCCAAGAAATATTCCTTCATCACTTCTAGGATCAAATTTTCCTATATCATCATCTCTCTTTATATAACATTTACTTCCAAAAATTCTAAAATACTTAACTGAGGGTGCATGTCCAAATCATAATTCATAAGGTGTCTTGTTTGTAGCTGCTCTGATTTGTACTCTGTTCATAGTGTATACTACTGTGTTCACTGCTTCTCTCCAAAAAGTCTTAGCCAAATCATTTTCAAACAACATAGCTCTTGCTGCTTTAGTTATTGACCTATTCCTTCTTTCTGCAATACCATTTTGTTTTGGTGTTCTAGGGGCTAAAATTTGTCTCTTAATACCATTCATTTCACAAAAGGTGTTAAACTCTCTAGATGTAAATTCACCACCTCTATCAGATCTTAGACACTTAATCTTCATTTCAGATTCATTCTCAATTTTGTTTTTCATGATCTTAAATTTATCAAATGCTTCAAATTTTTCTTTCAAAAATGCAATCCACATCATCCTTGTAAAATCATCAATAAGAATCATAAAATACCTTTCTCCATAGAATCCTCTAGTCCTAGTAGGACCACTCAAGTCTGTATGAACAATCTCTAGCTTCTCTGTCAATGTGAACTTCTTGTTGGGAAATGAACTCCTTTTCTACTTTTCCATCATACATTCTTTTCAAATCATGTTAGTAGGTTTCATAATTTTAGGTAAATCTCTTACTGCAAGTGTAGTGCTCACCTTGACAATATTATCAAAGTTTATATGAAAAAACCTTTTATGCCATAACCAACTATCATCAATCTTAATTATCAAACATGTCATCTTAGTAGGATTCAACTGAAATACATTACCTCTGGTTCTGGATCCTTTTCCAATCAGATTTCCATCTTTATCTTTTATCACACAAGTTTTCTCAGCAAACCAAACTTGATAACCCTTATCAGCCAATTGTCCAATGCTTAGTAGATTATGTCTCAATCCATCAACAAAGTAAACATCATCAGTGTTAGTCTTTCCATCAAGAGTAATAGATCCTATACCCTTAATCAAACAAGGTGCATTATTACCAACCCTAACAATTCCTCCATCATCATTATCTAACTTAACAAACTTTCTTTTATCTCCAGTCATATGATGTGAACAACCATTGTCTATAATCCAATTAGATTTCTTTTCAACTTGAGAAACTAATGCTTTTTCTTCCCTTTTATTAGATTCAGAACTTTCTTCTTTAATTGCTACAAATCCTATTTCCTCAAAGTTATCATTATCACTGTCACTTAAATGTCTTTCAATTCCTGCTTCAAGATCTTCATCATTTGCATAATAACATTCTTTAGATCTCCTAGGTTTAAAGTTGCTTCTATACTTCTTAACTCTTTTAGGACATTTAGATGCAAAATGACCATATTCTTGACAAGTCCAACATTTAAATATTTTCTTACCATCCGGTTCTCTTTTTACAAGTAATGCAATACCTTCTTCAATCTTCTTATCTTCCTCAGATTTAGATCTGCTACTGCTGGCATAATCTCCATTCACACTAGTACTTCTTGTAGGTCTAATGCTAAGAGCAATGAATGCTGTTTCCATTCTAGGTAGCTCTCCTGATAATCTCAAGTTCATCTCTGCTGTTTCTAATCTTCCAAGAAGAGTCTCTCTTGAAAATTTTGATGTACAAGGTATCACTTGTTCAATCGTCTGTGTTGTCTGCTTGAATACTGGTGTCAAAGTTCTCAAAATTTTCCATATCACTTCATTCTCTATCTTATCACCTCTACAAGACTTTATTCCTATTACAATCTCGGACATCCTACCAATATAGCTTCTAATAGATTCATCTTCCATCATTATGATATCTTCAAATGCACAAATCCAATTATGTAATCTAGCCTTCTTTGCATGTTCATCACCTTCAAAAGTAGAATGTAAAGCTTTCCAAATTGCATGAGATGTTTTCAAACATCTTACCTGACTATATTCATTCTCTGATAGTGCTGAAAAAAGTGCTTCTCTTGCAAGTATGTTACACATGAATAGATCTAGTTCATCTTGAGTTCCTGCCTCTAGATTGTCTTCCTCAATGATAGTCTTCTCATTCTTTGTAATCAACCAATAACTTGGTCCTAAACACAATAGATGAGTCTTCATCTTTTCTTTCCAGCTGTCAAAATTTACTCCATCAAACTTAGGGCTTTCTTTTCTGAAATTTGCCATGGATCTCCTTAAGTTAAACTTTTCTTTCAAGGACCTGCTGCTCTGATACCAATTGTTAGAAAGTAAAGATCCCCAAGATAACTGAGAGGGGGGGGTTGAATCAGTTATCTAATAATTTAACCATTCAACTGCTTTAAACAATATAATTAATGTACTAATCAACCATAGAAAGATAACCATACACAATTGCACAATAACACAAGATATGTTGACTAGGGAACCTCTTGAAAAGAGTAAACCCCGGTGGGAATGATGCCCACAAAATGATGCACTAATATGAAAGTTCCTTATTAGAGGATGGACCCTATTAGGAGTCTTATAAAATACATTTAGTACATATAAATCCCTGTTAGGAGATTTTGAATCCCTGTTAAAAGATTCTAACCCGGTTAAGAGTTTATGGAAGACAGAAGGACCCACTGCCCAAACAGCTTCAAGGCAAGATCTTTGAACCCACTATCCAAAAGATCTTAGAATTATTCAATATAATAATATGAAATATATTACCTCCTTCACACTATGCCAAAACCACACTCTCTTCTACACAAGATCACAATTCCAGATCTTTGTACTCACAAGTCTTCCTTCATCACTAAATTAGCTCTTTTCTTCACTTCATGCATATATTCGCATCTCAACCTTCACAATACATATTGAAACAAGGAAAAAATTCCTTCTTATATACCAAACTCAAATAATTACAAATGAGTCGGTCCTCAATTACAAAATAATAAATTCTACACGCTACACACAAAATTTCACATAAAACTGTCGGCTTCCAGATACTGTAACTTTCTCCAAACATATCTTCAAAGTTTGCACTGTGAACCACATCATCATTAATGAGTCTCCAACATCCCTTTAACTATGCAAAATCAGATTCCATCCCAGCTAAGAGATATCCTCTGATTTTTGAAAATCGCTTCACAGAAACACTGTCTAGACACTGCTTTCACCAAAATGCTCATAACTCTCATAAATGAATGAATTTATTTTTGCGCTATTAACCATAGGTTAATAACACACCAAATAAAATACCATCAATTGCGCAAAAGCCAATCTACAATGCAACATGTGTGCAAAACAAAACTATACCTGCTTTCCTACTGATATCCAGAATATCACTATGTTGACATCAATGACAATCCAAGTCATGAATGCAACAACAACTACTACAGAATGACTGCCAAAATACTTTGCATTCATTCCTAACATGTTGTACTATGAATCATGAAGAACACTAGTTGTGAACAAAATAATAAGGCACCATGTAACCACCAACTTAAAAACCTTTGAAACATCAAATCTAAGACATACGAAACCAAATACTCATCCATTGTACACACAAACACTATAATATCAACAACCAATAACTTGATCGTACCTCACTCAAACTATCATATTAAATTTTCCAAACCTTTGTAGACTATATATATAGACACCTCTGAATAACACCTAATGATTGAAAATCAAGATCATCAACACATCACCTAATCAAATGAAATCATCTTCACTTAACATACTGAACATAGTATCTGAAATAAAAATTAGGATGTTGACATCAATGAAAAAACATTAATGCCAGCACACCCAAGTACCAAACTCTAACATGCTCAACAATCTTCCAACAATCTCCCCCTTTGGTATTGATGGCAACATGTATAGTGAAAAATTGATCAATGTACAAAGACATTACTATATCCACCTGATCACTTTGAAAGTATAGTCACAATATATCCACCTGATCACTCTAAATATCTAGCTTCAACACAATCTCCCAAGCATAATTACCTCTATTTCTCACACAATCTCTCCACCATTGACATCAATATAAAAGGACTGAAGATATCAAAATAAATGAACTTACCTCAAGAGGAAAAAATAAGAAAAATTTCAGTACCAAACCATAATAGCCATAAGATTGCTCCCCCTAAGAAGTAGTCCCTAAACTCATCAATCTAGTGAATGATATTCTGATATATTTTCTAGACTAATGCTATCCTTAGTATTATTAAATCTGATCAGGAGGGGCTATCACCCAAAGATCCTCTTCAAGATACTCAAATGTATCCTTTGGCAAAGGCTTTGTAAATATATTAGCAATATGTTCCTTGGTAGACACAAATTCTAGCTTCCTCTTCACTGACTTTATCCCTCAAGGCATGATCTTAGTATAAATATGTTTTTTTTAATGTAATACAAGAATATTTGAGATATTTATAGCACTAAAGTTATCACAATGAATAAAAATATGTTCATCAATGTTTATCATTATACCCTTCAACATTTTCTTCATCCAAATAGCTTGATTATAGTTTATTTCAGAAACAACATACTCAACCTCAACAATAGATTGAGAAATACAATCCTACTTCTTACTAGTCCAAGAAACTAGTCTCTTACCCAAAAAGAATGCACCTCCACTAGTAATTTTTCTGTCATCCACATTACCTTCCCAATCAACATTAGTTTTTACATAGAGTAAAGTCATAATCTTTTCTATACCACAATCCATAGTCAACTGTACCCTTCAAGAATCTAAAAATTCTCTTGATAAAAACCATATGAGATTCCTTCAGTTCATTTTGAAATCTTGCAACAATTCCAATAGAGTTTGATATGTATGGTATAGAATGAGTTGGATATTGCAATTCATTGATCATAGATCTATATAATGCTTGATTATAACACAGGGAATCATTCCTTATTTAACTTGTACCTATTAATCATAGGAGGTCCTACTGATTTTGAATCTTCTATACCAAATTTTTTCAATAGTTCTCTAACATACTTGGACTGTGTAATAAAGATTCCTTTATCCATCTATGTAATTTTCAATCCAAGAAATAATTTCATTTCACCTATCATAGACATCTCAAATTATTTTTGCATTTCATTAGAAAAACCTCTACTCAACTCATCATTACCACCAAAAATGATATCATCAACAAACACTTTAGAAATCAAGATATTATCATCAATTATTCTGAAATAAAAGTTACTGTATACTAATAAAAGTATCTTCATAGAATTAAGGTTAATCATCAATAATTGAAATAGTAACTAAATTAAACCACAAAGCAATAGAGAAAACTATAGCAAATCAATGATCAATTGAGCATCCAATGGCTCTCTAACTAAGATGTTAATGAATAAGCTCTTAGCAAGCTCTCATTAATGACAGTCCTAGAATGAGAATGAAAAAATAAACAATGATAAAGCTAACAATTATCAAAATAAATGATAATTATGCTCTCAAATGCCTTTCTAAACTCAGATTGCAAGAGGTTCAATGCAATTCTCAGATGTGTGGTTGATAATAATGAAGGATTTTAGCCTTCCTTTTATAGATTTTCCAATGGTAGGGGGTGTAGTTGTGTTTGATCATGGTTGAGTTGGGGTTAAGTCTTTGGTTCCACCCTTTGAAGACAAAAAAAATTTTGTGTCCTCAAAGCTTGGGACAAGTAGACAAGATGGATGGTTAAGATTCTTTTTCACTTTGAGTGAATGAGATTCAATTTGGCTTGATCCATGTGAATGCCATTCCTCAAATCTCATTGGTTGATTGATTTTTCTTCCTTTTGGTTTGTTGAGAGTAATTGATTTTTATTAATTGATTTATTTTAGCCATGTACCCCTTGAATGGGTTGAATTTAATTTAATCCAAGACTATACAATTATTTGATTTAATTATATTTTGATTTGATTGCACTTGATTAAAATGCTCTCAATTTTGATTGATCTTGAATTAAGACTTGATTTTCATTTTGATTGGCTAATTGTGCATTGTGATTCAATTGATTCAATTATGTCCTTAATTTTCTCTGATTTCACTTGATTTGCTTTGATTTGATCTTTATCCATTTTTAGGTGATTACAAATGCCCCTCTTTGAGTTGACATGCGAAGCATGTCGATTCAAATAATACTCTGATCTAGCTTGATGATAGGTCTTGATTCATTGATGGTTGATCTTTGATGTTCATTCTTAATGTCTTTCGATGGTCGATCCTATTAGTAATTTGGCTGAGTTCATTGCATAGATGTTGTCATTATGGCAACATATGATCCACATGAAGATCACACAATTTAGAGAGCAAGTATGACAGAGTGCATTTCATATTTGTCTAAGTGTGAGATAGTATTTTTACCAGTATACCTAGACATAGTCTTTGTTTGCGACATTGAATAGAGTGATTTTAGTGCTTGCGCACTAGAAAATAGACTCTATGGTGACTAATGATGACCCATTTTAGAGTACAAGTCAGTACGACATGTATGAAAGAAGTTATGTTAGTTTTACCGAAGACAGTGTGAAGCTGACAGGACATGATATGAAGACAAAACTAGTAAAGAGTTAAGGGATTATTTTGTTTATCAAAATAATGACTTAACAATATAAAGGGATGACATCTTAGATGTTTACTCTTGGTTAAAACTATTGGTATATATGTAAATGTAAATGTAATTGTAAAGTGTAGTAACAATAGTAATTGTAATAAGCAGCAAGTATTTGTAGAAGTATGATGCGAAGTATATGAAGCATATGTAATAGCGATAGTGAAAGATCAACAAAGAAATATCAATGCAAGTAGTATAAGGTTATGTACCTTGAAATATTTTTTAATCACTATATATTGCACATTACTTTTTTTGGTAGTGGGCTCAGCTGGTAGTCACATTTTGTACTACCAACTCCTAACAGGGTTGAGGCTTCTAACAAGGCCTATAGTCCCTTAATCAGGACTGATACACTATATGTTTGTAATAGACTCCTAAAAGGGTCAACATCCTTAACATGATACTTTTGATTAGTGGATCTTTTTGGGTACCATCCCCATCGGGGTTTTCCCTTGGCCAGGGTTTCCTCGAGAACAAATAATGTGTTATGAGTTCTTTATTGTTATGCATGTTATTTAGCTTCTTATGTTATGCATGTGTAAAGATAATCTATTATATCCATAATTGGGAAAAAGATAAAGTTTGTAGAATACTGATTCACCCCCCCCCTCTCAGTATTCCCTATTTCTAACAATTGGTATCAGAGCTTAGTTACTTGGAAAAGAATCATTCAAGGAAAGCCTAGCAGCTTGAGTAAGATGTCTATGGATATGGATCAACTATAGAAGAATCTTGAAGAAGCTCTTGAACAGATTGATATGCTTACTGATGAAAGAGACACTCTAAAAAGAAAGTATGATGATGCAAAGAACCTCATTGAGAAACTGAAAAATAAATTGGAAGATCTGAGATCTGAAAAGGAATCTAAAATTCTTATTGAAGATTGTGATGACAATATGGAAAAAGAAAATGAGATCCTTAAGCATGAATTGAAGATAGCAAATTTGAAGCTTAGTTTGAAAGAGGGAAATGGGAAGAATGAAATGAATCTAAAATCTGAGAATGAAAGTCTAAAGACTAAAAATGAAGAACTGACATCTAAACTTGGAAATGTAACATCTAAACTTGAGAAAGTCAATTTGCAGTATGCTGAACTTGAGAAATACAACAAGATTGTGAAAGGTGAACTGACTCAATCCAAGCAACAACTTGAAAGGCTATATTTAACTAGTGAGAAGATTGATAGATAAGCATCTTTTTAGAAACCATTCTATGATAAGACTGTTCTTGGATTCAACACTCTTAAAGCAAATGATGAAAGCAAGGAACTAGATCTAAAAGTATTTGAAAACTTAGATGAGAAGAAGTCTGATGAGATAAACAAATTTGAAGATACACCTAAAGAAGAAGAATCTTTGAAGCAAGATGAATCATCCAAAGGTATGCAAAGAGAATTCAAAGGTAGATGTTTTTCTTGTAATACTATTGGTCATATGAAGAGAGATTTCATAGGTAAGCAATTTAAACCTCTTAATGGTTATTGTTATAATTGTCATGGATTTGGACATAGAGCTATTGAATGTAGGAAACCTAAATTTATTGAGAATAATAATAATAGTAGAATGTTTAGGAATACTAACAATGTAGATAAGAAACCTATTGAAGATATGAACAGAAGAAGTGGAGTAGTATGTTATAGATGCAACAAGGTTGGACACATTGATAGAAATTGTAGATCACAGATTAATCAACCTGGACCAAGATATGTAAGCAATTGAATTGTTTGTCAGATATGCAACAAGATTGGACATACAACAAGATTTTGCAGAATGAACAATGGAGTTTTTCATCCTAACCCTAACCCTAGAAATCATGAAAGAAGAAATGAAGATGCAAGTAATAGATAGAAAGGTTGCTGTAGCAATACAGAAGAAGTGAAGTTTGTTAAAAGCACAGATCAAGAAGACATATTCAACATTGAAGGTAATAAAAAAGGTGAAGTATCAAGTGGTAAGAATGAATCCTTACCTGACCTATCTCAAAGTACTTAATTTATGTAAATTATAGTAGATTAGAAAATTAGATTAGTGTAGAAGTAGATTTATGATGAATTAAGTCTTGCACAATTAATGGAAGGTATTTTATGATATTCTAATGCTATGGTTAAGAGCGCAAAGAAAAATATTATGTTTTGCGAGATCGCAAGAAGTTTTAAGTTTTGCAGGATAGCAGGAAACAACTTTTTTGGAAGAAGTGGAAAAAGAATTGAATGTGATGTTAGACTTAAGTGAGATTAAAGTAATAAAAGGTTATGATTAGTGTTATTTGATCATCAAAGTGAACACAAGTGTTAAGGAGATCAAAGAGCAGTGATTGGAAGCTTTTTGCAATGATTTGGTGAAGGATTTGAGCGTCGAATCCACGCAAGCCCTAAAATCATGAAATCAAGGTATTTTACTTGACAGATATGTGAATTGGTAAAAGGAATTTGAAGTAATCATGGATGTATCTTTAATTCACAATGTTAGAGATAAAAATAGACCTAGAATGAAGAGGGAACTAGTTGAACCTCTAGAAGAAGACCCTAAGTTAGCTTTATCATCCATACCAGACGGAGTTTTGCATTTATAGAATGTAAGAAGTTATTTGGGATGCAAGTTAGAAACCATTAGTGATAGTAATTTTACAAATGAGTATGAGAAGATCTACAAGCAGGACATGTCATTGAAAGAAGAATATGATCATTTGAAAGACAATGAGATTGTTAAGTATGCATTGCAGTATGAGTTTGATAATGAATAATGCACTAAGATAATCCTTAGCAGAATTCATAATGGGAAGTTTTGGCTAGAAGATAGAGTAATAGACATTATAGTTGATTTGATTCATGAAGTCATTGGACTATCTAAATATGGAGCTATTCCTTTAAATGAGAAAAACATGAGAGAAATATTCATTGATAATACTAAATCATCCTATAATGGCAGAGGAATTGTAATTAGTAAGATCCAACAACATGATGTTAGATACCTATGTAAGATCCTAACAACCAAGTTTTGTGCAAATTCAAGAGAGGATGACATGGCAGCTAGAATGGTACACATAGCTTATTTGATGTGTGTTGACAAAGTCCTAGTTGATATGTGTGAAATTCTAAGAATTCAATTGTTTGAGAACTTGGAGAAGATTAAGAAGACAAAGTATGCACAATTTAGATTTTCATCTTTGATCACTTACATGTTTTTTCATATTTTGAGGAGATTTCCTTACACCATAGGAAATGAATGGAATGATGGTCAAAATACAATGGAAAGAATTAATGTAGTATACATAAAGCATGTTATTGACAATGTTAATGAGAGTGCAGTACTTGTTATTAAGACATTTCAAAATATTGTGTCTAGCAGATCAAGGATTCCATAGTCTCTTATGGAGAAATAAAAGAATGAAATATGTTTTATGGTTGACACTGAGTTTACATACATTGAAGCAGTTGAACCTAGAATTGAGTTCATAGACCCTCTTGGCTATGAAATATCTGAAACAAAGATAGAAGAATATGTGAACATGCTACTTAAGTGTAAGGTTGACACTCACAACAACAGATTTGGAACTTTTGAAGAAAATTTCAACTCCGCAAAGGCTATACTTGAGGAGAAATAGTCTAAGAAAAGATTTGAGAGCACTATTAAGAAAATATTGAAGGATACATGAATGACAAAGAGAGAATTCTTAGTGGAAAAGAAGATAGCAATAGCAATCAAAGATATTGGATAGAAAGAGATTTTATCTATACCTCCCTTATCATCTAGTGCAACACCAGTCAAGGTGAAAGTTGAGGAACCTGAGAAGGAATAAGTAGTGAGAAAATCTACTAGATCTACCTCCTCCACACCAAGCAAGAGAGTAAAATAAATTTCTACTAAACCTGGTAAGAGGCAAAAAACTTTGGTGCCACTAGTGCCTAGGAAAATTGTAGAAGTTAAAGATGATGACACTTCTGTGAATAAGAAAGCATGGAAGCCTAGAGTTGAGAGAGTGAATGAAGAAATCATAAAAGATGGAGACTTCACTAAAATGAATAAATACTATGACCTTTATGAATATTATAAAAAATTGAATCTTGAAAATACAGTGGTCAAGCATTTGATTCTGGCTAATAAGAAGTTTGACACTATTCAGGGAAAGATACCTGATGAATTATTGAAGAAACTTGCTAACAGGAAGATGAGAGCACAAGAAGAAGACAAAACTATTAGAGAGAATCTTGTGAAGAAACTATGTGATGTAAGAGATGATGAACATCTGAAACAAATTCTAAAGCCCCTTAGCACCCATTTAAGGACACAAATGAGAACCATTCATATCATGGCAAGACAATATGAACAAGTGAATACAGAGACTGAACAAGCAATAATCAAAGTTATGATAGAAATTGTTAGAGAGACATTAGTTGCAGTAGAGCAAGAAGAAGAAGCAAAACAAGAGGATATTCCCTCTCCACTGGCTATTAACATTGAAGAAGAATCTATGAATGTTGAAGGTACAAGGATCACCTTGGATACTGATGATAATGTATTCAAGAATCTAGAGAGCATTGTTGACAATTTGGCTCTTGATGAACCAGATAGAACTGTAGAAGTAGAGTAGACCCAATTTACTGTTGAAGAACCCAAAGTATCAGAAGTACAAGCATCTGTATCCTCTATAAAAGAAAGTCTTACTCCTGAGACTAGAATGAAGAAACAAACTAGATCTTTGTTTGAGGATTTGGGAAAAGAAGTGGATGATGATGATCAAATGGAATTGATCACATCTTTGAACAAAATCATTGGGAAGAATAAGAAAGTTAAGAGTCTAGAAGGATGTTTGAAGGACCTAACTAAAAAGCTACAAAGTCTTGTGACCACACAGATTGTAGAAGTAGACCCTATGGACAAGGCAAAGAAAGTAATGAGCACTTTTGACGATGAGTTCACTAACCTAGCTGATATTGCAAAAGTGAAAGCATAGGCAGCCTATGAGGCTAAAATGCTATTGAACATCAGTCAATACATCAACAATGATATCAATACTCTTGATATCTATATCAAAGATTTGAGGAAACATTTGGAAATAGGAAAAGCTTTGTACATACAGTGTACAAAATTAGAGACTTTGATAGCTGAGGAAGATCAAAAGATAAAATTGAAGGAAGCAGAGATTCTAAATGAAACAAACCTTCTATCTAACCCTAATGTGAAGGTCAGTGATGTTGAGAAGAAAGTTAGGAAACTTTTTCATGAAATCAGAATTATACAAGATGAGAAAGACAGGAAGTTAAGGAGATATACTCATTTGAGAGAGCATGTTTCTATGAAGTTAAGTGTTATTGAAGAGCAGTTAGAAGATTGTCTTATAGCTAAGACATCTTTTCAGAAATTCAACTTTGAAAACCTCCAAGCTTGTCAAATAGCATCTTATGGACTGAGCGCACTACTCAATGTGGCTAATTCCATTAAGAAATCATGGGAAAAGGAGATAGAAAATATGAAGATAGATTTTGCAGATTGTGTTGCAAGCCTACTGGCTTTGCAATAAATAAATTAAGGTATAACCTTTTTTGATACAATTTTGTAGCCCTCCCTACTGTTATTTTGTCATTGTTGTCAAAGGGGGAGAGATATGTAGCAGAAAATTGATAATATATGATAAGAGTTGATACTCTTAGGGGGAGTATTGTATGATAGATAAGATTTTTTGAGGAGTTATAAGGATAGTATATATATGTTATACTATGGCCACAATTTTGTCAATTTTGAGATTTTGGAGTTGCACACTTAGCCAATTTTCTCATATGTTGCCACCAATGACAAAGGGGGAGATTGTTGGCAATTTGGCTAAGTTGATTGCATAGTTGTTGTCATTATGGAAACATATTATCCACATGAAGATTGTACAAGTCAGAGAGCAAGTATGATGGAGCACATTGCATATTTGTCTAAGTGTGGGACAATATTTTTACCAGTATACCTAGACACAGTTTTTGTTTGCGACGTTGACTGGAGTTCAGTGCTTGCACACTTGAAAATAGACTCTATGGTGACTAATGATGACCCATATTAAAGAGAAAGTCAGTACGACATGTACAGAAGAAGTTATGTTAGTTTTACCGAAGATAGTGTGAAGCCGACAGGACAAGATTGGCAGGCAGAACTAGTAAAGAGTTAAGGGATTATTTTGTTTATCAAAATAATAACTTAACAATATAAAGGGATGAAATCTTAGATGTTTAATCTTGGTTAAATCTATTGTTATATATGTAAATGTAATTGTAATTGTAAAGTGTAGTAACAATAGTAATTGTAATAAGCATCAAGTATTTGTAGAAGTATGATGCAAAGTATATGAAGCATTTGTAATAGCGATAGTGAAAGATCAACGAAGAGATATCAATGAAAGAAGTATAAGGTTATGTACCTTGACCTCTTTTTTAATCAGTGTATATTGTACATTACTTGTTTGGGTAGTGGGCTCAGCTGGTAATCACATTTTGTACTACCAACTCCTAACAGGGTTGAGGCTTCTAACAAGGCCTATAGTCCCTTAATCAGGACTGATACACTATATGTTTGTAATAGACTCCTAACAAGGTCAACTTCCTTAACAAGATACTTTTGATTAGTGGATCTTTGTGGGTACCATCCCCATCGAGGTTTTCCCTTGGCTAGGGTTTCCTCGAGAACAAATAATGTGTTATGAGTTCTTTATTATTATGCATGTTATTTAGCTTCTTATGTTATGCATGTGTAAAGATAATCTATTATATCCATAATTGGAAAAAAGATAAAGTTTGTAGAATACTGATTCACCCCCCCTTTCAATATTCCCTATTTCTAACAGATCCTCTGATTCTTGATATGAAATTGCTGCAGGTAATGATTGATATGAAACTCTCCTGATTGATGTGGTTTTGATGATCATTCTCGATATGATGATTGATTTGCTGATTGATATGAAACTCTCTTGATGATCTAATATGATGCCCCTTTTGTTTGATTATGAAAAAATTTTGATAAAAGATTTTGATTTGATTTGATGATCAGTCTCTGATTCTTGATGATGATATGATTGCATGCCCCCTCGGGAAATGAATTGAAATGATTTTGGATGATTTGGTTGAGATTGGGAAATTTCAATTTTTTTCCCGATACAAAAATTTGGAAATGCCCCGATCCTGAGAGAATTTGATGAGAAAAGATTTGATTGATAAGATGTTGATGCTCTAGATAAGTTGATGATGGTTTAGTATCATTTGATGTCAGTCAGAATCACTTGGTTGATGTTGATGTCAATCTGATAGGATAAGTTGATGAGTTGATATTTCTGTCTCAAGTTCTAGAGAGACAAAACAATGATTTTCCTTTCTGACAATATAGAGTTAGGAGTTTTGATGCGCTCACAATGAGAAAATGGATGATAGGATAACTTGATTGATGTTATATAATCACTTGGATGATTTGACTGATTGATATTTGATACATGATTAGATGATACAAAATTATGGATTGATAGAAGAGAAGGTGATGAATAGGATTAGGTTTCCCCTATTTGATCAGCATGATTGATTGTTGATGATGTCGTTGAGGAAGCATGGATCATTTGATGGGTCATGATTTGTATGTACTTGTATCTTGATGACATTGATGTACCTTTGATGATCAGATTAAACATGATTTTGTTGATGGATGCTTCAAGCATTGATGATGTTGATTAGGACTTTGATTATACATTGATGGACCTTTGATGGTGTTGATCAAGACTTTGATTATACATTGATGGACATTTGATGATGTAGATCTCAAGAAATTTGATGATGTACCATTGATGATATCATTGATCATTTGATGTATCTTGATTTGGTCTTTTGATGATGATAACTCCACCCCCTTTCTGTTTCTCTTACAAATTAAGCTAAGATAGGAAAAACAATATACAATGCACTTAATCTAAGATGTATGCAGCTAATTGTCACTATTCATAATTTTGGAAGTTTATTTTCATCATTGAGCTTTTGGAATATGAAATTGGTACAACCCTCACTAGTTCAACCATGATGATATGAATACTTCTTTCCTCAGATTTTAACAATTGTAAGTAAATAGAAAAAGAATTGATCCCTTTGATATACAAATGTCCTCGATGATTCTTTGATGATCATGTCATTAGATAGATTCACATACTGCTATGAATCAACCTGACAAGCACTCAAGAAAATATCATGTCTTCATCATCGCTCATCTAGTCAAAGACTTCATCAATTTGCTAAAAAGACATGATTCCAAAAATTTAGTAACACTTTGAACATTTTTTCTTTTGTTTGTATATCGATTTTAAAAAAAAAAACTTCATCCACTTTGATCCTTAGTTATGTTTAAGCCTCTTTAGATTTTGATCTGATTTGTTTAAGCTTTTTAGATTTCGATTTGATTTGTCAAATTTTGTTGTTATATCAAGTATTTGGATGCTTGAAATGTGATATTAATCAATAAGTCCAAGTGTAGCCATTTTTCAATTTTGATGCAATCATTTGAGCCACTTGATGTTTGCTTTGATAAGCTCATTGAATCTGGATTGGTGCCCCCAGTTTGATTTGGAAAAGATAGTGCTTTGTTGGGCAATGCAACCTTTGAGAGTTTATTTCAGATTTTTGATTTTTAGAATTTTTGAAATTTTTTATTTTTTAGAATTGTTGGTATTTTTTATTTTATTTTTTTGAATTTTAGAGATATTTGATGTTTTTGGATTTTTAGAATTTTTTAAAATTTTTTTTATTTTAGAGATTTTTTATTTTTTTGGATTTTTTTGGATTTTTTATGTTTTTGGATTTTTAGAAATTTTTTATGTTTTGGATTTTTAAAGGAACATTTTCACCTTTTTGGATTTGAAAACTGATGATTCACCAATGAATAGGCCATGATGGATGAAGCAAGTGTGTTACCCATAGGACCATCTCCTCAAGATTATCCAATCTAGGAAAAATAATATCTCAATATAGGCCAATGATGTGGTGTTGAATAGCATATAGAATAATGATGTGATGTCATGACAATGGTGCAAAGGAGTGGACATATCAAGAGACTTTCTATAACATTTTTTTCATTTCTTTTATTTTTCATTTGGATCAAGATTAAGGGATCAATGTGGATAGGATCACACAATCATGATAAAGGGGTGGTGAAGGCTATGAGTGAATGGTTTGGGATTATGGGAAGGCTTCTTAGGAATAATGAAGGTGACTTTAGGATAAGCAAGATCATGATAAGGTAGCGTGAATGTAACAAGTGAATAGGATGATGGATAGGATAACTCATGTCAAGATGCTTAATGCTCATGGATATGTTCAACATTGTCAAGATCAAAGGTGAAAGTCAAAGTACGGATGCAAGTGAGATAAATGGTAGAAAGATGGAGGATATGATGGATGTAACTTTCCCCCAAGTGTAGAGTGCAAGAGAGGAATTACACATGACACCTGTTTGCCAGGTTTTCATCATGGTATTTGTTCAAGATGCCACAAGAAGTGGTTTTCACCATAGGATGGATTTCTTTTCTTTTTCTTTTTCTTTTTTCTTTTTTTTTTCTTTTTTTCTCAATTTTCTCTTTTTGGATGGACTCAAGCCTCATGGTCTTTGGATACTCCTTGAAAAGGTATGATATGATGAGCCAAGACTTCTAAAAGGTATTCTCAAAGATGTTGATATGGTGATGGAAAGGTGATATGGTGGATAAGGTAGAGGGTGGCTAAAGATTTATGCAATGGATTGGATAATGGAAATGGAAGGATAATGAATGAGAGGATAATAAGTCTTTCCATGTGTGGGTGTGAAAAAGGGAATGGAAGGATAATGAATAGGAGGATAAGAAGTATTATCAAGATCAACATTGATACACACCTTGAAGGGTAGTGGAATAATGAAGGAAAAATTGGTGAAATAGCTTGAGATTTTGATGTAAGAGAGGACATGGATCTTGGGACACAAGGACTCAAAATGGATGGATGAGATGGAATATATTTGGGAGAATGTGAAGTGGAAGCCTTTGGAAGCTTAAATGTCAACTTTGAGTTCTCTTTTGTGTGTAAATCCTTCAAAAGTGACTTGGGAATCCACACTTTCTTTGATTTGTCTTTCCTTTAAGATGCTTTAGAATGCATTTCTTTAATGAGGGATTTAGGAATCCACATTTTCTTTAATTTTTCTTTTTGTTTGATGGACCTTTGTGGTCTCTTGAATATTTATTTTTTTCTTGCATTCACATGTTGATTAGATGGGACATGGTTCTCTTCATACATAAGTGGATTCTTGGTTTTCTAAATCTTATGTTGCACATTCAAATTTCTTCCAAAGGACTTGGGATTGGTGGATGAATAAGGTTTATATGGATGATTCATATGGATGGGTTCATATGGAGGGTTGACATGGATGTGTGTTTGGTTTTTCAAGTATGTATATCTTTGTTGATCTTGATACAGGGTAAGGTAAGTGGATTGTGGGATAGGGATGGTAGGAATGGTTGATGGAGGAATATAAGGGCCCAATATAGATTTGGAGGATGTATAAGGTTTCAAGTTTGGCATATAGGGACCAAGGATGGGTTTGGAGGATGTATAAGGACTATGCTTATGCAAAAATGGAGGTAAATGGGATGTGGGAGGGATATCAACATCTTTATTTTGAACTACATGGCCAAGGCTTTCATCTTTCAAATTCATCTTTGTACCAATAGTCTTATATGTAGCTTTGATAGGAGTCACTTTGATATGAGTAGTTGAAGCTTGAGATATATATGGAGGTTTATGAAGAGTGGATGTTGGGGTACTTTGATCTTGACAAGGATCTTTTGATAGCTTAGGAAGATTACTTTTCTTTTTATTTTCGATAAGTTCATTAGAGATGGAAGGAATACCTTGATCTTGCTTAGGAGATGGGTATGATATACGAGGTGAAAGAATATGGGGTGTTTGAGATGGAAGTATATCTTCTTGAAAGAGATGGAAGGGTATGAAGGGTTCATCATGGGATTCTTGAGGTGTGGGACTTTGGTCAACTATACGATAATGATGGATATTATCTTGATCTTGATCCTTAATAAGACTTGTTTCTTTTCTCTCTTGATTAGTCTCTTGACATGGAGCCACTTCTAAGGACAATGTAGGAGTTTGGATCTATGTGAAGGATTCTTGAAAGGCTAATGAAGGTTGATTTGAAATAGGAATGATAGGAATTATAGCACATGAAGGCTTGAGGTCTATAACCTTTGAAGCATGGAAGAAGTTTGTAGCAAGATGTAGGTTAGCTTGGATCTCTTTTAGAGGTATCCCTTGAGGGTATACATAGTCATTATGAAAACTGTTTGGATCTTTGTTTGATGGAGGAATATTGGATAGCTTTGCTTCTATATGAAATGGAGGAAATAAGAGGACCACTACTAGACATGTGTTCATAAGTTTGATCTTGCTTGAGAGTAGTATCTTCATTAGATGATTCATTAGGATTTTCAATTTCAATTATGTCATCATCAATGAGATTTTGGATTTTATGTTTCAACTCCATACAATCTGAAGTTTCATGCTCATTATGTCTATGATAGGCACAATAGTTTCTCAAAAAGCTAAAACCATATGAAGTGATTTGAGGCAACGTGATGAGATCATTTTCAAGAAGTTTTTCCAAAGCTACTTCGTAAGATTGTCCCAAAGGAATAAATGATCTATCCCAAGGATATTTGGATGTATTTGTGTTTCTCAAAGAGTTGTCATAGGATGAATATTGTTGAGATGAGTCTAATTCCTCTTGATTTCCTTGCTCAAAGATGAGATTCTCTTGATATTTTGAAATAGGTTCTTCATCAAATATTGGTTTATCATTAGGATATTCTTGATCAAACATAGGGTTTTCATGATATTCTTTTTGATCAAATTTTGAATTATCAAAGATGTGGCATTCATGTTTTTTTTCTTGATCATAGAGGTAAGGAAACAATGTTCTCAATGAGAATTGGTTGGATAATGTTTCCATTTCTTTTTCCATTTGTGAATAGAATATTCCCTTGAATTTTTATTTTTAATTAATTTTTGGATCTTAATGAATGTTTTCTTTTTGTAATCAAAGATCTTCAAGCACAACACAATGATTTTATCAATTATCACAAGAAATTCTTCCAAGCAATCTACCTAAGGTCAAATTTGGCTTTTAAATGGCTCTAATGTAGTAGGCTTACTAATTTATCAAGGATTTAGTATGGATTTTGTTCAAATAGACTTTAAACTTTCATCCCCCAAGTATGTTAAGGGGCTTCCCACATGCACAAAAGTACGATTTGGCACAATCTGTGAGGACTACTAGAGGAAGCTCAAAAAATTTAAAATCCTTTTGTCACACACCCCATTAAGGATGTATGCATTTCATTTGATAGTGGGTTGGATTCCCGTAGAAAAAGTGAGTGTATCCCACTTTGGGTTGTCCCTCTCACCGGCCTCGTTAAGGCAAACTCAGGAGGTGAGCCCAACTAAAGTTCTGGGATGGTATTCTCTGTAGGACGTTATTTTTTGTTTCTTTTTTGCATGCAAAAAAGAATTTATTTTTTTTAGCACTTTTTAACAAACAAAGTTAACAAGGTTCAATTTCCTCACCCACTAACTAATGAGAATCAAGTATTGCTACTCTTTTCTACAAACAAGGGGTTTTGATTAAGTGTTTGGTTTATTCCTCTAAGCTGTCCAAATTACTAGATTTTGAAAGGGCAATGCCACAATTTAAGCACACAAATCACCAAGTTTTAAGGCTTACCTCTCCTTGTAGCTAACAAAAGTTAGGGGCATTTTTGAGTTATCTCCATGATTTTATGCTTACCTTGGCTATAGTTGCTTTCCAATGTGCTTTTCCACCAACAAGTTAGTCAACAAAAACAACCACAATGGAGGAAACCAAAGATAAATTTGAAGAAACAACGACAAACTAAATTTTAAGCCTTACTTGTCAAAGCTTTGCCTTCTTGATTAAATTTTCTTTCTGGTTTCTAAACTTTTTGGTGCCTGTTCATTTACAGTCAAAACATACAAACATAGAGTTAAATGAAAGAATTTATCAATTTGAAAGCCAATTATGACAGAAAATCAAAAGCGACATTGTCCAACAAATACGCGATATCAAATTATTTGCAAGCGTAACTTTACTATTATCAAGCGGCACTTAAAAGTGACACAGGCGACACAGAAAATTTAAACAAGCGTAAACAATTTACTTTTAAGTGCAAAGAATATTTAAAGTTGCATAAACTGATTAAGTCAAAGGGACACTTTAAGGATAGTAAGCGTAAGATAAAGGATACTAGGCATGACTCATTTTGTAAAGTGCTTCGCAAAGCTCAGTCATAGGTGACAACAGATTATTGAAAGGTGACACTTCTCTGCTAGCAGGCATGACTTATCAAGGTAATGGCAGTATATCTTTATCACACAGGCGTGATCATTCCAATTGTAAGCGACAAGAAAGAATTTTAGACGGAATAGAAATTATCAACCAAGTGCAAATGTTCAGCAAATAAGCATTGACACAAAGATTGTAAGCATCATCCAAGTGATCGCAGGCATGATTGAATTGACTGTACGCATGATTTAACCTGTTTCCTGCAAAATTTTCACAGAAAATAGCAAATACAAGCATACAAAAGATGATCCAAATGATGAAATTGATAAAATGAGGCTTAGAGCCCCATGGTGGGCACCATTTTATATACTAATAAAAGTATCTTCATATAATTAAGGTTAATCATCAATAATTGAAATAGTAAATAAAATAAACAACAAAGCAATAGAGCAAACTATAGCAAATCAATGATCAATTGAGCATCATATGGCTCTCTAACTAAGATGTTAATGAATAAGCTCTTAGCAAGCTCTCATTAATGACAGTCCTAGAATGAGAATGATAAAAATAAACAATGATAAAGCTAACAATTATCAAAATAAATGCTAATTATGCTTTCAAATGCCTTCCTAAACTCAAATTGGAAGAGGTTCAATGCAATTCTCAGATGTGTGGTTGATAATAATGAAGGATTTTAGCCTTCCTTTTATAGATTTTCCAATGGTAGGGGGTGTAGTTGTGTTTGATCATGGTTGAGTTGGGGTTAAGTCTTTGGTTCCACCCTTTGAAGACAAAGAAAAGTTTATGTCCTCAAAGCTTGGGACAAGTAGAAAAGATGGATGGTTAAGATTCCTTTTCACTTTGAGTGAATGAGATTCAATTTGGCTTGATCCATGTGAATGCCTTTCCTCAAATCTCATTGGTTGATTGATTTTTCTCTCCTTTTGGTTTGTTGAGAGTAATTGATTTTTATTAATTGATTTATTTTAGCCATGTACCCCTTGAATGGGTTGAATTTAATTTAATCCAAGACTATACAATTATTTGATTTAATTGTATTTTGATTTGATTGCACTTGATTAAAATGCTCTCAATTTTGATTGATCTTGAATTAAGACTTGATTTTCATTTTGATTGGCTAATTGTGCATTGTGATTCAATTGATTCAATTATGTCCTTAATTTTCTCTGATTTCACTTGATTTTCTTTGATTTGATCTTTGTCCATTTTTAGGTGATTACAGTTACTATCTATAGTACCCTTGTTGAAACCAATCTTTGTCAATACCTATCCAATCTAGGCTACCGGGGTCTAAGAGATTTCTTTAATCCATATAGATCTTTCTACAATTTAAACACCATACCTCCTTCTTGGGTTAGAGTAAAACCATCAGGTTGCTCAATATAAACATCTTCCTCTAGTTCACCATTTAAGAATGCAGACTTAACATCCATATAATAGACTTTAAATTTTCTATAAGATGCATATGCAAGAAGTAATCTAACAGCTTCAAGTCTAGCTATAGGAGAAAAGGTCTCTGTAAAATCAACACCTTCCATTTTTTAATATCCTTTGCATACAATTCTTTCTTTGTTCTGAAACACTTTACCATCTTCATTCAACTTGTTTCTGAATACCCATTTAGTATTGATCTCATTTCTGTCAATAGGTTTTAGAACAATAATCCAAGTCTTGTTCTTTTTAATCTGATCAAGTTCCTCTCTCATTTCTTTCATCCAAATGTCATCATTACATACTTCTTTAACATCTTTAGGCTCAAATTCAAATACTAGACATGTTTCACCTCTATAAATTATTCCTCTAGTCTAAACACCTCTATTCTTATCACCAATAATTACATCTTCAGAATGATTAACATTTAAATACCGTGGAGTTTTCGATGTAGGTTGTGTAGTAGACCCTTCGGTGTTAATATCCACTTCATTTTCCTTAGGTTCTTTCTTCTCTTTTGGTCCATTCTGATTCTAATTTTTCACTTCCATAATCTGATTGTCTTCTTCACTCATGTCATACCTGTGAGTTCTTTATGATCTCTGTACATTCTCATCAACTCTGACATTTTCACTTTCAACAATCTTCTTTAGCCTATAGTTATAAAATTTATATGCATTTCTCTTTGTAGAATACCGAAGAAATATTCCTTCATTACTTCTACGATCAAACTTTCCAATATCCTCATCTCTTTTAATGTAGCATTTACTTCCAAAATTTTTAAAATATTTCACTATAGGAATATGATTGTACCATAGTTTTTAAGGAGTCTTACTAGTTCCCTACTTAATGTGTACTCAGTTTAGAGTACATACTATGGTGCACACTTCTCTCCATTAGATCTGTGGAACTTTTCCTTCAAAAAACATAGTCCTAGCTATGTCTAGGATAGTCCTATTCCTTCACTCAGCAACACCATTATTTTATGTGTTTTGTGGAGTATAAGTCCATCTCTTTATCCTTTATTCTTCATAAAATACACAAAAATTACCAGATGTAAATTCTCCACCTCTGTATGATCTTAGGAACTTCAATATTCTTCTAGATTTTGTTTCTACCGTTATCTTGAATATCTAAAATTTATGAAAGGATTCTAATTTATCTTTCAAAAATGTTACCCACATCATCCTTGAACATTCATCGACAAATAGCATAAAATCTCTATCACCATAATAGATTCTTTGCTTAGTAGGACCACATAGTTTTTATGTACCAAATCCAACAATCCATTTGAAGAATATGTCTTATTCTTAAAAGTAGATCTAGTCAGCTTACCCAAATGATACTCTTTTCAAATGTTGTTAGGCTTCATCAATTTAGGAGAATCTCTTACAACATGAGCAGTGCTAATTTTCACCATGTTATCAAAGTTCACATGACAAAATCTTCTATGCCATAACCAATTGTCATCAATCATAACAATCAAACATTTATTCTCAACAATTCTCAAATGAAATAGATTTTGGAAAGTTATAGGTTGGGTACTGAAGGGGGGAGGGGGGTGCGGGTGAGTCAAAACCATAGATATTTTACACTTATTTAGCTTTCTAAACATAAACTAATAGCCAATAAATTACTTGTATTAATTATTGCTTGGTATTTTACCGATAGCTAATGTAACATTTAACTGATAAATGATTACATGAAAATTAAACATATATAACATACAAAATTCAAACACTTGACACAATATTTTGGTGTCAGAAAACCCTTGATCAAAGGGAAAAATTGTAGTGGGCATGATACCCACAACTCATCACTACAGTAATAAGGTGCCTGGTTAAGAGCTTACATAAATGTCACCTTTTGAAAGACTTCACACTATTAGGAGTGTTTAATAACCTGTTAGGAGTATTGAAAGTCCTATTAAAGAATGCTCTATTAATATATTATATCCCACTTATACAGTGTTTACCCTATTAAAGTATTTACAATAAGTTCATAAATAGAACTTCTAAGTTCGATAAGAAACTACCCAGTTAAGGGATTTCACAATCTTGTTGCTAAAGTGTTAGGAATAAATCAATAAGAAATTTGACCTATAGATGCTTTATCCAAAAACTTGTTAGATCTTATTTGGCTCTTCTTCTTCTTCTCTGATCTGCTTTCTGATCTCTGCCGATAACATTAGTCTATACTACTCTTCAATTCACATCCTCTAATATGTATCTCTATCTCCATATCTATCAGTCGGTATATATTTCCTTTAATTTAGATCTCCTCTTCTAGTTTCTTTCCTTGATTAGGGTTTCTCAATCTTCCATAAACCATTTTTCTAATTTGATGTCATCCTCATTCGTAACCTTTTATTTCTTTCACCGCTAACATTTTTCGATAACCTTTTCTGACAACGCTTCCTTTATGCTAATAACACATCTTCTTTCTGATAACACTTCCCAATAGTGTCTATGCCAATATGGATTTCCTTTCTTCATCTCTATTCTTAATGTTATCTTCCAACAATGACAATCTGATCAAAATCATCATTGACTGGTTGTTAATTATCTGTAGAGGATTTTTTCAAGTAACAATCTGCCCCTTTGGCATTGATGGAAAAAATAATAATTTACCTTTGTACTTTCTAAAAAAACCTTTCTATTATCCTTTATCATTATTTTTATCTCTTTAATTATACTACTATTTATCCCCCTTTGAGTTTACTTTTCTCCTTTGCAATACTTGCAATACTTCCCCCCCATACTAATCTCTCCCCATTTCACAAAAATGCCAAAATCAAAAACAAAATTGTGTCCTTTGGGTGTCAATTGGTGTTTGTCTCTTCTTGAATAGGGCTATGCTTGTTCTAGATATCCATAAACATTGTGTTTCATTGCTTCTTCAAATTATCTATAGAATTGATATGTCCTTTGACTCTTATTATTTTGTCAATAAAGTCTTCATTATCATTATTTTTTGGCATATCCAACAGATCAATTGCAGGTTGAATAATTTTTTGCATTAAGTCCACATTAATAGATATTATGCAAGATTATCCAGTTACTATATTTCATTTGTCAATAGTTTTTGGGAAATTCATGTTTCTTCAATCAACTATTCTTTTAGATTTTCAAGTTTCTCCAATAGTATCCCTGTTATTTCTGCTACCTTATCTTCTCTTCGGTCAGTCTGTGAATTCTATTATATCTTTTCTTGTAGTTCTTCCTTGACTTTGTGATCACTTTCTCTTATATCCACATATTATTTAAATAGTTTCATACTTGATTCTTCTTCATCCACTGTAATCTTCAATAGTAAGCTGGAAAAAAATGTCTTCTTCATAATCTTTTTCCTTTGTTTGTCCTTCAGTTGTCTTTCAGTTGTTGCTCTCTCTTTGAGTTTTTCTACATATACAATTTGTTCCTCATAATGCATCTTCATAGGATTTTTCTTCAAAATTTCAAATTCAGGTTTTTCATCAGAGTCTTCTTCTTCTTCACATTTTGAATCTCTTTTTCTCTTTTGTTGTGTTGTTTTTATCATTATCATATTTTGCAATATATTTGCAACTTGTACTTCCTTAGATTCTGTGATTTGTTCTTTTTCCTTTGTAGGATTTATTAGTTGTTTCTCAATTATTTATTCTCATGTTGTCTTACTAATAGTAGGCATCATATCGATAGTAGGTGTTGCATATTCTTGTTTTTTTTTAGTGTTTATAACTAAAACTTTTGGTGTGTGTCCATCCTTAAACTATTCATTGTCCTCATTACTCAAGTCATCATCAAATTCATCTTGTATTTCGACAGGTAGACTCACTTGTCCTCCATCAAACCTTATTGGGTTGTCTTCGCTTGTCAAATCTATGTCCTCTTCTTGTTCATACATTTTAACTAATTTTTTATGCTTTGTCTTCTGACATTTTTTTTCTTTAAAGATTATTTTCCACATTTTCAATCCTTCTTTGATTTATTCATGTAATCCTTCCAATATTCTTTTTGTTTTGCTCCTTTTAGAAAATCTATTTTCAATTTTTGTCATCAATTGATCAATTTGCTCAACATTTTCTTCTCGCTTTGTAAATATCAGGGTTCTTTCTCTGCTTTGTTTCTCCTATTCGGTAGCTTCATCCCATCTTATGTTGATTTTGTCAAGTAGTTCCTCGGGAATAATCCATCTTAAGTCACTCAGAAATCTTATGTACTTATGAAAGTGAAAAAATATAGCATCTTCTATAATTTTCTTATATTCTTCTGACCATTTCCTATATTTCATTTCATGTATCTTTTTGATAGTTCCATAGTTTCTTATTCTATTTTCTATATCTGTAACTGTTCTTGGAATTCTCACTCTTGATGGTTCTGTCTCAAGTTTAGGTTCATTTTAATTACTTCTTATTCTTGTGCTTCCTTTTATTGTTTATTGACTTCTTGTATTCCTCCTTGGTGTAGTTTGCAATGTTCTGGATCTTGTTCTCTTTGTTGCTGGCATCTCTTTTTCAACTTCATTGTCAATAGCTTGTCTCTATTTGGCTAACTTTTTCTTGATATTGGCATGTCTCTGGTACTGTGTTTGGTTTAAGTCCTCTCATTATACTACTACTTAGTTCCTTTGATTTTTTCTCATTTGATGTTATCCTTTTGTATACTTCTTCATAGGTTCCAAACTGATTAGCTTCCATGTCCTTAGGTTGACTCAATAGTTGTTTAATACTCCTTATCAGTTCATTCTCTTTTGTTTCATATCTAAATGGCTGTAACCAAGATATTCATGGCTTCACTCCTTTGATTATACACAAATGTGTGATGACTAGAAAACATATATCTTTCTTATATTTTCCAACAATATGAGGTGGCATATGATATCTTTCTTACATTCTTCCTTGAAATTCTTTGAAATAACTCCACGTTAATGTATTGTAATTATTTCCCAATTGTTCAATGTACTTATTAATCTGATGTGTAACTAGTTCACTCAATGTCCAATTTACTTTACCAATGCCTAGAAAATAGTTTTGTATATAGAAAAATATACATACCAATAGTGTTCCAAGCTTTAATCCTTATTTCTTGATTTTCCTTAGATTTATCATTAGTTGATTATGCATCATTTCTTCTAAATAATATTTGGTGCCTTTAGTAACAATCTCATATGCAACTTATAGTGCTTCTCCTGATATATTGTCTAATTTATTTTCTTGATAGATCTTGTAGCCAATAATCATTGATGTCAATCTCATTTCCTTATCTAGAATGTTTCTCACAGTAAAATTTTTCTTATCTTGCTTGTACCTAACCAAAACTTCAATTTATGTTTTAGGATCTAACTTCTTTACACATTTTCTCATATTAGCCGATAATCCTATGACTGTACTGATGATTTCCTTTATGATTTTGATTTGTCTATCTTCTTCTTTCCAGGGGTACTCTCCATGTATTTGAATCAATACACACTTGATCCACTCAAATTCATAATTCTTTGGCATGTGCATGATGTGTGTTAGCCCTTTTGTTTCTAGATGCCCATACTCTTCATTCAAATTCCTTCTTCTCTATATAGTTCTTGGTAGGTTGTCCTTATATCTTCATCACTGATTTTAGTCTATTTGTACTGAATAAATAATCTTACATCTTTTGTCAACATAACTCTACATGGTATTCAGGATAATACTCCATCTCCACTTGCATCTATGATTTTTAGAGTACCTAATTGATATTCTGGCTCATCCTCTTATGATTTTTTAACTAAAACCATTCTCTCTATCATTGTGATTTTAGTATGTTCCTTTGCTTATCCAAGATTTTGAATGTCTAGGGTTTATAGTTCAATCAATTCATATGAATCCTTTGTATAGAATGAATTAGTGCAATACACAATAATATTTCCTTAGGCATTGTTCTTCACAATGACTTTTCAAAATATGACTATTTCATGATAAGTGTCATTATATATAATACCAAGGTGTCCAACGTATATTATACTAAAATATTTATTGTAGGCCGATAGTAGTTTTTATACCAATAGTGATCTTAGTTCACCGATAGTAATCTCATACTTAATAATTTTTCATCAACTTTTCTATTATTGCATTTATGCTCATGAATATTTTAGCTCAGAATTTGATTTAAGGGACTACTCAAATATTTCAATAAAATTCTATGTTCCTAAGAATTTACTTACTTTCTTAGTTGGTAGATGAATTCCCTAAGTCATCCGACACAAGGTCTTCTATTATTAATGCACTATCTTCCTTCTTTCTCCAAATCTTCTTCATTTCCTCTCTAACTTGTTCTTTATTTATAATTCTTTCTCCTTTGGTGTTGTTGGTGGTAGTGTACTGATATCTTCAATAGTAGTAAGCATGAAAAAACTTTGAGAAAATATAACATGGCAATGCAAATGGTCTCCATGGTTCAATTCTTGCTTCATCGCTTTCTTTTCTCCCTTATGATGCTAGATGTCCAGGTTTTCTACAATTAAAACATGTAACAGAATTATTTATTTCTCTTCTCTAATAATAAACTTATTTCCTTGTTGTTGGTACCTTATTTATTCATTCTTCATCTTTGTGTCCATAATGATTACATTTGTAGCAATGTCCATAGAATTTTTTTCTCAGATGTTCTAATAGTTTCAGATCTACACTCAACAACTTTATGACCAATCTTGTTGCAATTATAGCACTAACCATTGAAGAATGTTGAAAATTTGGCTGAGTTAGATACTTAGATGTTGTAATTATGGAAACATATGATTTACATGATCTCATATGACAGAGAGCAAGTATGACATAATGCAAAGAAAAATTGTCTAAGTATGAGACAATGTCTTTTCCAGTGTACCCAGAGATAGTTTTGATTAGCGATGACAATTGGAGTAAGTTCAGTGCTTGTGCACCTAAACATAGATACTATGATGACTTTAGAAGACTCACCTTAGAGTTCAAGTTAGTATGACATGTACGAAAGAAGTTATGATAGTTTTACCAGAGATAGTGTCAAGTCGACAGGACAGTATATGAAGATAGAATTGGTAAAGAGTTAAGGGATTATCTTGTTTATCAAAATAATGTCTTAACAATATAAAGGGAAGACATCCTAGATGTTAACCCTTGGGTAAATATGTATTTTTTATAATGCTTTTGTCAAGCCAACTATAAGAGTTATTAGTCTTAATAACTTGTATAAATATAAGGCATATGTAAATGTGAAGATGAGCAATTGTAATGATATAGATGGTATAGCGAACATATAAGAGAAAAGATATTGATGTGAAGTTGTGAAAGAAAAGCAAGCAGCATAAGGTTATGTAGCTTGCCATATTTTGTAATCATTAATCATTGTACACTACTTGTTTAGGCAGTGAGCTCATCTAGTAATCACATTTTGTACTAGCAGCTCTTAGTAGGGTTGAGGCTTCTAACAAGGCCTAAAGTCCCTTAATCAGGACTGAGACACTATATGAATGCAATAAGCTCCTAACAGGGTCAACATCCTTAACAAGATACTTTTTATTAGTAAATCTTTCTGGGTACCATCCCCACCGGGGTTTTTCCCTTGGCCAGGGTTTCCTTGAGAACAAATAATGTGTTATGAGTTCAGTTTCTTTACTGTTATGCATATTCTTTAGTTTACTATGTTATGCATGTATCAAGTTAATCTGTTATATCCTTAATTGGGTGAAAGTAAAAGTTTGTAGAATACTGATTCACTCCCCCCTCTCAGTATTCCCTATTTCTAACAATTGGTATCAGAGCCTGGTTACTCAGAAAAGAATCATTCAAGGAAAGCCTAGCAGCTTGAGGAAGATCTCTATGGATATGGATCAGCTACAGAAGAATCATGAAGAAGCTCTTGAATAGATTGATATGCTTACTAAAGAAAGAGACACTCTGAAAGGAAAATATGATGATGCAAAGAACCTCATTGAGAAACAGAAAACAAGTTGGAAGATCTGAAATCAGAAAAGGAATCTACAATTCAAATTGAAGATTGTGATGAAAACCTAGAAAAAGAAAATGAGATCCTTAAACATGAATTAAAGATAGAAAATCTGAAGTTAAGTCTGAAATATGAGAATGAAAACCTGAAGCTTGATAATGAAGAGCTAAAATCTAAACTTTGTAAAGTGACATCTGAACTTGAGAAAACCAAATTGCAGTATGCTGAACTTGAGAAGTACAATACAATTGTGAAAGGTGATCTGAATCAATCTAAGAAGCAACTTGAGAGACTATATTCGACCAATGAGAAGATTGATGAACAAATGTCTTATAAAAAACCATTCTATGAAAAAACTTGTCTTGGATTTAAATCATCTAAATTAAATGAAGAAAGCAAGGAACTAGATCTGAAAGTGTCTAAAAGCATAGATGAAAAGAAATATGATGAAATTGACAAATCTAAAGATACACCTAAAGAAGAAGAACCACCTAAACAAGAAGAGTCACCTAAAGGTACGTAAAGAAAATTTAAAGGTAGATTCTTTGTTTGTAATACTTTTGGTCATATGAAGAAAGATTGTACAGGTAAGCAATTTAAACCTCTTAATGGTTATTGTTATAATTGTCATGGTTTTGGACATAGAACTATTGAATGTAGAAAACCTAAATTTATTGAGAATAATAATAGTATTAGAATGTTTAGAAACACTAACCATGTAGATAAGAGACCTACTGAAGATATGAACAGGAGAAATGGAGTAGTATGTTATAGATGCAACAAAGTTGGACACATTGCCAGAAATTGCAGATCACAAATCAACTAGTTAGGACTAAGATATGGAAACAATGGAATAGTTTTTTAGATATGTAACATGATTGGACATACAGCAAGGTTTTGCAGAATGAATAATAGGGTTTCTCATCCTCATCCTAACCCTAACCCTTGAAGTCATGCAAGGAGAAATGAAAATGCAAGTAACAGTCAAAGAGGATGTTGTAGTAATTCAGAAGAAGTGAAGTTTGTTAAATCCATGGATCAAGGAGATATATTCAGCAATGAAGGTAATCAGAAAGGTGAAGTATCTAATGGTAAGAGTGAATCTCTACCTAACCCATCTCAAAGTACTTAATTCATGAAAAATACTGTAGAATAGGAACTTAGGATAGTATAGAAGTTAGTATAGGATGAATTGAGTCTTGCACAGTTAATGCAAGGTAGTATATGATATATTGATTCTATGGTTAAGAGAGCATAGGATAATATTGTGTTATGCAAGATCGCAAGAAGTTTTAAGTTTTGCAGGTAAGAAGAAAAATCTTTTTGGAAAGAAGCGACAAAGGAATTGAATGCGATGTCAGATTTTTGTGAGATTAAAAGGTTATGATCGATATTATTTGATCATTAGGGAAAATACAAGTGCTAAGGAGATCAAAGAGAAGTGATTAAAAGTAGTTTGCAAGGATTTGGTGAAGGATTTTTGTTCCGAATCTACACAAGCCCTAAATCACAGAATCGAGGTATTTTATTAAGCAGATCTATAAATCGGTTAAAGAATTTGTAGAAGTCATGGATGTTTCATTGATTCATAATTTAAGAGATAAGAATAGACCTAAGATCAAAAGGGAACCAGTAGAACCCTTGGAGGAAGACCCTAAATTAGCTTTATCATCCATACCAGATGGAGTTCTACACTTAGAGAATGTTAGAAGTTATTTGGGATGCAAGTTTGAAACCCTCAGTGATAGTAACTTTACCAAAGAATATGAAAAGATTTACAATCAAGATATGTCATTGAAAGTAGGGTTTGAACACTTGAAAGATAATGAAATCATAAAGTATTCCTTATAGTATGAGTTTGATGATGAAGAATGTACTAAGATAATCCTGAGCAGAATTCACAATGGAATTTTTTGGTTAGATGACAAAGTGATAGATATCACAGCTGACCAAATTCATGAAGTAACCGATTTATCTAAAATTGGAGTCATACCATTGAATGAGAAGAACATGAGAAAAATAGTATTAGACTTACAATGGAAGAGGTATAGTGATTAGCAAGATACAACAGGATGATGTTAGGTATTTGTGCAAGATCCTTACAACTAAGTTTTGTGCAAACTCGAGAGAAGATGACATGGCATCAGGAATGATACATGTAGCCTACTTAATGTGTGTAGACAAATTTCAAGTTAACATGTGTGAAATTTTGAGAATTTAGTTGTTTGAGAACTTGGAAAAGATAAAGAAGACTAAGAACTCTTAGTTTAGATTCTCATCATTGATCACTTATATGTTTTTTCATTTGTTAAGAAGATTCCCTTACACTATTGGTGATGATTGGAATGATGGTAAAAACATAATGGAAAGGATTAACAAAGTATACATGAGACATCTTATTCACAAGGTCAATAACAGTGTAGTATTGGTAATTAAAACATTTCAGAATTTAATGAAAAATAGATCAATGATTCCAAAGTCTTTAGTTGAGAAATATATGAATGAGATATGTTTCATGGTTGATACTGACTTTACATTCATTGAAGCAGTATAACCTAGAGTAGAATTCATAGACCCTCTTGGCTATGAAATTTTTGAAACTGAAATAGAAGAGTATGTGAGCAGATTGCTTAAGAGAAAGTTGGATATTCACAATAATAGATTTGGGACTTTTGAGGAGAACTTCAACTCTGCAAAGTCTATCTTAGAAGAAAAATAGTCTAAGAAGAGAGTGGATAGTACAATAAAGAAGATTTTGAAGGACACATGGATGACAGAACAAGAATTTATAATTTCTAAGCAAATAGCAGCAGCCATTAGAGACATAGGACAAAAGGAAATTTTGTCTGTTCCACCCCTATCATTAGTTTCAAAACAACTAGCAAACATTCAGATTAAGGTACAAGTGGAGAAAGTTGAGATAGATCAAGAAGTTAGAAAATCCACAAGATCATCCTCATCTACACCTGGTAAAAGAGTAAAAGAAATTGCTACTGGCCCAGGAAAAAGGTAGAAAACATTAGTACCACCAGTATAGAGGAAGATAGAAGAAATAAAAGATGATGAAGAAACCCCAGTGAAAAAGAAAACATGGAAACCTAAGATTGAAAAAGTGAACAGAAAAATCATACAAGATGGAGACTTTTATAAGATGAACAAGTATTATGACCTTTACAACTATTCAGAAAGACCGAATCTTGAAAATGTAGTTGTGAGACACATGATAAAATCTAATAAGAAGTTTGACACAATTCAGGGCAAGATACCTGATGATTTATATGAGAAATTAGTGAACAGGAAGAAAAGAGAAACAAAAGAAGACAATTAAATCAAAGAAAATCTTGTAAGAAAATTATGTGATGTTAAAGATGAAGAAAATTTCAAGGAGATCATGAAAGAACTAAACACTTATCTGAGAACAAAGAAAAGAACCATTTAGATTATGGGAGGAAATTATGAAGAGATCAATAGAGAAACATAACAAGCAATATTCAAAGTAATGATATCTAGTGTTGAAAGACACTCTAGTGCAGTAGGACAAATAGAGCAAGATAAGGAAGCTAAACATCAAAGAATTCCCTCTCCACCAGCTATAAACATTGAAGATGAGTCAATGCATGTGGAAGGAACTAAGATCACTTTAGAAAATGATGATAACCCTTTCAAGAATCTTGAAAACATTATTGACAATTCATCTTTTGAAGAGCAGGATAGTGCTAGAGAAGAGAAGAGAGATTCAAGGATTGAAGAAGAAAAGGAAATAGAGAAACAAGTAGAAGCCCCTAGTCAAGAAGAAATCAGTCTTACACCTGAGACTGCAAAGAAATCATAGATTGGATCTATATTTGAAAGCTTTGGAAAAGAAGTTTATGATGATGATCAAATGGAATTGATCACATCTCTAAACAAAATAATTGGGAAGAATAAGAAGGTGAAAAGCCTTGAAGGTTCACTGAAGGAAATAAAAGAGAAGATGCAAAGCATTGTGACTACACAGATAGTAGAGGCAAACCCAATTGAAAGAGCTAAGAAAGTTATGAATGTATTTGATGATGAGTTTACTAACTTATCTGGCATAGCTAAAGTAAAGGCACAAGTAGCCTATGAGGTCAAATTACTTCTAGACATAAGTCAGAACATCAGGAATGACATTAACAGTCTGGATATTTGTATAAAAGACTTGAGAAGGAACTTGGACAGAGGTAAAAATTTGTACATTTAGTGTACAAAATCTAAGAATCTTGTATCAGAAGAAATTCACAAGATTAAGGCCAAAGAAGTAGAGATTCAGACAGAGGTAAATCTTCTAACCAGCCCCAATGTGAAGATATTGGACATTGAGAAGAGAATTAGCAAGATTAACGATGAAATAAGGATTTTATATGATGAAAAGGATAGGAAACTAAAAAGATTCACTCTTCTAAGAAAGCATATTTCCATTAAGTCAAGCATTATTGAAGGACAATTGGAAGAATGTCTTTCATCAAAGACATCTTTTCAAAAGTTTAGTTTTGCAAACCTTCAAGCCTATGAAATAGCATCTTATGGATTGTGTGCACTACTCAGTCTTGCAGAATCCATTAAGAAGGCATGGGAGAAGGAGATAGAGGCATCAAGATAAATTTTGTAGATTGTGTTGCAAGCCTACCAGCTCTCTAATATTGAATCAAGGTATACACATTTTTGTTTGAACACAGTTTTGGCACCCTTTCTTTTGTCATTATTGTCAAAGGGGGAGAGATATTTAGTAGAAAATTTTTATATATGATAAGGATGTATATTCTTAGGGGGAGTATAGGATATAGTCAAGATATATGGAGTTATAAGGGTAGTGCATATATACTTTTTTTATGGCCACAATTTTGAGTTTTTGAAGTGTTATGACTTAGCCAATTTTCTCATATGTTGCCACCAATGACAAAGGGGGAGATTGTTGGAAATTTAGCTGAGTTAGATAATTAGATGTTGTCATTATGGAAACATATGATTTACATGAAGATCACATGTGACAGAGAGCAAGTATGATAGAGCGCAAAGCAAAATTGTCTAAGTATGAGACAATGTTTTTTCTAGTGTACCCGGAGACAGTTTTGATTAGCGATGATGATTGGAGTAAGTTCAGTGCTTACACACTTGAACATAGATACTATGATGACTTTAGAAGACTCACCTCAGAGTGCAAGTCAGTACAACATGTACAGAAGAAGTTATGATAGTTTTACTAGAGACAGTGTCAAGCTGACATGATAGTATATGAAGACAAAATTGGTAAAGAGTTAAGGGATTATCTTGTTTATCAAAATAATGTCTTAACAATATAAAAGGATGACATCCTAGATGTTAACCCTTGGGTAAATATGTATTTTGTATAATGCTTTTGTCAAGCCGACTGTAAGAGTTATTAGTCTTAATAACTTGTATAAATATAAGGCATATGTAAATGTGAAGAGGAGAAATTGTAATGATATAGATGGTATAGAGAGAATATAAGCAAAGAGATATTGATGCAAAGTTGTGAAAGCAAAGCAAGCAGTATAAGGTTATGTACCTTGCCATATTTTGTAATCAGTAATCATTGTACATTACTTGATTGGGCAGTGAGCTCATCTAGTAATCACATTTTGTACTAGAAACTTTTAGCAGGGTTGAGGCTTCTAACAAGGCCTAAAGTCCCTTAATCAGGACTGAGACACTATATGCATGTAATAGGCTCCTAACAGGGTCAACATCCTTAACATGATACTTTTGATTAGTGAATCTCTGTGGGTAGCATCCCCATCAGGGTTTTTCCCTTGGCCAGGGTTTCCTCTAGAACAAATAATGTGTTATGAGTTCATTTGCTTTACTATTATGCATATTCTTTAGTTTACTATGTTATGCATGTATCAAGTTAATTTGTTATATCCATAATTGGGAAAAAGAAAAAGTTTGTATAATACTAATTCACCCCCCCTCACAGTATTCCCTATTTCTAACAAAGAATTTACTTTTAGGAATGCTCACTTGTTTTCTTCTACAAATATTTGCAGTATGACCATATTGTCCACAATTATAGCAAGTAGGCTTGTAGGATTTCTTACCCTGTGTATCACTGGATTCTTCAAATGTTCGTTGTCTAGATTTTGATGATTCTCAATCTCCATTGTGTTGTCTCTAATATACCATATGGTAGAGTCTCCTGGTTTTCTTTGATTTTTCAGTCATTCATCAATTTTCTGCATGCTTTGTTCAAACTTTGTGAGGCTATAATTGATTTCTTTTTGAACTTTTAGGTTGTTTTTCAGATCTTCATTTTATTTCTTTAGTTTTTGATTTTATGATTGCAATTGTTGAATGTTTTCACTGATACCTTTTATCATATCATTTCTTGCTCAAACTTCTTCTATTTGCACCTGTAGGAGTAAGTCTTTATCTCTGATTGTTTCTTCAAAATTTATCTTTTCAGTTTCAAGAGTTTCTTTGGCACATTTGGAAGTTCTCATTCTTTCTAGTACTTCTATCATTCTCAAGGCTTTACTTTCTTGTTTCTTTTTCATTTGACTAATTTCTTCATGTAATTCATTGTTCTTTTTCAATAGGGCTTGTATAGCTGCATCAGATTTCTTAGAATTGATATTGTCTTTCGATAATATGTCGATGTCATCAAGGCTCATTTGTAGTCTATTTTTAGTTCCTTTCTTTTTGCAAATGATATCTTTATCTTACTCTTCAGATTGTGGATCTTTTCTTTAGCACCTTCTAGGGCTTCCTCCAACTCTCTTTGATACCTGTAACTTCCCATCATTTCAGATCTACTCTTATGATGTTAAACTTTCCTCTAGAGAACCAAAAGCTCTGATACCAATTGTTGGAAAGTTCTAGGTTAGGTACTGAAAGGGGGGTGAATCAGTACCATAGATATTTTACACTTATTCATCTTTCTAAACATAAACCAATAGCCAATAAATTACTTATACTGATAACTGATTGGGCTTTTACCGATAGCTACTATAACATTTAACCGATAAATGATTACATACAAATTAAACATATAACACAAACATTCAAACAATTAACACAATATTTTAGTGTCATAGAAAACCCTTGGTCAGAGGGAAAAAATGCAGTGGGGATGATACCCACAACTCATCACTGTAGTAATAAGGTACCCAATTAGGATCTTACATAAATGTCACCTTCTGATTGACTTCACCCTATTAGGAGTGTCTAATACCTTGTTAGGAGTATTGAAAGTCCTATTAAAGACTAATTTGTTAAGAGATTTTATCCCATTTATATAGTGTTCACCCTATTAAAGGATTTACAATAAGTTCCTAAATAGAAATTCTAAGTCTGGTTAGGGACTACCCAATTAAGGGATTTCACAATCTTGCTGCTAAATTGCTAGGAATAAATAAACAAGAAATTTCACATGTAAATTCTTTCTCCAAAAGCTTGTTAGATACCGTTCTTCTCTTCTTCTACTCTAATCTAATTTTTGATCTCTTCCGATAATATTAGTCTATAGTTCTCTTCAATCTATGTCCTCTAATTTGTATCTATGTCTTCGTATCTATCTATCAGTATATATTTCCTTTACTTTATATCTTGTCTTATAGTTTCTTTCCCTAATTAGGTTTTCTCAATCTTCCATAAACCATTTTTCTAATTTGATGTCATCCTCATTCGCAACCTTTTATTTCTTTCACCGCTAACATTTTCTGATAACATTTTTTTGATAACCCTTCCTTTATGTCGATAACACTTCCTATTTTGGATACCATTTCCTGATAGTGTCTATGTCGATATGGCTTTCCTTTCTTCATCTCTATACTTAATGTTATTTTATAACAATGACAATCTGATCAAAATTATCATTGATTGCCTCTTAATTATTTGTAGAGGATTTTTTCAAGTAACAATAGATTATGAGAAGTCTATGAACATGACACAATAAGCTTTCCTATACTTCCAATGATCTTGTAGATTCCATCCGTGAATTCCAATTTGTAACCTTTATCCAATAGCTATCCAACTCTTAACAAATTATGACTTAAACCTTCAACATACAAGACACCATTAGTACTATTTTTACCATCAAGAGTAATAGATCCTTTTCCTTTAATAAAAAAGGGAACATTTTTATCGAATCTAACAACACCACCATCATACTCCTCAAGCTTGACAAACTTATCCTTATCACCACTCATATGATGTGAGCATCCACTATCAATGACCCATTCATCTCTTTTAACAACCCATGAAACCAATGTGTTTTGTTCATTAGGATTATCTTCTTTAATACCATTAAACATAATTTCTTCCTCACTAGCAACAAACTCATCATTGGTCACACCTTCTTCAACAACAAATTTTTTTATGACCCTTAGGATGATATTTCTTAGATTTACTTCTAATATCTTAGTAGTTTTTGTTTGGACATCTAGACGCAATATGACCAATCTTATTACAATTGAAGCATTTAAAAGGTAACCTTCCTTCATACTTACCATATCCCTTAGGTAGTCTTCTTGCAATCAAGGCTTAAAGTTCATCAATCTTCCTTTCTTCTTCCATGATATTTTCCCAATCCTTAGCATAGTGTTTGAATTTCATCTTTGTGGAGCTTTCTCCTTGGTCATACTTAGTCACACTGGCTTTGAATGTAGTCTCAACCTTTGGAAATTCCTGACTAAGTGTATTCATCTTATAGGCACAAATTCTTCCCACAAAATATTCTCCTAAAATAGGTCTTATAGTTCTTAATTCCTCAATAGAAATAAGTTTCTCACTGTAACATGCATGCAAAGATCTTAGAATATTCTCTACAACTTCATTGTCTGTTGAGGTACCAAAAACACATCTAGTTTCAAAAACCAAATCATTTACTCTCCGAAAATAGATTGAGGCAGTCTCACCTTTACTCATCTTCATATCTTCATATTTTTCTTTTAATCATTGCAACTTAGATTTCTTAACATACAAGTCACCTTCATAAATAGTTTCTAAATTTTTCCATATGTCATGTGTAGTCCTCAAATCATAAATGTGTGAATATTCTAAATTAGGTAAGGCACCGATCAAGGCTTCCCTCACTAACATGTTTTCCTTAAATTTCTTCTTTTCATCTACAATTGCATTTGTTAGGTCTTTTTGAATAGCATAATTCTTCTCAATGATCTGCTAGTATTCATCTCATGTCCCCATGCATATCAGATAGGTAGTTATCTGATCCTTCCAAATCAGGGAGTTTCTTCCATTGAACTTTAGACTCCTTTTTCTCATACTTTCTATGATAGATCTCCTTCAAGAAGTCAAGCTTATTCAAAAGGACTAGGCTCTGATACTAATTTTTAGGCCCAAAAGGATGCAAACACAATTGAGAGGGGAGGGTGAATTATTTTTGTACACCTAATAATTTTAATTCCACTTTAGAACTTAGATCTAAAAGATAAACAATAATATAAGATCTACAACATATAACATAGAACACCAAGTTTTGTTCCCAAGGAAACCTGATTAAGGGAAAAGCCCAGTTGGAGTCAAAACCACTAGATGAATGTACTCTATTAAAAGTACTGGTTGGTTAAGAGAAAATAGAGAACAAAGGATGCACTTGCAACCACAAGTTTACAACCCAATCTACAATCTCACTGCCTAGAGCACACTACTCACAATACAATCTCAGATCTAGTCCTCAGTTGGGTTCACCGATCTATCTTCAATTACAATAGGGTGGACATATAGTCCATTACAACCAAATTGACAATAAGAATCTCCTATGCAAACATATTTCCAATGAATTAAAAACTTTTCCTTAAGTGCATAATACAAATACAAACACTCTCCTCTCTTTCCACTCACAATTACAAAATAATTTCTCATTTATACCAATTACAAAGATTAATCAACTACTAGGTTAGCTAAGACCTATTATAATAAAAGACATAAACATTATTATCAATCTCCAATGTGATCCAAATAAATTTGCCAAGAATTAGATAGGATCCAAATATTTAACCACAAACACAAGTGCGTGTCACCAAGACAACATAAATAATCGCAACATGTTACTCCATCAAGTCAGCTAGGAACTAAATGAAGAAATGCCAAAACGCTACCAAAGAAAAAAATATGACCACCTCAATCAATGCAGACCAAAAAAATGATCATCAGACGATCCAAGAACACCAACAAGCATCATGAATACCATCCAAAACCTTCACATCATCTTCAATATGAAATCCAAACTCATTTTTATCTCTAATAATCAAGAACACTAAAATACAAAACTTTGTCATAAGAAAAGATAACTTTATGTACTCTGAATGATGAACAACACTAGCTCCAAACACAATGATAAGGAACCATGTAACCAACAACTCAGTCACATCTCACTAAAAATATCATCCTTGAACTTTTTTGAACCTCTGTAGACCATCTAAAAACACCTCTAAACAACACCTCATGATCCCAACTCAAGATCTTCAACATATCACCTGATGAACTGAAATCCTCTTCACCAAAAATACTAAGCTTATTGTTTGAAACAACAATTAGTATGTTAACATTAATGACAAAATATTAATGTTAGCACACCCAAGTACCAAACTTTGACATGCTCAATAATCTTCCAATAATAATCCCTTTTTGTTCCTCCATTTGGCCATGAAACTCCTAATAAGAAAAGTTAATTGGTTGAAGAAGTTCTTGGAAGGAAACCAACATGAAGATGTACAAACATGACTATCAAGTATAAATTTATTTGTCACTTGGATGCAATCAACCATGTATATGATTTTATTAGTATAGCTTAAGATTTTTCCCTTAATTTTATACAAAGACCTATTACACAAATATTTGAGAGAAACTCCAACACTAAAGGAAATGCCAAAATATTCAACGACTAAGCCATGGTTTATTTCTTTCCATTCATTAGGAATCAATGATAGATAGAGGTTAGGGATAGTCATAATAAATTAAAATTTTGTGCATAGCTAGTTTAGATCTAGAAATTATCCAAAACATATCCAAAAATTCAACAGTTTTAGTCACCTCCTCTCTTTAGTTCTGGATAAATAATATACTATAATTTGCAAAGTATGAGTTGAAATTAATTTTATTATTTGTAAGGAAATATCATGGATAAGTTGATTTTCCTTCACATGATGGAATAAATATTTAAGGATCAACTATAAGGAAATAAAGAAAGGGGGCAAGGTAAAAACTTAGAGAATAGATCTTTGAAGTGGGAATTGAGGAAAATGTAACCATTAACAACTAATATTGCATTAACATTCATGATTATCATTTTTATGTGGTCATGAATTCTAGGGTCAAGCCCCAACCATTTCTTCATGTCAAGGATCAAGGGCCATTAGATGCAATTATGATTAAGGAGCTTCTTGATAAACCTCTCTCCATGGAATAAATTAATGAGTTACTTTATAACATGGCTATGATAGAGTGTGGAAAAGTCTAGAATGTCCCTACATAAAATGAAAGGTCATGATGATTTCTCCAATTAAGAGAACTAGAAGTAGAAAGAAGGTGAATGACAAAAAGAAGGAGATCCAAGATTTTGTGAGCCCTAATGAAGGATTTTAAAAGTAGGATATTGAAGTTATTTAATTCCTATAAAAATTATAGTTCCTATTAACTGAATGCTTCATTTTGTTGTATATTTTCACTTTTATCTATTATTCAATCATCATTTTTCTATTATTAATTTAATGATCTATTTTTGTAAAGGGTTATAGAGTCCATTCAAAATCTATTTTTGCACCTTCTATAAAAAAATACTAACTCTTATGTAGATCATTGAGAATTTTGGGGAAACATAGATTAAGAGATGTTAACATCTTTGGGCTAACATTTTCCCTTCCATCATTAAAACTAACTTATCATTAGATTGATTTTTCTTAAACATAATATTGATTTTAGATCTCATAATCTCACAATCGAATGAGGTTGTCATATTTTGTGTTGGCAATAGTTGGTTGGGTAACTAACAATATAATATTTTACATATAATCTCTTTTCTCTATAATTTTGAGCTACTAATCACTTTAACAAGGAAGTCTCTTGCATAGGATTAGCTTCCATCTCAATAAAAAATTAATTAAATATATATTATTATTCCTATAATGTAATCCTTTCGATGAATATGATTATATTTTTATTGTTCTATTTCATGCTTCTTTTTTATACATGTTGGAAACCATAATCATCTAGTGATTATCTTTGAGAATATAAACATCTAATGTACTTAATAGGAAAACACTTATGTCTAATTGCAGAAGACACAATGATCGTGAGGGTGTATAATAATACCAGACCTAGAAAATTTCCTATAATCTAGGTAAATGAATAATCTAAAATATAAAGGAAACGGGTAATACAAAATTTCTTGTATTCCTCACAATGAGAGAAATTATGAAGTGGGACTAAATTTTATTATTATAGATAGATTGTGAATTATAGATATTAAATACATGAGAATTTTGTAAGTTAGTGATATTTTTACAAGGAATTCTATCAAAAATGTTTTTTTTAAAGGCATTAAGCCTATATAATATACTTTTAAACAGAAGATTTACATAATTTAAAGAAAGTTTGGACACTAGGCCACAAAGAAGCCCCTGCCAATAAAAATGATGACCATATACTAAGTGTGTCACCCTAATCCTATAGTTTTGGCTTAAACATTTAGCCATATGATAAATACATCAAAAGAGTGCTTTTATATTCCATAAAAAATGTTAACAATTAAAAAATGGCCCACATAAAAACCATCAACAACAAAATAACATAAAAAACTATACCGGTTTAATAACATAAATGAAGTGAAAGTTTTAACTCTAGAACCATAGTCTTGTAAACTATCTAAAGTATAAAAAATCTTAATATAAGGTGGGCCATTAATAGTTGTAATAGTATAAAACAATAGCAAATTAACCATGATAGGGGATCTTAATTATGCTGCCATCCTGGTGGAAGATATTTGTCTAGTCCTCAGTTAGGAACTTAAGAGGGTTCCTTGTAGTTCTGTTCATTATCTTTGTCTTTCCCCAAGATCTTGTTTTGCAACAGACTAAGGTAGGTGACACAACTGTGTATGAATCTTGGGCTGCATTGGGAGACACTCCCCAATTTTGTCTTTATGTCCATGACGTTAATCTTGAGCAACTCAAGCTCCTTGGTAGTGGGTTTTCATTCCAATTAGGTCCCTTCTGCATTCATTTTATAGGTCCCTTGTGCACCAATTTTGTTCATCTCCACTTCCTCCAACATGATATCATAGGTTAGGTCTATTAGCCTCATTTTTATGCTCTTAGAAATATGGTGGAGCTGTCAATTTTAGAATTCTCTGAGTTTCCCATCTCTTTCTCAATTCCTGCATCCTTATCACCCTTTCTCTCTTCTCTTCTTATTATTCTCACTTTCCCACTCCTCTTTAGTATCATAATCCACTAGAGATTTTTCATTTTCCCTTTCTCCACCATGTTAACAACATGTTATTATACTAAGAGCATATACGTTATTTGTATTCTTGTTGAGTGCGAAGGACTAACATAATGAAATTTTTATCTTATTACATATTTTTCTTAAAAAATTGTACTTTATTTTATGTACTATGAAACCTATGTTATTAAAATGCAATCCATTCATTCTTATTTATAGGAAAACCTTGACTACTTTCAAATACCTATAAAAAGATTCTAATACTCAAAATAATATTTTATGAGGTGTTTGGGATGATTGTTTGAGAGGTAAAGTTAAAACTTTGATTCTTTTGTTATACAATGAATTTTTCTTATTTAGTGATATGTCTTTCTTTTATTTAAACCCTTTACCTTTGGAGCACAAATAATGGCTCCAAGTTTGAGGCACCAAGTGCCCTTTCTCGCACCTAAATCTTGTGGCTCCTTGGGAGATTGGACGCTAGACATTCATTGTAATAGCACACTAGTTTTATCTCTCAATCATATCAACTAAATTAATATATTAGTGTATATTCAAAGTAGAGCTTATATAAGATAAAATGTAGGTTTGGTTTGTTAATATGATTATACCTAGATATATCTAAAAGTGTCCCATAATGAAATATAAAGACAAACTATGATCCATTACTATAAACATGACTTATAACTCAATTTTTTCCCATAGCCACTACAACATATCCCACTTATAAAAATTAACTCTAATTTCATTATGTAAAATTTATCATCTTCACAACTAAACCCGATCTACTAGAAAATAAATTTAAACAAGCTAAACTATAATAATTAAACTTTTAGTCAAGTTACAATTCAAATCATAAAAAATGTGTTAACTAATGAAACCTTTTTCTAATACAGCAAATAGTTTAATGTGAAATTTATGAACCTTGCTGTTCATGTATTCCCCTTACATCAAAAAATGATATATAAACTATAGATTACGTAAGGAGTGACCATCTAGTCCCAGGAGTCACTATTTTTCATTCCACACAAGTGGTCTAATCAAAGCAAAATAAAGCAAGTTGGAGATAAATTGATAGTGAGTGATAGAGGCTTTCAAGTTGCTTCCAACTTATGGGAATTTTTAATTTTAGCCTCGATTTTGATTACCAAATTGTTCCAAACCAGCTGCAATCCCCATAAAATAATTGCCTACATGCCCATGTTCACATATATTCCAAGTTTTAAAATGCATGGATAATTACATTTAATATTGTTAATAACTTTGAAGAACATAATTAATAGATTAGTATTTAAATGTATTTGAAGATAACCTTTTGTTATTATTTATAATATGAAGACCATAATCAATAGACTATAATTAAAATATCTTTGAAGAGTTATGGTTAGGACTCTTATCCCATTTGCATACGTATCATATTATGTCAAAACAATGTGCTAAAGATTACACATTAACAAGATTACAATGGTTTGTCTTTTTTTATTTTGATTTCATACTCTTTAATATAAGAATAATACAATAATAGGATAAAAGGCGAGTTGAGTATATATTAGATAAAAGATATATTATTTAGATGAATACATAATTAATTTAAAAAAAATATGGATGTAAAAGAGGTGCTTTTGGAGAAATGAATATCTAAATTTCTTATGGTATGTATAAAGTCATATTTATAAATTATTTTGTTTTCTATTCAGTCAAAATAACATCAATTTAATGTGTGATGAATTATTTTAAGATGACTTTAATAAGAAAATTTATATTAATTTCTCATTAATATATAAATTTAAGATGAAAGTTTTAGAATTAAAATTCATAATGTTTGAGCGAATTATTTTTAGGATCACAAGGAAACTATCCAACATGAATGAATAAAATGTTGGCCAAAGAACTTTAAAAAATGATTAATATAGGGGGTGAAAATATTAAAATTAATGCATTTATCCGATAAAAAATTCTTTGGTCAAATCTCACTAACAATAAAACTAATAATGATTACATATTTTTTAAAATCATACACTTTACACATTTGTCATCCATTTTAGACGCATTTTAATTGTGTTGTCCTTTATGCAATGTGTATTGTATATGTGACATTTGGTAAGATGAAAATTCGATAAATAATATTATCTTAGACCAAATTCCATCTACACAAATCTCCAAGGACTAATCCTAATTTTATTTATAATCATTTATTATCTAGGGTCAAATATGTAGATGTGGTAGGTTTGTTGCAAGAATTGAGTTAACACCTAAATTTAAAAAAGTCAAATTCAAACTTGAGGCAAAGATGACTTCTTTGAACTAGCAATTATCAATTGAATTGAGTGTAATAAATGATAAATTGTGCATTGGATGTTCATATTATATTTAAAATCAAACCTAATTTATTTTAAATGATTAAAATCTAGCTCTTATCCACATTGCATCACCACATAGAGAGCACATCATAGAGAATCAACAATGTGTCATCAATTTATATTAGCATACTATCAATCTTTGCATGTTTTCTTCTTGTCTTTAATGATTGTTACAAATCTATTGAATCGATAACATGAATTTAACCAAAGAAGAATAATAACATCTTAGAAAACTCCTAAAAAGTGCTCTATTGACACCACACATTTGTATACATGGGTTAAAAAATCAAGGCAAGCAAGTTCTAAATACTAGAATTAGTAAAATTTATATTTATTTACTACATTCAATGTGTGTGGGAAATATATCTACAATTACAAAGGTTAATTTAACAATAATGTAACAAAAGTATCATATAAATGATTCAATATATTAAAGATGTTATTCCTAGTCATTTATAAAGCACTAATAAATTGGTAATATTTCACAAAACCTATCTTCATTGAGTTTTAAGCTAAGTATTATTATTCTATTGATCTAAATTACAAGAAATGGTAGGAGTATTACCAAGCCCATCTCTTTAATTAACTAGGGTTAGTGCTTACATAGATTAAGTGATTTCATTACCTTAGTTTAATACAAAAGGTTAAAATTTATTTAATTTTCATCTTTATTTTGGAAAACTTGTATGATCTTACAACCCCTTAAATCTTGAAATTAGGACTTTGTTTCTAATTTCTTGTTTATTTCTTATATTTGAGACTTTAAATTTTTTTGGATTTATTTTACTCATATTTTACCTTTTTATCCTCTATCATATTAGAGCATGCATGTTTTGAGTTTGTGGAAAATTCTCACTACCATCCTACTCTCCATTTCAAAAGAATTTTCTCACCTTAAGTCTACAATGGCTGAAAATTTAGTTGATCATGACCAACTTTCTAGTATAAGGGATAACAGAATAATAAGGAGAATAGTTTTGATCATTATACACACTCAAAATAAATTGATAGGTAAAAATCTTAGTCGCTATAAAATTGCTTTCTTAAGAGATTGCTAGTTTGGCTAGTGTTTCTTCTCCTACAGTGTTGAATTTGTATTCACAAGTTATGATTAATGAAAAATTCATTCTAGAGATTCTTTATAAAAATAATTCTCATGCTTTTTCTTAGGCTATTTATAAGGTGCATTTTCTCCTTCAAACCCAATATTGTTTATTCATTGCAACCTTTTGTGCTTCTAATTTTTCTCATGCAATTCCTGGTAGTGTAGTACCTACTCTTCATGATCCTTCCTCCAGTACCATGCCTATTTAGCATTGTATACTATTCCATATGTTTATCCATTCATCCCACTAGTTTCATGCCACTAATATCTCATGTACTTTCCATATTCAACCTTATATTGTAATCCCTTACTCATCCAACTTCCCTTTCTATTATATATTTACTTTTAATGTATCATTCTCTTTTAACCACCAATGTTGTTTCTTAGGTTCCTTCCACCACCATCTCTATTAATACACTTAGTGAACTATTAAAAAGGCTTGACAGGGATTTTGTGTATGATCCAATAAAGAGATGAGTAGAATGCCTTTTTTCAACCAAATTTTCCTAAACTAGGGGAAAGAACTGGGGTTCTTATCATCTCAAGCACCTAGATGTCAATTCATGATGGTGTTGGATAACTGGGCTTGACACATGGATGTTTGTTCAAGGGGTTTACTAGTTTTGGGAAGGTTCCAAACTATTAGAATCCTTGAAAGTATGTGTTAGAGGAGATTGCAAAATACAAAGAAAAAGATAGATTTGGGGTTATAAAAAAACCAAAACTAACTATTATTACTTCATCATTTTAACTCATCAGCTAAACCCAAGAACAATGTAACAAACCAATAACATATATGATCAGTAATAAATATATATTAGGGAAACAAAATCGATTCCATATAAAGACTATAAATCATATTCAACACAAAGAACATTTAAATGTTCTTGGGTAAAGGAAAAATATGAAATGAAAATGATGCAACTTTACCAATAAACACGCATGATCAGGATAGTAGAGTAAGTCATTTTTCTTTTTTTTTATTATAGATAATATATTCTACCAATCACGGGTTCATATACACAACTCAAAGGGAACATACAAATCAACTACTACTAGAGAGACATATCTAAAAATTAACACTACTGTAATATTCCTTATGGTGCCTAAAAATCATCAACTCTACAAGTCCTAACTATGGCCTAAACTGATAGATTTATATGTAACTTATCGTTATACAAAAAAGATCCCAAGGAAAGACAGAAGGATGTAAGAAGAAGAAAGAAGAAAAAGGGAACCCAGAGCTTTAAATCCTGAGAGGAGGTGATGGCATGAAAGTATTCTCTTATACCATATACATATTCTAAACCTTGAACCTACATCATAAATTTTGGATCGGTGGCTTGTCTCCTCATTTTCTATTTGTGTATTTCCTTAAATGTACAAACAAAATCTGATTAGTAAGGTACATATGAAACCTCTAGAACACCCATCCTTCCTCTCACTTTGCCTGACAAGTGTACCTATAATTTTCCTACAATGGAACCTTGTCTATACTGCAAGAGGTTGAATTTAGGGGATGAGTTTTTTGTTATGGTAGGTCTACCTAGCTGTGGCATCTGAAAGAATAAAATAATATAAATGTTTAAGGTAACCTGGGGTACCAAAGTCCTATATTCCCTTAGGACTCAAATAATAAATAATGGAACAATAAATAATATAGGAATAAATCATCCCTAAGTGGCTCCCTCATACTTCTCAAAGTTTTGAATGAAATCCACTATGGACTACTCATTTGGGTTCTCAACCAATTATATCTAGATCTTCACCTCCTACTATGTGGCCTTTTCCTAATATGAGTGCTCCATCATCTCAATTGTGGTCCATCATCATCTCCTGCATCCACTTGTAAAAACTTGTTAACAAAGAATCTAAAATTGTATATCCCTCTACATTGTCTATGGGAACCTGTTGTTTACACAAAAACTATGACAAAGAGTGAAACTTTCTCCTATACCAATTGAGGGTCTTCAACCACCATCTTTTGGGGCCATTTTCATAACATCTATTTTAAACCCAAGCAACTAGAGAGTAAGATTTGAAAAATCCTTGTCTTTTTCTCTAAGGATGTTAGCTATAATCATCTCATCCCTATCCAATCCATAGATCTTCTTCAAATATTTCATCTATCTCTTGTACTTGGTGAGATCTTCTTTCCACATACTAACTCTGTCATTGATGGCCTTCTCAAAATCTATTTCCTCAAAATAATAATGAATAGACTTAGAGAAATTCGTGGACTGTCTATATTTTCTTGAAGATTGACTAGTCAGTGATAATGTATTTTCTCTTTATTTTATGTAGAGAATCCATCTCTTCCCATGGTATATGTTGGGGAAGATGCACTAAGGCTATGAAAGGATACGATAGCAGATATCTCCTAGAGAAAGTAATTGTACTAGGATATCTTGCCCCTTAACTCATGTTTCACTTTATACTCTTTCTCGACCCTCTTGTGCACTATGTTGGTAGTGTCATCGAGGTTGTTGAGTTCTCTCAAATTATTCTTCTTTCCCAAATTAATTTTGGTGGGCTCGTAGTCCTTAGGGATGACTTATAACTAGTATTTGACTAGAGGTGTAATGAAGACCTTTGCCACCATCTCACCTTGGACCTTCCTAGTGATGGTGAAAATGCCCTCAACCTTCTTTTCCTTATTCAAAGGCATCAGTTCAACCATCAAATATTGGAGTGATACATTCTGATGCTTTGGCTAATATTTTCTTTTTAATCTATACACTACCCATTCTAGTGGGTAAAGAGCATTAAGATCTATTTCTGTGATTTCCTAAGGTGTGTACACTATTCCTCCATGCTTCTATGTATGTTTAGGAGGAGGGTTCATCGGGTTCTCTAATAACTATTTTGAGGAGGGGATTGCTAAGGGGGAGGTTTAAGGTCAACTAATGGTGGGATTATATTTTCTCTTGGAGGTCCATTTTCTACCTATACTTTTGTCTTCTCCTCCATCCTTCTTCATTTTTCTTCCTCTATCTTCATAGCTCATCTTTATTTATGAGTTCATGTCTCCTTCTCTTCTCTACTACCTCTATTATTTTCTATGAGTGCATCCTATTTTTTTTCTTGTTTTTCTCCTATTGTTTCTTGAGGGCCTCTTGTTCTTTTGGCCTCATTTCTTCTTCAAGGCATATTCTCTCTTTTTTTACCCTTTTTGTACTTTAACCTCTCCTCTTTTCATAAAATCATTGAGGGCTTCCTATTTGACTTGTACTTGGGCCTTTTACCCCTTTTGGTTCTTCTCAATGTCTAGGTGGTTGTCTTCTTCCCTTTTATCTTCTTCTTTTTGGGTACACACTCCCTCCTCTTCCTTCTATCTTTTATTTTCTTACTCTTCTTTTAGCAGAAAGGTGGTATTCTCTTCTACAGTGAGTAGCATGTTAGTATCCTTGGGAAGAAAATAAGAGGAGGGAGATCCCACACCTTCTCAAGTATAGGATCCTCCTCAATTGGGGTTTTTAGTGGGGGTGGAGGAACCCGTGTCTCTTAGAAATTTACTGGTTGTGGGAGTTATGAGAGATTTTTTTTTGTTGTCCATGGGGGTAGCTAAGCTCTAGAGATCTTTATTTAGGAGTGGACAAGTGGAATTCCATCATCAATTAACATTCCTTCATTGTATTCATTTATAATAATTGGCCTTATGGCTAGCTGAGATAATGAGCCTTCACTTGTAGGGGTAGTCTTCATGGATGGTTCTCTTTCATGTTCTCGTTCTTCTGGGACACCTATTTTTAGGGATATCTATGGGGGAGCCATTGATTCAAAAAGTGATCCTAATAGGTTGAATATTACTCCCTCTTCAATGATTGAGGCCAGTCATTGGGGACACCACATCTAGTCGTCAAACCTCTTATTGAGTTCTGTAGGTGGAGAGTTGTCTAGTACTGGGTCCACTTTCTTGGTGGGTTTTTCACCTGTATCCCCCCTTTTCTATATTCTCTTCTCATACTCATGTGAGACCATCTTTATTTTTGACTTGGTGCTCTATGAACCCTTGGGGAGCTGGAGTTTGAGGAGCTGGTGACTATGATAAATTAGCTTCATGGAGAGGGTCATAATTTCTATATCTTCATCCTCATCCTATCTAATTGGGGAGAAGTTTCATTGGCATACCTATTTTTCTTCATAGGTCAGGCTAAGAATATCATCATCATCTTTGAAATTCTCAAGGATATTAGTATAGAGACAAAAAGCTTGCATTTAGAGGGTTGTTATCCTATAGTACCCATGTCACCTCTTATCAAAATCATCTTGTAAATATGACCATAAGTATTTGACTATGAGATTATATCTAGGGTAGGAATTAGGGAGGATACCTTTAACCTTTTGCTTTAGGTCATAAGGACCCCACTCATAATCAAACTCCTATAGGTTTTAGCAATTTAGCTCAAAAATTGTAACTTTAGAAGTAGTGGTGGAGACACCCTTATAATTCCCCAAGTAGAAGAGGAAGCCTACTCCAAGAATATTTTTTATTGTCATTAGTGCATGTACATCCAAAATATTCCTACAAATTCTAACAAAATTTACCTTATCACTACAATGTCGGGTAAGGAGGCAAGACTTCCTAGAAAATCTACTAATCTAAAAATATTTACATATTTTAAATTGGATGAACCAACTTCCCCACTCTTCTAATAGGGCCATGACATCCTTCAAGAGATGGAACCTGACCTATCTAGTAAACTTGTTTATTCTATAAAAAATAAATGTGTCATTGACAAGGTAAAAACTGACAAGGTAAACTTGTTTTATCTAGATCATTACCCTACACTCCACATGTATCCAAACCTATGATGAAGGTCTTCAATCTCGCCACCTCCCAGATGGAAAATAATCTCATATAGAACCTATGGGTGGTATAGACCTAGAGGAGATATTGGTGAAAAGTATTTGAGATCATCTAGGCCCATTAAAAATACATAATCCCTCCAGAGATACATATTATGAAGTAATACAACCATGACTCATAATTCATAATTCCTAGATTCCTAGAGATGCAACATATCATTATGACAATAGTCTCAATGGGAAGGAGGAAGTTAGAGCACTAGATAGTGTCTTCCATTTTGTCTCCATCGGTCTCTATGTGAATGAACTAGTTATCATTTAAATAACTCTTGTGTGAGACCTTTGTGATCATGTATTGGGAAAATTCTTTGTCTTGTATAAAAAAACATAGGGTATGTCTTGGTCTGGGATTTAGAAAACAATATGGAATGCATCGAGAGTAAAGAATAGAATAGTATTCTCCTCTATGTTCATGAACACCCTCATGGCCTCTTCATAGTGGCTAACAAGGATTTGAATAAAATTTAGAGAATAGAATGATTGTGAGGAAGCCTTGTAGAAGAGAGTGGAATTGTGAAGCACCTAGTAGAAGCAGGACTCTTCAGGTGGGTTCTTTGTAGTGGTTCTAATGGCACTCAAATTGAAATACTTGATATAGGTATCTATTATCATTATTTTTACTCATCTTTGTAGGCCTAGTTACTAAGTGAGACTACTGTACCCTAGTTTGAATTATTAGTGATCTTTCTTAAATTTGTGTTCATTTCATTGTAAGGTACATGAAAGAGAAAAGAAACGATCTACATCTAAGCATTACATGTATATGGGTCAATGTTCTATGTGCTGTACAAAAGGAAAAGAACTGAGAAGACCATTTATCCAAGCTCACACTGGTCATGAGCATAGCCATTACCAGGATTGCATAAATGAGTATAGACATACATGAATTAACCAACGTAAATACAAGGGTACCAGACATTTCCTGGTAATGAAGTCTTGATCCACGGTGTCTCCATGTGCTCCTGAGATCTAGAACCTGTAGAGAAGAGAGGAAGAGAGGGGGTTAGATCCAATGGATCTAAACAATGTATGGTACCATGATATTTACAAACATGCATATATACACTCAATCATACACCTCTAGGAAGGGATGTGCTCAAGGCATGTGCATTAAGGAGGCTATAGAAATAAAAGAGATACCATGTTTTCACTAACTTGTTTGTTCCATGTGTAGATATAGAAGAAGTTGATTCACTATTGTTTCCCCATTCAGATAATCAAGGGGCTTAGAAGATGGTGTTCCTAGCAGAGACCGTCTTTGAAGCTCCACAATTTTATGAACAACAACAATAGCAGATGTTGGGATCCAGATGAATGAACTTGACCTGTGATGTAGGCCATGCTAGGAAAACCTCAAATTTCCTTGATAGTGACTGCATCACAGGCCAATAACACCCATGATCAACAAGGCAACAACCTGATGATGTAGTATCAGTGGGACACTCAAGGATCACAAAGATAAATCAAATGGAGCATGGTCAAAGGGTACTGGTAGATTCAAGAGGCATTCATCATCAACATGTCAGGAAGGGTACATAAATTTGTTTACCAGAGAAAGGTACATTATAGTATAAGTGTGCTTTAAATCTACATTCAATACATTGATGCTATAGCATGAGAATATGTAAATCTACATAATGAGCCAAATACAAAGGGGCTAACTTGGGCCTTGAAGAATCCATCTCAACAAGCTGCTAGTATAGACTGAGTACATATGCATGTGCCCTCGAGATACAATCAAGGATCAAATTCAATATCAACATAACACTGAGCATTCAAAAAATCAAGTGATATAATATTGGATGCATAAGAAAGCATCATATAAAAAATGGCATCTTATATGAACACAAATCAATCAATGGTGCAATAGTGAGCTAATCAAACAAATAGAGTGCTTCTAGCTCACAGGCTTTCAAATCATGCCAAAAAATAGGATCAAATAGAAGAACAATGAGGTGATGCTCCTGAAACATAATAGGGCATGATAATAATAGCAATAGTATAAATTAACATGCAACAATAAAAAAGAATCACAGTAAGCTCTAAGATAGATCATGGTACCTCATGGATGAGATAGCAAATGCAGAGCAATGTTTTGATGGCAGTCAATCGCAAGCCTCTAAATCTCAAGCTCCAATGAGAAAATCAAACAAAAAAAATGGTTCCTTATTCCAAAAAGTCCATGTACCATGGATCCAAAATGTGTATGCCATAGCAGGTAGCTCACACCATGGAGATATATCGCACCAGTAGGCATGGTGGTGGAAGCACTCAAACAATGAGCATCATGCTGAGACAGTAAAACACCATGAACATGGCACCATAAGCTCACGGGCCTATGCATGTAAGAAGATAGTGAGTGGAAGGATTGATGCCAGTAGATAGCATATGCAATACATGAAGACCGAGCTCACACAACCCTCACAGTGTTAAAATCAAGCATGGAACAATATACAGTAAGGAAACAATGACCGAGCTACATACATGCTTGAGATCAGTGGCTCCCGACATTAGGTAAATACATAAATAATACCCTAGATGTTTACAGGCCAACATGCACCAAATAGGGAACCCATTGGCATTCAAAGGGCATTCAAAAATGATGCCATGTCATGTCTCACTTTCCCAAGAGCTGGCAACAGTGAGCTATGGAAATATTCACAAGCTATACAGAGAAAAAAATCCCAAATAAAATACAGAGGGTATAAAAATGTGCCAACAAACAACAAATATTGATGTCCTGGCTTGCTCATGGTACATCAATGGTAGAGTAGCAAGCCATGGCTCATGAGATATGCAAATCCAAGCCATTTGAAAGAAAAAAGTAAGCTAAATTTGGTGCCATAGCTGCGGGTCTGTGGTCATTGAATTTATGAACATACAACACATATAACAATGCCCTAACCCACGGGTAGTGTATGCAGAAGATGTAGCAAGCTCGTGCCCTAGTCTCATTCATAGAAACCTATGACATTTCAACAGGAAATGACTCATGGTACCCTCATCGAATATGAAACAATAAATAAAAAAGATCAAGGGCATGGTGCCATTAATAACAACAAGCATCTCAAATGTTTTTCATAAACATAAGAGGAAGATTTACTCATCAAGTCAAATATACATGAATTAAAATCAAATCTCACAGGCACCATAGATTTAACAGTGAGTAAAATATGATGCCCTAGCTTGCGGGCCTTAAGAAATTAAAAACACATGAACATCCAAGATGTTGAGCTCATCCAAAACAACGATTCCCTAGGCCTATACATGAAAAGAAACAATGCCTTCAAGATATAATTGATTCAATCAAATGCCATGGAATTGAATGCATAGAAGTATGGAGATGTTGTGAACATAACAAAATAATGCAATACAAAAAATGATTTGAATTAAACAACAAATACTTCAAATACAGAGAGAATGAACATGTGCCATCAATTTCAAAAGCCCTCGAAACTACCATAGAGTTGAACATACAATGGTGCCCCAAATTTGTACAGAATGGAAGGAAATACAATAGCATTCAGATGCACGTCACAAGAAAATTTAGAGAGAGGATTGCGAAAGAAAGCCAAGTGCCAACCTTGATCAACACATTGCAGGATGCTGAGGATTAGATGTTTCTAAAACTAGATGTCAAACTACCAGTAGAGGATGGAAACTTGCCAGATGCCGAGATGGGAAAGTCATAATGCCAATGGCTTCCTCATCTTTGAGGGGGTTTTGATATGAATAATGGATTAAGCTTATATCTCCCCTTTTTAGGGCTCAGTTTCATTGTTTTATTTATTTTGAGTGCCTCTTGTTATATGTGGGTTTTATTTAAAAAATGTAAATGTTTTAAGATATGTTTTCCCCATTTTGGGTTGAGAATTATTTTGAAACACATTTAAATCCACATTTTTGGTCATGGGGGGGGGGGGGGAGGGGGTAAATATTTTAATGTAAAAGTCAACACAAGAATCTTATTGTAAATTTTGAGGATGGTGTTTTATAAATGATCATTAGAATACTATTAGTGCATGACTTAGGGGGCTCAGAGTGGTCTCCTTGTGACCACCTATTCTAGGAGTCTATTTTTCCACTACCCCTATAAACTCAGGAATCTGGCATCCAAGTTTATGAGGTAGCCTCATGGGCCTATTTTGGGAGATTTTCCACTTTTAGGAGGTTGAGGCGGCTTCAATGTTGATTCTTTTTATCTCATTTTATATACCTCTCACTGGTGTGATTGAGGTTGGCTCTTCACTTTTTCTCTCTGATATGAATGTTGTAACTTTGAGAGACACATCTTGTACTTAGCTTCTTTTCAATAATACAAATTGATCCTTTTTGTTCCCTACCATTTTAGAGTTCTTCATATTGAATCTTGTGTAGGATTATTGTGATGTTATTTTATCCTTAGTCTGTATGTTGATTTAATTGAATGTTCAGAAATTTATCTTGGCTTTGTAGTGTTAATTCATGTACAACTGAAATCAAAATTGTGGAAACTTCTTCCCTTCTCTGTATTTCAAGTACCTTGTTTTTCTAAGGAGTTTAAGGCGGTAGAATCAAGTTGTGAAGTGCAGTTTTGTTTCAGCTATTACAGTAAGCTTAATCATGTTGTGGATCTTCTATTAAATTTGGTGGATCACCTAGTTCAAATAAAATTTTTGTTTCATGTATCCTCTCCCTTTTCCTCAAAAAGTTAGTCAATTTTAAGTGATCCAAGGGGAAGCTGGCCCCCTAATCTAGAGGTCTACTCTTGGATAGGTTACCCACAACCTGAGAGTAGTCCCATGCTTCACAGGATTGCTGGGTTTTAACACTTATCAAATTGGGTGCAATCCTTAGTGATAACAGTATCTATGATATTATCAATTCTATTCTCAATCTTGGAGAATCTAACCTATCCTTGGAACACATACTTCATTGTAATGGGGTTTCTTTCTATGTGTAATTATGCCTTGGTATTATTTTTAGGTGGGGTTGATTGTTCTATCTCTAGACCTAACTCTTGTTCTTTAGCCAGTGCTACCATTTCCTATCAACTTTTGGCCTACAATAGTATCAATACCTTATTCACTATCATGTAAAAGAAATTTATTCTTTTAAAACTAGACTCGGGAAATTGAGGTTTTAGGCATGGAATCAAACATCCTATAGTAAGATTTCCTAAGAATGATAGATTGCTGGGATGGGATCTTCAAACCACCAAGTATGAAGGATTCCTATTAGGATCCCAAATTAGGTTTGAAGAAAGCATGACCAAGGATATGGGTTTATGGATCCAGGAAGAATTATTCACTACAAAATGAGGTAGATCAGAGGTAAGGATCCCAGACTAGTGATTTATGGAATCCCTTTGACCTTGGTTCATTTCATCTTAGTGTGGCTTTGGTGAAGGGTTGATTAAGAAGGAAACCCTATGAAAATGGGTTTGGGAATCTAGGTTCCTTCCAAGAACTCAAAGATTCAAATTTTTAAGATGGGTAAGGCAAGATGCCTAGACGTAGAGTTTTGAGTCATGGAAATTGTTTCTATCTCTGAACAAATATGTTTTTGGGATAGAATAGAAATGCACCAAAAAAAAGGGAGCACGATCTATGAGGCTATCATAGGTATAAAAATTACTCTAGGAAAAGAGGGAATCCCTAACAACTAATTGTTATCTCTATTTGAGCATTAATGGATTGTCATTAGTATCAATTAGTTATTGAGTTGGTAAAGGTTGGAATAAGGAGACAAATAGAACAATGGGTCAAGCATACAAAGCCTTTACACTGAGAAAAGAAAAGGCATAACTCTAACACAACCGAACATAGGTTTGACTGAGAACACTTATCAAGCGATAGACATTTACCGAGTATCGAACTAGTGATCACCGAGCATTCATATGAACTGAGGACTAGTAATTTACCGAATGATAATGGTAGTGATTACCAAGTAAATTAGGAAGTGACATAGTAATGATGGATGGCACAAACATCTATACAAATGGTTTACATTGATCATAGAAACATTTTACCAAGATCAAGACATATTTAATATGGATGTAATCATTAATTTTTGTGATGATTCCTATGTAATGTTAGATCTAGGTTATTTTCTTACACTGTTGATCTTAGGTTTTCTAAGATATTGTAAACCCTAATTAGGTCAAGTCAATTTGATATAAATTTGTAAATATTTTATTATGATCATGTGTCATGAAGGAGTAGCCGCACTAAGGACATCAGGAGATCAAACAAAGGGTTTTTGATAGAAGGTTTATGAAAGAAGGATTCAGTTATCAGAACACATACAAGGCTACCAAGAAGAATAAAAGAGAACATACATCACACTAAGGTGATATTTAATTGATACTCAATAGATCTAAATCAGACAAGAATAAGTTTTTATTTACAGATACTTTTACTGTTATCAATTTAACCATTGTAGCAGAATTCAAAATCTCTTAACAGAGTGAACTTAATAGTTCTTATGTAGATCTCTTAACTGAGTACACACATGAATTATGTTGTTAAAATCCTTTAACCATGTAGATCTAGTTGATCTTTTGTTACTCCTATATATTAGGGTAAGATCATCAGAAGTGATCACAAACTTGTAGCCTTAATCGACATATTTTATTGCTATAGTAGCGAAGATTTGTGGGTGTCATCCCCACCACTATTTTTACCTTCTAACAAGTGTTTTTGTAATACCAAAATATCTATGTCCTGAGTATGGATTTTCATGTATGATTTATTGTTTTATTTACATGCAATTTACATTTTCAGTTACTTGAATGTATGTTTCAAATAATGGAATCAGTTGGTTAATTGATATCTACAAGTGCAGAGTGTTTAGTCTTAAAAGTTTTAAAGGTACTAATTCACCCCTCCCCTCTTAGTACTTATCTTTCCATAATCCCAACAGTTGGTGGGTGACCCCATAATAGTGGGTTACACTTTTTTAGACATGCTTATTTTTGCTAAAATAACACATTTTTAATAAAATATGATGATTTAAGCCTTGAGAGGTTCCATTTGAAGGAATTAATTACAAATGGTTATCTCAAATCCTCTTAGATAAAAAAACATAGTTGTAACATCTATACTCCTCATTCATACCTACAATGGAGTCTCCTTCACACCTATTAAAATGCTGATAAAAAATCACTTTGAATTTATCTTTTGGCAGATCAAATGAATCCATTTGACAAACGTATCTATGTAGTAAGGTACTACTGAGAAAAATCTTTCCAATAATTATAATATTAATATATATTAAGTTTATTATGACTTTGTATTTTTAGTTTTACTAAACATAGATATATCACCCTATGTCTACCTCTATGTTTGACACTTATGGAAAAATAGTAAATGAGAGAAAAAATTCTAAAAAATATTTATTCCCTAGGTATTGAAGTTCTATTTCTATAAAAAAAAAAAAGAAATTAGACAAATACACGACAAGTTATAAGCTATGTAGTCAAGGTATGCCAAAATTATGGTTTAGTCAACTTCAAACGTTAATAAAATATGCAATAATAGTGATAATGTCATTAAAAAAATTGCATGCCCTTTGTATGGATGTTAAAAAAATAAATTCAAAAGAAGCACATTGATGTCTATTCTAGAAAAAAAGTTATGCTCTATGAAAACCAAGTAACTATTTGAAAATGATGTTTTTTGCAACATACCCATTTTTGTGGGAGAAAGAAAAGCCATTGCAATCAATTCAAAATTAAAAATAGAAAATATATTAAGAATCTAGATAGAAAATCCTAAAAGACTCTAATTTACTTCATCTTTTGATTTAAAATGGTTTAATGACAATATGCATCTGAATCTAAAAGTTTGTTTCAAAATGTAGAGTTCATTGTCTGTTCAGGCAAAAAAGTGTAACCCACTATTGTGGGTTCACCCTGGTATCAGAGATAGATCTCTTGTTAAGAAAGTTTAATTACTCAAGAGGAAAGATCTAAGGATGGAAAGATATAAGTTGGACAAGACTATTTGAATCAAAGGTTACAAATGCATATCTTTATTGAGAAATTCAAGGAAGCCAAAGAAGAACTGAAGAAGTTACTACTCGGAAGGAAGGATATGGCAATTTAGTATAGTAAGATTGACTATCATGAAGAAGAGATAGATGACCCAATATTTGAGACATTTGGATCTGGATCTGGCAGGATATTTGATGCATATGAAGGAACAATATCTAATTTATCTAAAAAGAACCTACATCTTACTAAACAAGTCAAAGCTCTGCAGATCGGTTAAGAGACTGGTTAGGATGATTGATGTCATGAACAATACTAGGAAAGAAAAACAAGAAAGAAACTTGGCTATTTAAGACATGAGACAAATGACTAAGAAGCTACAAGAGAAGGAATCTTAGATACCGAGAATCACCGAGTATCACTTTGAAATCTCCAATCAGATGGTTGTCATAAGTCAGTAAGTCAACCGAGTAAACAATGAGCTTACAAGGAAACTAGAAGACATCGGTGAACTAAGAGAAGAAAATTTGTTGATTGAAGAATGAGGTAAAAATGCAACAACAACATAATGAGATGATCAAGAAAGATGAAGACAGTACTAAGAGAATGGATGAATTTATAATAAGTCAAAAAGGACTTGGCTGCACAACTAGTTTAGGCTACACCGAGTAGGGAGAATCATTAAGACAAGCTGAAAAGAATAATTCCTACACTAACCAAAGACCAAAGAAGCTATCATGTTATCATTGTGGAAACTAGACCACACAAAAAATGTTTGCAAGAGAAAAGAAAAAGGTATTCCTAAATCCACTCCTAATTTTAATGGTTATTGTTATAACTGTAATAAGTATGGAAATCAAGCACATGAGTGCAGATCTAAATTGAATAGGACTCCTAAGAAACCCTACACAAGAAAACATTTTCGCACTTGCAACATACATGCACACATATCATAAGAATGCAGGACTAAAATGAAGCAAGCCTAGACACCGAAAGAAAAAAATAAAACATATCAACTGAGAAGGAAAGGTAATGTATATACTTGGGATTACAACACATGGGTTAATTTCATAGCATGTGGTGGTAGGCATGAGAAATAACTAAAGAGGAAGATCTCGCAATCAGACAAACACAGGTATGGCATGTTTTCACTGTCACAAAGTCAGTCACCTAAGAAAGGATTGCAAAGACCGAGCACCAGAGACACAAACAAGTGAAAATTGAAATACAATTGAGGAAATTATGAGGATAAGAAATACGACGTAGAGAAAGGCATCAAGTGATAATGCTAGATCAAGCAATGAAGTTGGTGACACCTCATCCATTGGATTAGGTGACATCACCACCTCCACCTGAATCATAAATGGTATGCATGGAAATGAATTTCAAATTGGTTATATCTAACAAACAATTCCTTATATCTAGTGTTTCCATACCAAATATGCATGAAACAAGATGCACTATGGATTTATATGTTTAGAGCTTTAAATGTATAAAGTCGGAATAAGCAAGATCGAGTATGTATTTTCTAGTTGGTAACTATTGGCAAGGTTAACTGAGTTATGGTATCAACCGAGTAATGTTCAAGTGTTAACTGAGCTTATGATCTTTTGAAGTATAAAATGAGCGCAACTACATCTACCAAGATGTGGTAGGTAAAGCATTAAATGTGAAATTTTGAGCGGAAAATGAATTTTTTGGTATAAATAAATGGTGGACTTAATCATTTTGGTTATATCTAACAAACAGTTCCTTATATCTAGTGTTTCCATACCAAATATGCATGAAACAAGATGCACTATGGATTTATATGTTTAGAGCTTTAAATGTGTAAAGTCAGAATAAGCAAGATCGAGTATGTATTTTCTAGTTGGTAACTATTAGAAAGGTTAACCGAGTTATGGTATCAATTGAGTAATGTTCAAGTGTTAACTGAGCTTATGATCTTTTGAAGTATAAAATGAGTGCAACTACATCTACCAAGATGTGGTAGGTAAAGCATTAAATGTGAAAGTTTGAGCGGAAAATGAATTTTTTGGTATAAATAAATGGTGGACTTAATCATTTTTCATATTTCAATTACGAAGAACGAGAGAAATTTGAGAGAAATTTGAGCAGAGAATTTCCAGAGTAGTTGAGCAAAGATTTGAAGGATTTTTAAGCAAGTTAGTATCGATCAAAATTAAGTTTTGCTTCCACCGAGCTATTTCACAGTTATTTCTCAAAGCCCTAATTTGAAGAACGATGGCATCCTCATTAAAGGTTATGAAATCCAAGACCATGAGTGATAAGAAGGTCAATTTGATAAAATCTGCAACCTGTACTGAGCCTAAATACAAGTTACATCCTGAGGTTGCATCACAAATCAACAAAACCAGTGCATTCTCAAGCATACCACCTAGGATTTTGCTGGTTGAGGACATTTGCACATACATACATTGCAAAATTGGTGAAATAGGGAATTTTGAGCTTCAATCCACCTTCCAAGAGCTAAGTGTCGATGGAAAGCTCAAGGATGAGCATACACATTTGGAGGTGAAGGGTTTATTAAACACCCTATATTTCCTAAGGGTATTAAGGAATGAATTGATTAAGGTAGTGTTGAGCTGTGTGCATGAGGGAAAGGATGGATGGATGAACCGGTCAAAATCACTAGGGATATCATTCATGCAGTAACCAATTACCCTATAACTAACAAGGTAAAATCATTAAGGAGTGCACCAAGAGCTGATATTGAGAAAGAAATTAGAGCTGAATGGGATGACAAAGGCATGAGAATCAACACTATTGTTGATCCTAAGACAAGGTTTAGTGCATATGCAATCAAGTATAAGATATTTCAATCTAGCAGGTTGAATAATGTAACATGTGGAGCCGGGGATATAGCCTATAATATTGTGAAGAAAGGGTTTCAATTTGACCTCGCCAAACTCTTATTGAAACAATTGGATAAGAATATGAGAACCATCAGATTGGAAAAGTCAAATACATGTAAGTTTGATTCACTACTTATTTACATATTTTTCTATGTACATAAATTATTTCCCTCAGTCGACAATGTGGACTGGGATGTTGACCGACTGGTCCTTTTGTAAATTAATGATTTCATTTAAAGTTTAGGTCAAAATTTTGTCAGTATTATGGATGTATATAACTTTGAACAGTTTAAGGATAGAATGCATCAAAGAAGTAGAATACCAGGTCAGATAGTTGAACAATACAAGGAAGATATTTGTTTCTTAGTGGACACTGATACCACTCTAATAAATGTTGTTGAACCAAGAACTGTGCGGTTAGAACTTATGCACTATGGACTTGATATTGACTGAGCATCTAAGTCAATAAAGGTACTTCTGGATGAGCCCAAAGATCCATAGGAAAATAGGTTTGGCACCTATGAAGAGGCCAAATTAAGAATTAAAATGGATCTAGTCAGAGTTAAGGTGAAAAAGAAATCATAGAAAATGGTGGATACATTGATAAAAAAATTAGAAGATGATGGAGAAGAGGAAGAGGCATTTGAGGTTAATCCGGTTGTAGAGGTAACCAAGGAACAATTATTGATAGGAAATAGTGAACATGATGAAGAGGCGACTGAATCTGATAAAGATATTGAATCTACACTGGTCAAGGCCACAGGGAAGAGGAAGCAAGTAGATGTAGATCTCTATAGTTTTGTTGACCATTAGTGTTTCACACTTAGTCATATATCTAGGCAATGATGGTCAGTCATCACTGCGACCGAGTCATTTTGTAAAGGCTGAGTTTTGTATTGTATACTTACCGAGTAGTAGTACTACCGAGTAAAGTCATGGTCACTATATGTTTGTAATATGTCGAGAGTATAGTTGCTGAGTTACATATATCAATGATTATCGAGTTATAGAGAAGTTCAACCGATGCCAAGTATAGTTAATGTCGAGTGCCAGGAATAACTTTTGCTAAGTTAGCCAGAATTGACATACAAGTTTGGAATGGCACAATGATCGAGGTAAACCATTTTTAGTGATAATGATGTTTTCTATTTTGTCTAATGAGGTAATTACACATCCATATTATTATCATTGATCCCTATGTAAAACCTAGAGCCAATCAAAAAATTGTATAGTTTAGGCGGCAATAGAAATAAATCTGAACCATAGATCTCGAAACGGTAAAATGATTTTGTTGTTATATAAGGGCAAGATGTAGATCAGAGAAAAGTGTGTGTGTGAATCAAAGGGATAAGATTAAATTAGTATGAGAAGATGATCAGAGAAGTATATTCAGAATAGTTAAGTATTCAGATAGAGTTTAGTGACCGAGCTAAGTAGTGAAAGGATAGAATCAAGAAAGATCAAATAGAAGAGATCAAAATATAAAGTAAAGAGGAGATCTATAATCTTCATACTAGTGCAAACCGAAAGATCAGGTACTGAGATATTTTGACCAGTGTATCAGGGTAAATCTCTTAACCGATTAGTCTTAGCAGACTTTTTGTAAATCTCTTTACCGAGTGCTTACTTTGTTGTAAGTTTATAAATCCTTTAACAAGGTAGACTATACAAGTCTTTTAGCTTTTGACAGAGCAGATCTTGCACAGGGTAGATCATGATTTGATCACATTTTGTAAGCCTTAATAGGAAAAACTTATTACTGCAGTAGTGAAGATTTGTGGGTGTCATCCCCACCCTAGTTTTACCTTTCAAGGGTTTTTGGGTTACCAAAATCATGGTGTTATGAGTGATTTCATGTATGCTGCTTTATATGTTTTGTTTCTTACAATGATTAAGTTTTATCAGATCAAAAGGATAAAATTAGGTAATATCTGATTCACCCCCCCCTCTCAGTATTACTTTCCCACTTAGACTTCCAACAATTGGTATCAGAGCTAGGTTTCTCTTAAGGAAGTCTAACCACTTGAGGAAAAAGATCTTAAAATGGAAGCTTATAAACTGGGGAAGATCATAGAGAATCAAAAGATTGAAGTACAACTGGCATTACAGCAACTGGAAGCAGCCAAAGGAGAATTGAAGAAATCCTTGAGCAAGAGAAGAGAGATTGCAATTCAACAAAATGAGCCACAATACAAAGAGGACGATATCTCTAGACTATTTGACAATGGAAAATCTATCGAGAGTGATAAAGCTATAAAATAACTACTGGAGAAAAATACCATACTAAATGATGACATCAGAACTCTAAGGAGAGAACAATAAATTCAATCTGTCAAACTTTGTGAATTAATGGAAAAGAAAAAGAAAGCTGAAGATGATAAGACAATGGCTGATGAAGACAAAAGACAAATTGCAATCAGGCTAGATGAAAGAACTAGTGACATGCAAAGGTTGACTAATAATCAATTAGACATGGTAAATCAGCTACTGATGGTTAATCAAGAATTGGGCAGAAAAGATATGGAAATCAATCAACTAAGGTCTAAGAATGATCAGTTGAAACATGATTTGAGAACTGAAAAAGAGATCAATGAAAGGATGAACAAACCCAATGAAGTTGCAAAATATTTTGAAGATCTATTAAGATCACCTAGAAGATCCGGTGATAGATCTGGACTTGGACTGAATGAACATTCATCTACTGAAGAAGGAGAATCATCAATGAATGGAGAATAGAAGATGGCTAAACCAAAGAACACCAAGCCCACATGTCATCACTATGGAATACAACCAATTTATGTAGAAGCAAACATGGTAAGTCTGATTCCAAGCCTAAGTTTAATGGAAATTGTTTTAACTGCAAAAAGCATGGACATCAAGCACATGAATGTAGATCTAAAGCTAGCAATTCATCCACCACACCCAAGTTTCAAGGAAGTTGTTTCAATTGTCAGAAATATGGGCACAAAGCATTTGAATGCAGATCAAGACCAAGGTGGTCATCAAATGAGCAAACAAAGCTAGTCACAAAGCACAACTGTTACAATTGGGATTACAACACTTGGTATAATTGCCATTATTGTGGTAAATATGGACACATCGAAACTAATTGCATGAAGACTCACTTTAGAGGAAAATCTAAAAGCTGGATGAATGGAAACATGGTCTATTACAAGTGTAACAAGGTTGGTCACTTAAATAAAGATTGTAGATCATCTATGCCGAGCAATGAAAATCAGAATGAAGGTATTCATGAGAAACTAAAGAGTTAGATGGAAAAGACATGGAAGAAGAAAGAAGAAGAAAACTCAAGCGAAGCTAGCACATCGGTGATCACCCAATCTAATGGATCAGGTGATCAAACTTCTTCTAACTAAGCTTGAAAGGCATGTTCAGAACTGAGTTATGCAAAGCCTTATCTTTCATCAGTTCCTAACATAGAAGCGAGAAAAAGTCCACACCAGCATAGATAAAGATGCACTAGGACATATGTGAGCAAAACAAAAAATTTCATTTTTGATGTCAAGCATCAGTGTCTTGACCAAGTTATCAATGTATGCCGAGCACCTGCTATGGCTAAAATGCTATGTACGTCGAGCTGTATCGCAACAGTTATATCAATTGAGCTTGTGAGTTTGCCAAGACAGTTGTAATCTACCTAAATTTGTACGAAGCATTTATGAGGCCCTAATCCTATTTTTTTAGATTCTATAAAGTGAAAAATTTCCCTTAGTTTCATTTTACCAGGCTATTCGAGATTTCAAAGAGTGATTCAAAGTTTGTGCAACTAGATTAAGCAAAGCAATTCTAAATTTTCTCAGAGTGCCATAGGCAAAATTCATCTACAGGGTTATTGACAAAAAGGTACTTTACCAGTCAAGAAACAAGGGATGGAAGTTTTCAATGTGCAACTTGTAAGGAATGAAGTTTGCAAACCAAGGGTATTCAAGGTAATATCTGAAAGTGTTGTCAAAGGAGATTTGAATGGAGCCCTATCTTCTATTCCAGAAAATGTGTTATTGATGAATGATGTTAGGTCTTGCTATATGTGCAAAATTGGAGAAATTGGTGATTATTAGATCAGGGAAGCATATGACAAATTATGTGTTAATGGAGTGCTAAAGCCAGAACATAAGGTTGTTGCCGATCAAGGGTTAGTGCATGCCCTAAATTTCCCACAAAATTTCAAAGTGGAATGGATAAAGATCATTTTGGGTTGAGTACACGACATGCAGTTATGGCTGGAAGATGGACCAGTGAATATCACAAAGGAAATGATACACAAAGTCATTGGTTACCCTAAAATTGATGGAAAGAGAATGATGAAATGTGTAGGAAAAGAGGATATTCAAGAAAACACCCAGGCATTTTGCAAAAAAATGCAAAATGACAATTTCCACCATTACTGATCTAGAAATTGACTTCACTGTTAGAGTCATCTCACACAAGTTTTATCAATCCAGTTGGTTGGAAAACGTCCCCTGTATGGCAGTGGACCAGGCATGGAAGATAATTAAGAAAGGGCACACATATGACCTTGCCAAGCTCTAGCTGACTCAACTTGCTGAGAACTTGAACTCCTTTTGGATGACGAAGAACTCTATGTGTAAGTTTGGTTCCCTATTGATCTGTATATTCTTTTATGTCAAGAAGTGTTTTCCTACACATGGTGATGTAACATGGGATAAGAAGAAGCCCATCATTGTTCAAATAAATGATTTTATAAACCAGATTGGTGATGATTTTGAAGGGATTATGGATAATTATTTCATTGAGTTTAAGAAGAAGATGAGAAATAGGACTAGAGTCCCTATCTCTTTGATTGAGAAATACAGTAAAGATATATGTTTTTTGGTAGACACAGACTTTACCTATGCACAAGCAGTCCTACCTAGGGTCTCATGGTTAATGCCATTACCCTATGAACTCAGCATAGATGAAGCTACTATAGAAATCATAGCCCTCTTAGCTGAGGAAATTGATAATAGGGCACCTTACTTTGGCACATTTGAAGAAGCCAAATCCAAGATCTCTTTGGGATTATTGGTTGCCACCACTGAGAGGAAAAGAAAGAAGATAGTGAAAAATATGGAGGAGTATGTTAAAGAATCTAAGAAGGATGCACCACTAGAGTTGACCCAAGGATTGGGTGAAGATGAAAAGAGTGCAACTAGTGATAGTGAGAAAGAAGAAGAAGAAGAGAAGAAACCAGTAATTGTCAAGTCCCCGCCAAAGAGAAGAGTGTTGAAATGAAAAGTGTTAGTGACAGCATCACTAAGGCCTCAGACTAGAAGAAATACTACCAAGACTCCTAAGAAGACTCCTGCATCTGCAAAGTGAAAATCCACACAACCCAAGGCAATGCCGACCAAGGCTATGAAGAAGTTGAGAAGGACACTTGTTCTAATAGAAGATGATGATGAAGAAACTGAAAGTGATGAAGCAATAAAGAGGAAGGCTACACAACAAGGTACACATCAACTCACTATTGATGAATTATGTCTTAAGATTACTAGCACAACTGCAGTAGATGAGGTGAAAAGATTAAAGTTTGGAAAAATGAGCATTGGAGATAAAGAGAAAGTTGAGGATGCTATTCTTGAAATGTTATGCATTTTCAAGATGCTGCCAATTGAGATTGAAAATAGAATTCCAAAGGAATTATGCAATAGGGCCACATAGAAATGGGATTATGCTATGCAAACAAAGAAGGAAATAAGGGAGAGTACACTAGCACAAGTTGAATCCACTCTCATCCCTGTAGACATCAAACAAATAATTGATAAATACAGAGGCAAGTTTGATCCTAAACTTAGAGCCTATCTAATTCTTCAACACAACGTTGAAGATGTTGTGCAAGAAAGTTTGAAAATTTGAAAGATATTGTTTGGATTGATACCCACCAAGGATGAAGAAAAGGATGAAGGAAAGAATGAAGGAAAAGATGCTACCACTTCAATAGTTTTTGAACCTGAGAGAAAGAAAAATAAAATGGAGACTGATACTCCTAAGGAAGTGAAATAACATGATACTTTTGAGGTTCACATTGTTGACATACCAGAGGAGAGCCCCATTAAGAATTCATTCTTAACTGAGGATGATTTAAAGAACATGAAAGTAACTGACACACCCCTGCCAGGTAGCAACACTGTACTATTGCAAGTCATGGATTATCCCACCATCACAAGCACACAATCTGCCGATGATAATCCTACACTACCTGGAGTTTCTACTATTGATAAGTTAGTAGGTACAAGTCTTCCCAAGGAACCCATCAAGTCGGTACCACTAACTCAATCTACCGAGGAAGGAGAAAAAGCTGAAGACAAAATTCAAAGTCCTCCTAAGGAAGAACACAACACAGAAGAACAAGGAAACACATTAGATGAACAAGCTGTTAGTCCTCATGCCGAGGAGAAGGAGAAAGGAGAAGAAAACATCAAAGGAAAACTCATTGAAGAACAAGAACCAAAGGAACAAGAGGCAATAAAATCTCTTGTACAGATGCCGAGTGGAAGCACCCCACCGAGAATAAAAAAGGAGAAAGATGAGGTAACAATTGATGAAGTAATTGTTATTCCCAAATGGGATATAGATAACTTGTCTTATGAGCAACTATAGATAATGAAAGATTTACTAACAAGAAAGAGCAGGCAAGTAGAACTTCAAAGAGAGCATCAACAAAAATAGGTTCTTCATGAAATCAAAGACATATTTAATGAATTATATGACTTATCAGATATAAATAGTTCCATTCCCATATTGGAACAACTTGTACACATTGTTCAGAAAGTCAATAATGAAGTTAGTTGTGCAAGTGATAAGTTATTTGAATGGTCAGAATGGAGATTTGAGACCAAAATGCTAGAGAAGATATCTGCCAAGATAGCAGTAAAATAGGTTGAGCTGTCCAAATTGGTAAAGGAGACCAAGGGATTAGTTGTGAATGGACAGTCTCTATTGGCCAAGATATGTAATGTTGAACTATTCACAAAGGAGAATCAACAATTGTTCGAGACTCTCAAGAAAGAGATAAAAGCTACAAGTTAGTCCCTGACCTTGGATGCAAACACCAGTGCTGCACATTATGTAAAAATCATGTAGACACAAGGTCAGTTAGCCGAGCTGATGGCTAATGATGGCAAGATTCACTCTTGCCTACTCTCTATTCAAACTATTTTGACACCGCATTTGGAGGCTATACAGAGAAAATTAGCAAAGGCTAAAGCATTGATCCATAGTGATCCACATTTGTCCACAGTTGAGAGCCTTATCAGTTTAGTTACTGATTTAGAAGTGCAGAGAGAAGTTTTGAACCTTGCTTCAACTGCTTGGATGGATGCACTCTATATGATCACGGTGTTGCATAAACCTTTTCTGTAGAAAATTTGTGAGCTACCTACTGATGAAGAGATTAGTCATGTCAAAAACAAGGGGGAATCATCATGACACAAGTATGGACAAGGTCAGAACAGGGATAGGTAACAAAATTTTGAATGTGTATATATATCTCAGGGGGAGTATTAGGCTAATACAAACATACTTTTGTAATTGTAAATACGAATGTTATGACAAAGTCTTTTTGCCACTAATGTCAAAGGGGGAGATTGTAGATCTCTATAGTTTTGTTCACCATTAGTGTTTTACACTTAGTCATATATCTAGGCAATGATGGTTGGTCATCACTGTGACCGAGTCATTTTGTAAAGGCCAAGTTTTGTATTGTATACTTGCCAAGCAGTAGTACTACCGAGTAAATTCATGGTCACTATATGTTTGTAATATGCCAAGAGTATAGTTGTTGCTGAGTTACATATATCAATGATTATCGAGTGACAAAGAAGTTCAACTGATGCCGAGTACAGTTAATGCCGAGTGCTAGGAATAATTTTTGCCGAGTTAGCTAGAATTGACATACAAGTTTGGAATGGCACAATGATCGAGGTAAACCATTTTTGGTGATAATGATGTTTTGTATTTTTTCTAATGAGGTAATTACGCATCCATATTATTATCATTGATCCCTATGTAAAACCTAGAGCCAATAAAAAAATTGTATAGTTTAGGTGGCAATAGAAATAAATCTGAACCATAGCTCTTGAAATAGTAAAACATTTTTGTTGTTATATAAGGGCAAGATCTAGATCAGAGAAAAGTGTGTGTGTGAATTAGAGGGATAAGATTGAATTATTATGAGAAGATGATCAAAGAATTATATTCATAATAGTTAAGTATTCAGACATAGTTCAGTGACCGAGCTAAGCAGTGAAAGGACATAATCAAGAAAGATCAGATAGAAGAGATCAAAATATAAAGTAAAGAGGAGATCTGTTGTCTGCATACTAGTGCAAACTGAAAGATCAGGTACTGAGACATTTTGACTAGTGTATCAGGGTAAATCTCTTAACCGAGTAATCTTAGCAAACTTTTTGTAAATCTCTTTACCGAGTGCCTACTTTTTTGTAAGTTTATAAATCCTTTAACAAGGTAGACTATACAAGTCTTTTAGCTTTTGATATAGTAGACCTTTCACAGGGTAGATCATGATTTGATCACATTTTATAAGCCTTAATAGGAAAAACTTATTACTACAGTAGTGAAGATTTGTGGGTGTCATCCCCACCCCAGTTTTACCTTTCAAGGGTTTCTGGGTTACCAAAATCATGGTGTTATGAGTGATTTCATGTATGCTACTTTATATGTTTTGTTTCTTACAATGATTAAGTTTTGTTTTATCATGCATAAAGTTTTATCAGATCAAAAGGATAAAAGTAGGTAATATCTAATTAACCCCCCCTCTCAGTATTACTTTCCCACTTATACTTTCAACAGTAGAAGGACTGACAAGAGAAAGGACAAGGTCCAAAACAATCGCTTCTCTGCCCTTGAAGAAAGGAGTTGTAAAACTTTCTAGGCAAACTCCTACAAAAACATATCAAAAGAAAAAGAGAGGTTCCCAAGCCACCTCCAAGCTACCTAAGAAGAGGAGGAAATTGATAAGAGAAAAGGATGATGTTAATGAAGAGGATTAAGAGGAAAGTCAAGATAAATTTAAAGTTGTTGTGAATAAAAATTAATCAATTAATGAATTATTTGAGACAATAAAGGAAACTGGCGGTCTTAGGAACCCCAAGTTAAATCAGTATGTACATATGTCTACTAAGGATAAATAAAATCTATACGAGACAATCATATAGATGATGATCAAATTTAAAAAGATACTTGTTGAATTTTCTAAGTATGTACCTAAGGGTTTGTATGAGAAAGTGTCTCCAAGATGGACTTATGCCTTGCACAATGAAAAGAGGATGAGGGAACATTCACTGATATTTCCTATGCCTACCTTATCAGTTATTGAAATAGAATAATTAATGACATAATAGTCTAAGAGATTTCTAGTAAAGAGTAGAGCCTCGAATATTCTGGCAGGAAAACTTGAGGAAGTTCATGGGAACAGTCAACTTCTATGGACTTCAATTCTAAAAGGCCGAGAAGAAGAAGACAAGTTGGAATTGGTAGTAGTTCCTTAGAAGAAGAGTAAGAAGAAAGCTAAAGGAATCCACTCGAATGATGTCGATCTTGCTACCAAGGAGCCCATTTATTTATCAGACACCAAGCTAACAGATACTACCATTGCTATAGACTTCTACCCTGCATGTTACATAGAAGAATACAAGGATGCTCCCAAGCAGTTAATAATAATAGGAACATATGATGTGGTAATTGAAGACATCACAAATGGAGATCTTGAAGACATAGCAGATGATGAAGACATAAACACTGTTGCAGATAGAATTGAGGAGAATGCACCCAGCGAGGCAACAATAAGTGAAATTATGGGTAACTTACCAATTATAGTACAAGTTGTTGAAATTGTATTTCAGAAGGAACCTGAAGGCTCGACCCTCTAGAAACCAAAAGATGCACAAGAGGAATAGGGGAAAATAGAGCAGAATACTTCCAATGAGCCTAAGAAAACAAAGGTAGCAATACAAGCGCTAGAATAAAGTAAACCGATAGAATCAATAGCAGAAACCACAAATGGACAAACCATTGATGCCAAAGGAAAAACCATGGAGACACTGGTCATCAGGAAACCTAAGGAAAAAATTGTGTCTACAGAGCCTGAGAAGATGAATCTGGAGACTAAAGCTCTCATTCCATATACTAAGTCACATTGGATGAGATTATTGAAATATCTGAATGTGACCCTAGAACATTAGACCCTGAGGAATTAAGAAAATGTTTGGAATTGTGCACAAGGAAGGCCGCACAAGAAAAGCTAAAAGAGGAGAGTAAAATCAAGAAAATTCTAGAGGATGTTAGAGATATTTTACTGCAAGTACATCCTGAGATCAATGTTGATGAAGATACTCCCATCCTTGATCAACTTGTAACTCTAACTAGCCACATAAATGCCCCAGATATTGATGCTAAGAAGAGAATAGAGGAAAGGGTAGAAGAAAAGATTCAATTGAAATTGACAAAGAAAATAAGCCAAGAAGTGGCAATAAATAAGGTTAAGCTCTTAGAGGTTATTACTGAGCTGGAAATCATTATTCAAAAAATAGTTCAAATTTTGTTTAAGTTGTGCATAGTTGACCATTTCACTACTGAGGTTAGTGAAAAGATTAAGAAGTGGGATGAATAAATTAAGGTCAGTGTAAACAATTCTCTAACCAAGCCAAATGTTTTTCATAAGCATATATCAAAACTTCAAGAACTCAGGTGGTTGAGATCATATTTGAGGAAGTAGGAAAATACCATCAGTGATCAAGTCATTGAGCTACAAGCTGAGCTGCTTCCCCATCTAAAGATCATGGAGAGACATGTAAATAAGGAAAAAAAAATAGTTTCCACCCCCGAGATCTTTGTTCTTGAGAACATTTTTGACATGCATGCACAAGTTGGTCTAGAGCACATTGCTCTTGACAACTTGAAAGAGGAATGAGATAACCTCTTAGCATCCCTAAAGAAAACCCATCAACACAATTTTGATAAGTTGTAAGTACACTCTTTTTGTTTTGTCATTAATTTCAAAAAGGGGGAAAGTCTATGTATATATATTGACATATATATGCTATTTTTTCATTAATTTCAAAAAGGGGGAAAGTCTATGTATATATATTGACATATATATGCTATTTTGTACTTTACACCGGGAGCATGCACAAAGGGGGAGTTAGTGTATATATGGAGTTAGTATATTTTTGAGTTTGTATATATTTTTTTTGGGAAATCGGTACATATACATAAGGTTTTGATACTAATGCCAAAGGGGGAGATTGTTATCTCTATTTGAGCATTAATGGATTGTCATTAGTATCAATCAGTTCTTCAGTCGGTAAAGGGTTGGAATAAGGAGACAAACAAAATAGTTGGTCAAGCATACAAAGTCTTCACACCAAGAGAAGACAAGGCATAACTCTAAGACAACCGAACACAAGTTTGACTGAGCACACTTATCGAGCGACAAGCATTTACCGAGTATCAAGCTAGTGATCATCGAGCATTCATATGAACCGAGCATTAGTAATTTATTGAATGATGAATGTAGTGATTACCAAGTAAAGAAAAAAATGACATAGTAATCAGGAATGGAACAAACATCTATGAAAATGGTTTACCAAGATCAAGACATATTTAATATGGATGTAATCATTAATTTTTGTGATGATTCCTATGTAATGTTAGAGATCTAGGTTATTTTCTTAAACCATTGATCTTAGGTTTTCTAAGATATTGTAAACCCTGGTTAGGTCAAGTTAGTTTGATATAAATTTGTAAATATTTCATTATGATCATGTATCACAAAGGAGTAGCCGCACTAAGGACATCTGGAGATCAGATAAAGGGTTTTTGATAGAAGGTTTATGAAAGAAGGATTTAGTTTTTAGAACACATACAAGGCTACAGAGTAGAACAGAAGGGAACATACATCACACTGAGGTGATATTTACTTGATACTTCATAGATTTAAATTAGACAAGAATTATTTTTTTATTTATAGATACTTTTACTGTTATCAATTTAACCATTGTAGCAAAATTTAAAATCTCTTAACAAAGTGAACTTAACAGTTCTTATGTAAATATCTTAACCGAGTACACAAATGAATTGTGTTGTTAAAATCCTTTAACCAGGTAGATCTAGTTGATCTTTTGTTACTCCTAACAGGGTAAGATCATCAGAAGTGATCACAAACTTGTAGCCTTAACCGACATACTTTATTATTATAGTAGTGAATATTTGTGGGTGTCATCCCCACCACAGTTTTTACCTTCTAACAAGGGTTTCTATGATACCAAAATATTTGTGTACTGAGTATGGATTTTCATGTATTATTTATTATTTTGTTTACATGCAATTTACATTTTCAAATACTTGAATGTATGTTTCAAACAATGGAATCAGTCGGTTAATTGAGATCTACAAGTGCAAAGTTTTTAGTCTTAAAAGTTTTTAAAGGTACTAATTCACCCCTCCCCTCTCAGTACTTATCTTTCCATAATCGTAACACTAATGCACTTGTGAAGTCAGAGAGGGGTTATAAAGCTTATGATATATGACATAGGGATTATGCAAAGAACACTAGAAAATCCCTAATTTTTAATAATTCACAATATTCTCACCCTAAATCATACTATATTACACTCTATGGTATGATAAAAATACAAAAACTTTAAAATTGAGGAACACCAAAGTAATTAGGGCACACATTTATTGGGGAAATCACTTATTTCTAGTGTATGAGTGAAAAACCCTATCTTTGAAATAGAAAACAATGAAATAAAAAACAAAAGGAACAAAAGAAGCACATAAAAATTCTATGCAAGCGACAAAGAAAAATTACCTCCTTGAAATCCCAATGAAGAAACATGGAAATCCACCTAAAAATAGCTTAAAATGCACTTAGATCTCACTTTCATTTTAAAACACTTGGTTAGTAAAAATGAGCTCTAAAAAAGGGTTTTTATAACTTTTTGAGCTAAGCACATTAAATGCACTTTATCTTTTATTACTCACAAGGGACTGAAACAGGCTAGAGATGGGGACTTTAAGATCATGAACACCATAAAAGATTAAAACAACTCTCCATGAACTATGAAACCTCAAAGTTAGATAATCCAACCAAGGGACCAAAGAAAAAAGGGAAGCGACTTTGGTCTATTGAACCTAGAAGTACCAAAAGGAAAATAATCCAAAAACAAATATAGGGATAAAGGAGAAAAAGAAAGGGGCGCCCAACAATTTTTGAACAAGAATTTTGGATGACTATGCAAAAATAAAAAATAAAAACCAATTGGGAAAAATGCATTATGCATTAAAAAAATCCAAAACCCTCATCAATCCTTAGAAATATATGGCTGCTATCATTGAAGATAGCCTTTATAACTATACATCATAATTTATTGAAGAAAAAAATCACTGGTACTTAGAGTACACTTAAACTAGTCTTGTTGTGTGTTATTTGATATGTAGTTAACTATGTGGTAACTATAGAGACTATAAATATATCTTTCACAACCTTGCAACTTTACACTGAACAATGTCACTATTCAATGGGGGTGTCCAGTCTTAGGTATTCTAATACACTACTCTTTTATATAGTTTTTATTGTAATAGGTTGGTGGTAATCATTTCACCAATTGGTATGAGTTTTTTTCATTTTGGAAGTACTTCTTTCATTGGACTAAACATTTTTAGCATTGCCTCAAATTGGGTATTTGGGGTGCACTCTGGGGCAATAAATTATAGGCTCATGTAGTTGGTCCAAATGTCACTAGTTTGATTACCAAGTTCATCTTATATTTTTCTTGACTTATTTTCTATAAGTGAGAAGGGTGTCTTAGATTAATCCATATCTGATGTTGTCCTTAATTCATTTTATTTACCATTCTGAATATAACCTTGGATAAATATAGGATATGATTTCATAATTGATCAACTAAATACGAGTTTCTATAATGTAAAAGAAAAGTCCCCCAACCAAGAACATCATACTACTATGCCAAGAAAATTGGCCCAATAGGAAAAAAAAGGGGGGGACAAAAGAGAAAATAAAGAACAAAAGAAATACTATGTACCATTTATAAAGATCTATATAAACCATATACAATGGTGTTTTACCATTTTCCTACTTCAAGAAAAGTAGTACCAAAAAAATTATCCATTGACTGGCAAGAGAACATGTTCTCTAATCAAGGAGATAATGTGGTAGGTATTGGAACTAAGTATCTCAAAATATTGGTAGGGTCCCAACCAAAGACAATCAAAATTATGAGATCCAAAATTCTTTAAACTAAGAACTTTTGTCAAACCAACATTTAACAACTGCCTAAAGTTTTTAAAAATACTAGTGGACATTATTTGTTTTTTATTCCAGTCTAAGAATGTTAAGTAGGGAAACCTCCATGGAATTTTCCAGATTATCAAGCTCCTACATTAATTACAAGATAGGGATTTGTAGGTTCACAAGAAAGACATGGTTCTGGTCATAGACTAGGTAGTAGGGAGAAGTCACCAAGGCTACCTTAACTTGGGAGAAGTTGACCCATATTCCATACTTTAGTTTGAGGTGTCAATCCTAAGAATGCTTCTCTAGTAGGCTTTTGATGACATCTAGGAGGTTCTTGTTGGTGGACTTTGCCACTCTATTTTCTTGAGGGTAATATTTAGATGAAAAATTTAAGTTAACCTTATATTAATAGCCCCAATGCATTAACTAGAAAAAAGAAAGATAATGACCATGATCACATACCAAAGTAAATGGAAGCTTGAATCTAGTGACAATATGATCCTCAAGGAAGTAGATAAATACTTTCATGGTGCATTTCTTTCAAGCAATAGACTCAATCCACCTTGTACAATAGTCTGTCATAATGAGGATAAAATCTTGGCCTGTAAGAAATTGGGGATTAATGACATGTAATCAAGTTCCCATTAGGAAAATAGCCTCACCTCATATACTATATGGAGGGATAATGTAGGGCTCCACTCTCTAGAAATAATAATTTTATAGGTATAGAAATATTTGGCATTCTTAAACTCTCTCATGCTAATGAATGATCATTGAGTATGATCTAAAACATTGATGCTTAAAAACTCACACACAATCTACCCATAAGCATAACATTTAAATCATGGATTATGTAAATTTATTATAATTAAGGTATATAAATTTATAATGTTCTCATGAGATTCCTTAAATATTGAAGGCCAGTAGTAAGTAACCTAGAGGATTTGGTGTGTGGTGGCATTAGTAGAACTATGTCCCATTCTGAATTGTTCATGGAAATATTCTATCATCTTTTGCGCTTGGTCTTCTTTTAGACACCTAAGGTAGATGACTTTGTAGTTCCTTTAGAATAATGTTTCATTTTTTAGCATAAAATAGACACTCTTGAGTCTAATCACACAACATTTACTGATAGAGAGTCCTTCTAAAGATCAATTATTTAGTAGGAAATATAATAGGTCTGCATACCAGGGATCTTGGGTAAAGGATTCAATAGTGTAACATTGTGAGTCAATATGGGGATCATCTTTTTCTATAGTCTTGGATAAATCCTAACCCCAAACTAGTTTCATAACTTTCATTTAAAGATTAAATTTTTGAAGTATGGCCATCCATTTCCCCCTATTCTCCCCAAGCTCACTCTATAATAACATGGATTTTATGGCTTGTTTGGGCATCATGATATACATTTTTATCTACAAGATGTAATGTTTGAATTAAATTATAGCCCGCACCAAGCAAAAGGTTTGTTTCTATAGTGTAGAGTATCAGACTTCCATGTTCTTGAATAGGGATATCATGAAAGTTATTAGTTTCTCATTTCCATCCTTCCTTTGGGTAAGGACCGCAACACTAGAATGTACGGAGGAAAATGAGTATATGTGGAAAGGTAGGGTGTAGTTTGGGATAGCAACACCAAATCCTCTATTAATGATATAAGGAATTGATAGGGGGGGGTGAAGTAATGAAAAATCTATATAAAATTTTACTTAACTTGAAGATTATCCAACATGAAAAAATAGATATCACATAGAAATGTAACACATAAAATATCCACATAATCATCAACACAATAACACCAATCTTTTGTGTGGAAACCCTTGTAAGAGGGAAAAAACACAGTGGGAATTGTTACCCACTAATCTCACTAGTGCGCTAAATAATATCTTCCCTATTATGAGCAATTACAACACCCTTCTAATGGTATACTTGGTTAAGAGTATCTATATCCCAATTAAAATCTATTACAAAGTTCTATTAGGAACAATCCTATTAGGGGATTTATAACTCCTAAGATTCACCTATTTATAGGAATTAGAATTTAGACCTATTAGGATCTTGCATACCTAGTTAAGAGTAACATGGTTAAATGATTTTAATCGCAAGCCTATCATAACTTTCCTTGAAAATGAACTCAATAAATTGATATCATTGTAGCACACTCTGCCTGACAAATCCAATTTTTCTCTGGTCAATTTTCTTCTCTTATCATACACATTTAACCTTCAATGATCATAACCATCGCAAAATCTAACTATCATCTAATCTATTCAATTTCATCTCCTATATACACTTTTAGGTCAGTAGAATAAACCTAAAATGTGTTACTAAAGTTAGCCTCCAAAATCCATACAAATTCATAAGTGATCACATAAACATAGGAAATTGTGATCCACAATCTCAGCTCATGATAATACAATTCAAAAGAAAAAGAAAATATAAACATTAATTCAACCACAACCTTGATTTCATCATCTTGACAAACAAGTTGACTATTCTAGCCCATATCAATGGGTTTCCTCCAAATCTTCATTTGTACTTTAAATCAGCTTGTGCATTCATATAAGTAGGATAATATGACTGTAGATTTTACCTTTCCAATCACACCTCCAGATTTGTTCATACCATGAATGTACACCACATTCACCATGATTGACTATATTATCAACAAACACTCTGTATACTTAGAGAAATCCTTGTGTGGTCATCTTCACCACCAGTATACTAGATTGATTCATCCTAAAATACTTTGTTTCCATCAATGAAAACACTCCAACATGCATCCCGTGAAAAAAATCTCTTTAACTCCTTCATCAAGTGCCAACAAACCTTCATTAAATACCAACAACCTTCCCTTTTGGCATTGATGAAAACACTTGAAGAAAAAATTGCTAATTGCCAAACCTTGCAAAAAAAAAATGTAATCAACATTTAAAGAATAAAAAAAAACATAACTTTGATAACTATACTTCTCCCCTTTCACAAACTTATCTAATTTTCATCCTATACTACTCAACCTTTGACAATAATGACAAGTATTTCCAACAAGTAAGCTATCCTCTTTTCTTGTTCCTCTCTATAAAACTTAATCTCATGGTTTATTGCACTAACTTGTGCTCCAAAACTAGTTACTAAACCATTGATAGGATAAAATTTTTAAGTTAATACCCTTAGATCCTATTGAGCTTCACATCTATTCCTATCATCATCTTTCAAAAAGTTTGAAAAATATGATATAAAGGTGAGAATTTTACCTCCCTCAATCAAATATTCTTTCTCCTTGTTTATTGCAATGGTCAAGTTTACCTTTTTACATGCAATAGAATAAACTATT
>BSBK01008165.1:245000-267500 GCA_027943335.1 Chamaecyparis obtusa | reverse complement strand
ATGCCATTAGTTCTAGTAAAGCCTATGGATGGGAGTGGGAGAAGTTACCTATATGTAGGTACGACTAAATGGCGCTTGTTTGTATGAAAGGCATTCGGTTCCGCATGTGCCTACTTGGGGGTCAGGGCCAAGAGTGGCTAGTACCAGGAAAACCCAAGGGGTGAGGGCTATGCAATGAAACTCACCTAGCTTGTCACTTATAGTTTCTACCTTTTCTTAGAACCTTTTGGGAAAGGATTTGTACTTTGATCTTGTTTTCAGTTTTTATTTGGGAAATGTTACCCCAACCCTAGGTTTGGCCTAGTTATCTCTTCTTTTGTGGACCTTGGTGTTTATCTCCTAGCATGGGGGAGTGGGAATTTTGGTATCCACATGACTTTTTTGTAAATCTTTTTATCGAGGTACTTTTTTGTAGTTGCAGTGCTTGAGGATTCCTCTTGCTCATTGTTCTAGTTTTGAAGAAAGAAGACTTTGTACCTATCTTTCATTATATTCAATTAAATGTAAAGTTATTGTAACCTCCTAAGAGGAGATGAATGTAATGTAATAATCATGGTCTTTCAAATTTATGTATCTTGGAATGGGTAGATTTAGGAAAAATAAAAGGGAAAATGCGAACTTTATGTAAATCATGTTTGTTGAAAAGAAAAGGATTTTAGTAAGATTTCAAGTAAAGTGGCGTGTTTCTCATTAATGATGATTAAGAAAAGCTAGTGAATCAAATGTGATGATTTACTATGTGTAATGGCTCAAATTATTAGTTGAACCAATTATATGGTAATAATGTTTAAAATTTTATATCGTTCATAAAGGATACTTAGGAATATAGATGGCTTTAAATGTCAAATTGAAAAGGAAGCATTTATATTTCTTTCTAAAGGATCTTCAAATGATATGATGTAGTTTATTTAAGGATTAATCTTATTGTTAGTTCATTTGATAAACTTAAAGGGAATGTCATATTCTAGTAGGGAACCTTGGGAGGAATCTAAGTTAACTTTGTTTATGTATTGTTCATATAAATCTTTTAAAAGTTGAAATTTTTTCATAATTTATTACTTAGGTTTTCTTTTCTAAGAGAATATTTGTTCTCTTCCCCAATTGATGCAGTCAAGGATGGTGGATCCAATGAAGGACAATCCAAACCTTGCAGAAAATAGAATTACACAGTGAAATACTCAACACAACAGATGACACAAAAATTGTTTTAATTAATTTGCATTAACATGCCCGGCTGTAAGGCCTTCCGGGTTAGGGCCAATTACAAAAAGAAACAATTCTGCAAGATCCACAAATAGATCCAATAAAATCTCAACTAGTTCAGCTCTGAAGATAATCAGAAGCTGATGGAACCTCTAAGGAAGATCTAAACTTGAGCTCACAAGCCTCCAAGCAATCTCCTTGTCTCCAAGTGTGCAACCACTAGCCCTGCTACAAACAACTATCAGATATCAATCTGATTTGTGAGATCATGCTAGATATTTTCCACAACTTCACCAACTTCAACTTTCAAAACCTCAGATCTGACTCACTAATTCTTCAAGTCATGAAATTATTATGGTCTCCTCCTAATGATCCTCTTATCTCCCCTAAACATCTACCCAAACATCCTATAAATACTAGTCATCAGCCACAAGTTGGCTAGATGAAACCATTAACTCCCCAACAAATAATTAAATGCCATACAAGTTAGCTTACAATTGTATACACACATTTAATTCAGCATGTTGGCCTATAAAAATAGCTACCAACAATAAATGCACCAAGTCAGCTCAAAAAATGATGTAGAACTCCAGTCAGTAAGCTAGAACTACTAAGCGATAATGAATTAACCGAGCACGCCAGACATCACTGAGCACTGCAAGCATGATCAAGTAACACTTTCACCAAGCACTAGAGACTACCGAGTTCCTTCGGTGACTGAGCTTCCTTCAATGATTGAGGTTTTTGGTCAAGGCTGCAACTGAGTCACACCGGCCAAAATATAACACCCCATGCAGTTTCATTGGGGACAAAGAATGCCCCTGCCTTAACCTTGGATGCCCATTTATTAGACACCCCAAGTTCCAAAAGATGTTCACATGTGAGAGGAACATCTTCTAGGATTCAACATGTAAATCCCGAACTAGTTCTTCACATAGAAGTCCTCCACCTTTTCTGCTTGCAGATTCTTCCACTTTAGTTTCCACTGTCTCTTCAAGTCTTTTCTTGATAATATACAGGTCGGTTCTCCATACTGATCATTCATTTTCTCTGGATCCATAATCTCAACTCAGCTACCAATACTTAGGCTTCTCCTACCAAGCATTGTATCCATCAAAGGCATTAGGGAAAACTTCCTATCATCCTTCTCAATAGTAAACACATTTTAGACACAGCCATAAATAGCTTTGCAATCATATTGCCAAGGTCTACCGAGAAATATATCATAACTATTCATTGTCAGAAAGTAAATTCCACCAAGATAAATAAGAGGGGGGGGGGGTGAATCAGTTATCAGATAAATATAAATTTTATCAACTTCAATAGATTTTAACCATGTAAGCAATGTAACCAGCAACCATAGAAAGATATACATGCACAATAACACAATGACACAAGATATGTTGACTAGGGAACCTCTTGATCAAAGAGTAAACCTCGGTGGGAATGATGCCCACAAAAGATGCACTAATATGAATATTCCTTGTGAAAGGATGGACTATGTTAGGACTCTTATGAAATACATTCAGTACATATGAATCCCAGTTAGGAGATTTTGAATCCCTATTAAAAGATTTTAACCCTGTTAGGAGTTATGAAAGACAGAAGGACCCACTGCCCAAATAGCTTCAGGGTAAGATCACTAAACTCACTATCCAAATGATCTTTGTATTACTCAATAGAATAATACCAAAATATTACTGACCTCGATAAATCAATACTCCTTCTTTGAATGTGCCAAACCGCACCAACTCCTTCAGATCTCAATACTAGATCTCAGTACTTCGCATGTCCTCTTTCAACAATTTAACTTTCATAATTCCTTACATTCATCACATTCCATATTATAGCAAGGAATATATTCATTCCTTTATACCACATTCAAGTAATTACAAATCAGTCAGCATACAAATTAAAAAATAGAACTTTCCACATGTTACACAAAAATTACACAAAACTGTCAGCTTCCAATCAATAGAATTCTTCACTCGTGTGACCTCAAATCTTGCATAGTCAACCATGTCACTATCAAAATGTCTCGAATTTCTCTCTAACTGTGGATAACCAGATTCCATCCCGATTAGGAGATATCATGTGATTTCCACAAACCGCTACTCAGGAACACATCCTGAATATTGCTTCCACTGATTTCGTCATGACTTCCATGAATACATGAATTAATGTTTTTTCTCTTAACCATGATCTAATAACACATCATAGAATAAGTCCTCAACTATGCATAGCTTTATCTTCAATATCCCAAGTGCACTAACTCAAACATTGTCTACTTCTCTGCTAATCTTCAGTAGATCACTATGTTGACATCAATGACAATCATAGTGATGAATGCAACAACAACTGCTAGAGAATGGTTGCTAATACTCCCTCATAGGATATATTTAGCATTCATTCCTAACAATCTCCCCCATTGGCATAGATGATAACATAGATTAAAAACATCCAAGTTCCATAAATCCAATACTGCAACACTGCTGCTCAGAAAATGCTTCCAAGTCTTCTTCATTAATCAAATCTTGCTTCATTTTCTCTCCAATAGATGGTACAAATGGTTTTGTCATGTACACTTCTCCCCCATTGACATCAATGAAAAATGTTTCATCATTATGTCAACAAAAAATTCAAATGTCAAAAGACACTGTTCAGAAAAATACATTCACTAGAGCCCTCATGACTCAGCTCAGATATACATACTCCCCCATAGAGGAAGTACCAACATCCAGTCCAAAATAAAAATAGGGCTCATATACCACTGGACAGATGCAACAATCTACATCACTTCTCAAAAGTAGGCTGGGGCATAACCCCAAGCATACCTCTTAGATACTCAAATGTATCCTTAGGCAAAGGTTTTTTAAATATGTCTACAATTTGCTCCTTTGTGCTTATGTACTCAAGTATGACTTCTTTCTCTGCTACTTTCTCTCTCACTACATGATACTTTATCTCTATATGGTTTGTCTTAGAATGTAACACAGGGTTCTTAGACATACTAACTGTGTTGGTGTTATCACAATGTATAACAACAAGTTCAACAAATTTTACTCCAATATCCTTCAGCATTTGTTTCATCCAAATTATCTAGTTACAATTGTTTGCTGCTTCTACACACTCTACTTCTGTTGTGCTCTATGAAATATAATTCTACTTCTTTCTTAGCCAAGAAAACAATCTTCCTCCAAGGAAAAATGCTCCACCACTTGTGCTCCTTTTATCATCAACATTACCTCCCCAATCAGCATTTGTATTTGCACATAGGGTAAAATCATCAGATTTTTCATACCACAATCCATACTCAAGTGTGCCTCTTAAGTACCTCAATATCCTCTTTACTGCTGCATAATGTGATTCTTTGGGTTTAGCTTGAAATCTTGCTACAATTCTAACTGAATGTGCTATATCATGTCTTGTATGAGTCAAATACTGCAATCCTCCAATCATAGATCTATACTTCTTCTATTCCACTGTAGGATTCTCATCTATGCTAGATAACTTATGTCTAGTTACCATAGGTGTTCCAACTAGCTTATAGTTCTCCATTCCAGATCTCTTCAATAAATCATTCAAGTACTTTGTCTGACTTACAAAGATACCATCACTGTTCTACATTATCTGCAATCCTAAAAGGTATTTCATTTCACCAATCATACTCATTCCAAATTCAATCTTCATTTCATCTACAAATTTATCACTGGCTTCATCTTCTCCTCCAAAGATAATATCATCAACAAAAATTACTACAACCAACAAACCATTTTCAATTTCTTTTTTATATAGGTTGCTATCAGCTGTGCCTTTTGTAAATCCTAATTTCCTCAAATACTTATCCAATCTGGCATACCAAGTTCTAGGTGCTTACTTCAGTCCATATAAAGCTTTCTTCAATTTACATACCATGTATCCTTCTTGAGCTAAAGGAAAACCTTTAGGCTTCTCAATGTAAAATTCTTCTTCCAATTCTCCATTCAGAAACGCTGACTTCACATCCATCTAATACACTTTGAATTTCTTAAAAGCTGCATAGGCCAAAAACATTCTTACTGCTTCTATTCTTGCTACTGGTGCAAAAGTTTCTTCATAGTCAATTCTTTCTTGATGTGAGTATGCTTTACATACCAATCTTGATTTGTTCCTTACCACTTCTTGTTCATTCATCTTGTTTTTGAATACCCATTTTGTTCCTATAACATTCTTATCTTTAGGTCTAGGGACCAATTCCCATGTCTTGTTCTTTTCAATCTGATCTAGTTCTTCTTTCATAGCTTTAATCCAATGTTCATCTTCACAGGCTTCACTAGTAGATTTACGTTCAATTTGAGAAATCAAACATAACTGTTCTTGTACCTTGTTTCGAGTCTGAATTCTTCGATCTATGCTTCCAATAATTTGCTCAACAGGATGATCCCTTGATAGATTCTTGTTAGGTGTCACTATCTCAAATCTTACTTCAAGTGTCGGTTCTTCAATGACCTCACTGTGGCTTTCATTTGATAAATCATTGTTAGTTTCACAAAATAATTTATTAGTCTCAGGGTTAGGTCTAGGGTGAGTTCCTTCATTTGATTCATAATCAAGCATTCTTTCCTGAATTTTGAACTTTTCATCAACTTTTACATTCGCGCTCTCAACAATAGTCTTAGTTCTCTTATTGTAACATCTATAAGCTTTTCTCTTCAATGAGTATCCAAGAAATATACCTTCATCACTTCTAGGATCAAAATTTCCAGTGTCATCATCTCTCTTAATATAATATTTTCTTCTAAAAATTCTAAAATACTTAACTAATGGTGCATGTCCAAACCATAGTTCATAGGGTGTCTTGTCTGTGTCTACTTTGATTTGTATTGTGTTCATTGCATACACCATTGTGTTCACTGCTTCTCTCCAGAATATCTTCGCTAAGTCATTCTCAAATAACATAGCTCTTGCTGCTTCAGTCATTGATATGTTTCTTCTTTCTGCAATACCATTTTGTTCAGGTGTCCTAGGGGCTGAAAACTATCTCTTAATACCATTCACTTCACAAAATATGTTAAATTATTTAGAAGTAAATTCTCCACCTCTATCTAATCTCAAACATTTAATCTTCATTCCAGATTCATTCTCAACTTTATTCTTAATGATCTTAAGCCTATCAAATGCTTCAAATTTTTCTTTAATAAATGCAATCCACATCATTCTTCTAAAGTCATCAACAAGAATTATAAAATACCTTTCTCCATAGAATCCTCTAGTCCTTATAGGACTGCTCAAGTCTATATGAACAATCTCCAACTTCTCTACTATTGTAAACTTCTTGCTAGGAAATGAGATTCTCTTCTATTTAGCCATCACACATTCCTTGCAAATCATGTTAGTAGGCTTCATAATTTTAGGCAAATCTCTTACTGCAAGTGTAGTACTCACTTTCACAATGTTATCAAAGTTTATATGACAAAATCTTCTATGTCATAACCAACTGTCATCAATCTTAGTAATCAAGCATGTCATCTTAGTAGGATTCAATTGAAATACATTACCTCTGGTTCTAGATCCAGTACCAATCAAATTTCCATCTTTGTCTTTAATCACACAAATTTTATCAGTAAACCAAACTTGATATCCCTTATCACCTAACTATCCACAAAGGAAACATCATCAGTATTAGTCTTTCCATCAAGACTAATAGATCCTATATCTTTAATCAAACAAGGTGCATTATTTCCAACTCTAACAACTCCTCCATCATAATTGTTAAACTTTATGAACTTTTTCATATCTCCAGTCATATGATGTGAACAACCACTATCTATAATCCAATCAGATTTCTTTTCTACTTGAGAAACTAAAGCCTTTTCTTCCTTAATTTAAGTTTCAAGATTTTCTTCTTTAATTCGCACAAATCCTATATCATCATTATTCTCAGTATCACTTTCACTAAAATATTTCTCCAAAATAGTTTCAAGTTCTTAAAAATTTACATAGTAACATTCTTTAGATCTTCTAGGATTAAAGTTCTTCCTATACTTCTTAACTCTCTTAGGACATTTAGATGCAAAACGACCATATTCTTGACAAGTCCAACATTTAAAAAATTTCTTACTGTCTAGTTCTCTCTTCACAATCAATGAAATACCTTCTTTAATCTTTATGTCTTCTTCATTTCTAGATCTTCTACTGCTAGCATAATCTCCACTCACACTGATGCTTCTTGACGAAGTAGGGCGAACACTAAGAGCACTGAATGCTATCTCCATTCTAGGTAGGTCTCCTGATAACCTCAGGTTCATTTCTGCTACTTCCAATCTTCCAAGAAGAGTCTCTCTTGTAAAGTTCATTGTACAAGGTATGACTTGCTCAATCATCTCTGTCATCTGCTTAAATGTAGGAGTCAATGTCCTCAAAATTTTCCATATCACTTCATTCTCTGTCTTTATTCCACCACAAGATTTTATACTTGCAATAATCTCTGACATTCTACCAATATAGCTTCTAACAGATTCATCTTCCATCATTCTTATATCTTCAAATGCACATATCCAATTATGTAATATGACTTTCTTTGCATGTTCATCACCTTCAAAAGTAGACTGTAAAGCTAACTAAATTTCATGAGATGTTTTCAAATATTTTACCTGACTGTACTCATTCTCCGAAAGGGCTGACTAGACTGCTTCTCTAGCAAGTATGTTACACATGAATAGATCTCTTTCATCATTAGTACATGTTTCAATTTTATCCTCATCAATGATAGTCTTCTCATTCTTTGTAATCAATCAATAACGTTGTCCTAAACACAGTAGATGTGTCTTCATCTTTTCTTTCCAACTGTCATAATTTACTCCATCAAACTTAGGGCTTTCTTTCCTAAAATTTTCCATGGATCTCCTTAAGCTGTTAAACTTTTCTTTAAAGGACCTGCCACTCTGATACCAATTGTTAGAAAGTAAAGTCCACCAAGATAAATAAGAGGGGGGGGTGAATCAGTTATGAGATAAATATAACTTTTATCAACTTCAATAGATTTTAACCATGTAAGAATGTAACCAAAAACCATAGAAATATATACATGCATAATAACACAATGACACAAGATATGTTGACTAGGGAACCTCTTGATCAAAGAGTAAACCCTGGTGGGAATGATGCCCACAAAAGATACACTAATATAAATATTCTTTGTGAAAGGATGGACTCTGTTAGGAGTCTTATGAAATACATTCAGTACATATGAATCCCGATTAGGAGATTTTGAATCCTTGTCAAAAGATTCTAACTTTGTTAGGAGTTATGGAAGAGAAAAGGACCCACTACCGAAATAGGTTCAAGGTAAGATCACTGAACTCACTGTCCAACTGATCTTTGTATTACTCAATAGAATAATCCCAAAATATTACTAACCTCAATAAATCAATACTCCTTCTATGACTGTGCCAAACTGCATCAACTTTTTCTTCAAATCTCAATACCGGATCTCACTACTTCACATGTCCTCTTTCAAAAATTTCTCTTTCACAATTCCTTACATTCATCACATTTCATATTACAAAAATGAATACATTCCTTCCTTTATACCACACTCAAGTAATTATGATGCAAGGTAGGGGCCAAAAAATGGCACACCCTAATGATCCAAGCCTACTCAACACACCTTACGCAAGGTAGGGGCCACAAGGGGCCAAACAATGGCACACCCTAATGATCCAAGCCTACTCAACACATGTGGAAGAAAATAAACAACAACAGTGAGAGAGAGAATGCGAGATCAACCATATATTTCATCAAATATAATGATACATGATGGGTTGTAAGACCTTCCTGATTAGGGCCAGATATTACAATGATTTACAAAAGTCCTCAAACATGCGAGGATCTTCCAACAGTCTCTAATCTTACTATCTTCTATCCAAAAACTACTCTCCTAGTCTACAACCAAACAACTACATTTATACAAGAGTCTACCCAACTGAGTCGGCCTTCAGATCCATAATCAATGGAAGGAATGGTCAAATTTAGGACCACATGCTTCTGAATGATGGATCCGAGCTGCATCCAACTCAGACTGAGAAATCCAAGAACTATCTTCCATCGGTCTATTCTTCCACTTTACCAAATATTCAATGTATTGTTTTCCTCTTGTACTCTTGCCAACTCTTTCCTTCAAAATATGTTCAACTTCTTCATTCTGCTTCTTAGGATACTCTGTCGGTACTATCACTTCTTCGTTAGGTTCATGATATTCATACAAATCAGCAATGTTGAAAATTGGTGATATGTTGATGTCATCAGGTAACTCAATCTCATATGCATTTCCACTATCAAATTTTTTCAAAATCTTGCAAGGTCCAAACTTCTTCATCTTCAGCTTCCCATATATTCCAATAGGAAATCAGCCTTTCTTCAAATGAACCATCACTTCATCACCAACATCAAAAGTTTTATGTCTTCTTGATCTATCAGCTCTATCTTTGTATTTCTGATTACTGTCTTCTAGCTTCAGCTTCACATCTTCATGCAATGTCTTCATGTACTCAACAAATTTTACTCCTTCAACACTTCTCTTATTTTCATCAGCAATGTCTCTCAAATTAGATATTCCTCTCAGTTGTGTGCCATTCACAATCTCAAATGGTGTCTTTCCAATACTCCTATTCTCTAAATTATTGTATGCAAACTCTTCTTGTGCTAACACAGAATCCAAATTACTTGGTGTGTCTCCAACTAAACATCTCAAAAGATTTCCTAAACTTCTGTTCACAACTTCAATTTGTCCATTGGGTTGTGGGTGAAATGTCGAACTATATTTCAACTCAATGCCAAATTTCTTCCAAAGGGTTTTCCAAAAGTATCCAACAAATTTACTATCTCGGTCAGATATAATACTCCTCGATAATCCATGCAATCTAACAATTTCCTTAAAGAAATGATTTTCTACATGTACTGCATTTGATGTCTTTCTCCATGGTATAAAATGTGCCATCTTAGAAAATCTATCCACAACAACAAATATAGAATCATTACCTCTTACTATTTTCGGTAAGCCAAGAACAAAATCCATACTAATGTCAATCCAAGGTTTCTCAGGTACAATAATGGGTGTATACAATCTAGTATTCTGACTTACTCCTTTTGCAACTTGACAAATTCCACAACTTTTCACAAATTTCTAAACATCTTTATACAACTACGGCCAATAGTAATTCTCCTTAAGAAAATTTCATATTTTATCAATACCAAAATGTCCAGCCAAACCACTACTATGTTTCTCCTTTATCAAATTAGTTCTCATTACTCCTCTCGGTATACACAAATGAATGCCTTTAAACAACATACCTTCCTAAATAAAATATTCATCCCATTTAGTATCTTGCTGATCCTGTATAAGTGCTCTGCACTTTCTCCATGGCTCAGAAAAATTAGGGTCAAACTCAGAAGAATCTCTCATCTCATCAAAACCAAGAACTTCAATTTTCATCTCAGTCATCAAAGATCTTCTTCTACTCAATGCATTAGCAACTCGGTTAGTGACTCCACTCTTATGCTTTATCACAAATGTGTAACTCTACAAATACTCAACCCATTTCATATGTCTCTGAGTCAACTTATTCTAACTACCCAAATATTGTAAAGCCTTATGATTAGTATACAAAACAAATTCACTCGGTATCAAATAATATCTCCATTTCTTTAGTGCTTGAACAATAGCATAGAATTCTTGATCATACGCAGAATATTTCCTTCTAGCATCATTCACCTTTTCACTCAAAAAAGCAACAAGTTTACCTTCTTGACTCAACACAGCTCCAATTGCACTTCCACTTGCATCACATTCCGCTTGAAATACCTTACTGAAATCAGGTAATGCCAAAATAAGTAATTTAGCAACCTTCTATTTCAGAGCCTCAAAACTTTTATCTGCTCCATGTGTCCACTTGAACTGTCTCTTTTCTCCTCTCATAGTCTCAGTCATAGCATTACAAATTGAACTGAAATTCCTTATGAACTTTCAATAAAAACTTGCCAAACCATGAAATGATCTTACCTCACTAGCATTCATAGGTGTAGGCCAATTCAAAATAGCTTCAACCTTTTCAGGATCCATCTTCAAACCATCAGCTAATATCAGAAATCCCAAATACACAATCTCCTCTTTCATGAATGAACACTTTTTCAGATTTATTAGCAACTTTTCTTATTTCAATCTCTACAAAACTTGTCTAATATGCAACAAATGTTCTTCTCTAGGCTTACTGAATATCAGAATATCATCAAGATATACAATCACAAACTTACCCAATAATTTCTTCAAAACTTCATTCATTAGCCTCATAAAAGTACTTGGTGCATTAGTTAAACCAAAAGGCATAGCCAACCACTCATACAAACCTTCTTTTGTCTTGAAAGTAGTCTTCCATTCATCACCTTCTCTGATTCTAATCTGATGATACCCACATTTCAAATCAGTTTTGGTGAAATACCTTGCTCCAGTCAAACTATCCATTATGTCATCCATTCTTGGTATAGGAAACCTATTCTTCACTTTTATCTTATTGATTTCTCTGGAATCCGTACACATTCTCCATTCTCCATTCTTCTTCAGTGCCAATACACTCGGTACTGCACAAGGACTCAAACTTTCTTTGATCAAACCTTTCTCTAGCAACTATTGAATCTGTCAGTTCAATTCTTGATTCTTGGTAGGTGTCAACTGATGAGGTTCCTTAGTCGGTAAACTAGCTCCAAGGATTAGATCTATACAATGATCAATGATTCTTTCTGGTGGCAAACCATCAGGCACATTATTAGAAATGATATCACTATACTCATTGAGTAACTTATCAATCTCCCCAGGGACATTATCTTATGTTTTCTTACTCATCTTGTTAGGAATCATAGCAAAACATACATCATTCTTCTTCAGAGAGTTAACAAACATTCTTCCCTCCATTAAGCAAACTTTCATAGATGTGCAAACATTACTAACAGGTTCTTCCATCAATGGTAACAAGATTTTTTTCTTCCATCAGCCACAATAGTATACTTATGCAATCTCCCATCATATATAGCATGTCTATCATATTGCCAAGGTCTACACAACAAAATATGACAACAATCCATAGGCATGATATCACATAACACCTTATCATAGTACTTTCCAATCTTCAAATTCACATAACATTGTTCGCTTACCAGGAGTGTATGCTCATCTTTGATCCATGAAATCTGATAGGGCTTCAGATGTACCAACCTTTCCAATTGTAATTTTGTGGCCATCTCCTTGGATGCCAGATTCTCCAAGCTACCACTGTCAATGATTACCTTCCAAACTTTATCAGAAACTCTACATTTGGTCTTGAACAAACTTTTCCTTCTGGATCTTCCTTTTTTCTTTCATTCCACAATGCTCTCCTTACCATCAGGTTATTTTCTTTCTCAGGTTCATTTGGTGACTCTTCTTGCACCAAAGCATTTCTATTTCTACTAGCATTCTTACTAGCATGTGTACATTCAAAAGATCTATGTCCTTCTTCGCAATTGTAACAAGTTCCTCAAAAAATTCCTCTACTATAACCACCTCAGTAGTTACTGCCTCTACCATTTTCACCATTAGATCTACCTCTTCGTCTAGGGAATCTACCACCTTGAACCCTTTGTCTTTGCTAATGTCTTTTGTTCAATTTCTCCTCGGCCTTCAATGCAAATTGATAAGCCTCTTCAATACTCTCCAACTTGACAAGACTAATTTCCTCTTGGATGGAAACTCTCAAACCATTCAGGTATCTACCAATTCTTTCCACATCATCTTCATCATGTCTAGATCTAATATCTAACCTATATAATTCCTTAGTATATTCCTTTACTAAGCTATCTTTCTATCTCAAACTTTGCATTCGCCAAACTAGGTTAATCTGATAATCACAAGGTAAGAACTTTCCTTTCAACTTATTCACCATTTTATTCCATAGCTTGATTTTTTCTTTTCCTTTCCTCTTCCTATCCAGCTATAGATGTTCCCATCATAAGGATGCATGGCTTTTCAACTTAGTGCTTTCAATCTTCACCTTCTTGTCTTGAAGATTGTTTTCATACTCAAAATACTTTTCCATCTCAGTGATCCAGTCCACCAATTCATTAGAATCTAGCTTTCCACCATACTTAGGAGGATTTAAATTTGGTGTTGACTTCAGACTTGTCAAGGCCTTCAAAAATATTTCTTCACCTTGATCCATAATAGGTGCAAGTTCTGCATTCGCCTGTTCTTCCTCAACTTCATCATCACTAGCATCTTCAAGATGTTTGCCTCTTCTTTGGGCTGTTTCAACAGCTTCTAACCTACTAGCAATCTGCCTTAGCATATCTGCCAATCCTAGATCTACATCTCACCTCCCAAAAACCATCTTGACAACCCTCTACAATTACAGGTCAAATCACAATCTGCTACCCCACAAAAATCAACTAGGGCTTCAAGAGGAACCTGCAAACCTAGATCCGTAGACCTAGATCAAGATCTAACCTCGCTCTGATACCACCTGGCATAAGGCATGGGCCAAAAGGGGCCAAATAATGGCACACCCTAATGATCTAATCCTACTCAACACACTTGATGCAAGGTAGGGGCCAAAAGGGGCCAAAAAATGGCACACCCTAATGATCCAAGCCTGCTCAACACATGCAAAAGAAAATAAACAATAACAGTGAGAGAGAGAATTTGAGATCAACGATATATTTCATCAAATAGAATGATACATGCTAGACTATAAGGCCTTCCCCATTAGGGCCAACTATTAAAATGATATATAGAAGTCCTCAAACATGTGAGGATTTTCCAGCAATCTCTAATCTTACTATCTTCTATCCAAAAACTGCTCTCCTAATCTACAACCAAACAACTAAATTTATGCAAGCGTCTATCGAACTGAGTCACCCTTCAGATCCATAATCAATGGAAGGAATGGTCACATCTAGGACCACATGCTTCCCAATGATAGATTCCAACATTAAATATGTGACCCAACATAGATGCACAAGTCAGCCACAATAGATACTAAAACTAAACCCATCAGTGAGCAAAGATAACTAAGCAATAGTCAAGCAACACTGAGCACCAATGAAACAACTGACTGCCTAGGAGATAACTGACCACACTTGGTAACCAAAGGAAACCAACCAACTACCGACCAACTCATTCAAAGAAGAACCAAGCAAAATAGACAAACTCCAAAATGTTTTTGGTGACACAGGATTGCCAAGGAACCAAGATGCTCCTGCATCAATTTACAAATGAGTCAGCATACAAATTACAAAATAAAACTTTCCACATGTTACACAAAATTTTTGGCTTCCAATCAATATAATTCTTCACTTGTGCAACCTTAGATCTTGTGCTATCAACCACGTCACTATCAACATGTCTCTAACTTCTCTCTAACTGCACATAACCAGATTCCATCCTGATTAGGAGATATCATCCGATTTCCACAAACTGCTACTCAGGAACACTACCTAAATACTTCTTCAACTGATTTCCTCATAACTTTCATGAATAAATGAATTACTATCTGCGCTCTTAATGACAATCTAATAAAACATCATAGAATAAGTCCTCAACTACACATAGCTTTATCTTCAATATCCCAAGTGTGCTAACTCAAACACTGTCTACTTCTCTGCTAATCTTCAATAGATCACTATGTTGACATCAATGATAGTCATAGTCATGAATGCAACAACAACTACTATAGAATGGCTGCTAATACTCCATCATAGGATATATTCAACATTCATCTTCACAATGTCACATAATATAAGATCCTTGTACTGGCCAATTTGAACATCAATGAAGCATTTTTCTCTTACTTCTAAAGCATGAACATCTTGTAACCAACCAATCCTATAAGGACAAGGATGCTTCATTCTATTCAACCCAAGTTTTTGAACCAGGTCCTTAGCAACAACATTATTAGTACTACCACTATCAACAATAACATCATAGAGTTTACCTCTAGACTTACATCAGGTCCTAAACAAGTTACTCCTTTGAAAAGGTTCCTCCTTTGTACCGAGCAATAATCACAGAAGTAGCAAGTTCTCTGATTCAGGTTCGTTTTGAATGTTCTCATTCATCACAATAGTTTGTCAGTCAACCTTTTTCTATGTAAACTTAAAAGAACGACGTCCTTCCTCTCCATAGTTATAGCAAGTACCCTTAAAGATAACTCTACCTATCTTCTTCTTCACTTCCACAAGTTTTTGTTCATCTTCTGCATCGGTCGGTTTATCTTTCCCTGAGTGATCAATATTTTCCTTCCCTCAGGGATTACTATGTTGTTTCCTCTTCAACTTATCATCTTCCTTTAGAGCATACTGATTAGCATCTTCAATAGAATCAATATTCAGCTTACCAAGCTCATCTTGAATGTTGAATCTTAGACCATTCACATACCAAGCTACCTTTTCCTTACCCAGCTCTCGGTGTCTAGACTGAATAGTAAGTTTGTAGAACTCCATGGTATAATCTTTAATAGACAAATCCTTTTATTTCAGATTCTACAACTTCTTAAACAATTCAAGCTCATAATGAGAAGGTATGAACTTAGCTTTCAACTTAGTCACCATCAACCTCCGCCAATTGATCTTTGTTTCACCTTCATCTTCTCTATCTCTTTGTAGTTCTTTCCACCAAAAAGCAGCATGTCCTTTCAACTTTGTCTTTGCTAATCTCACCTGAAAAGGATCTTCAATTTCTTCCAACTCAAAGAAATCTTCAAGTTCACTAATCCAATCAATCAGAGTGTCAGGCTTCAAAGTACCAAAGAAATTAGAAACTTCCATTCGATAACCATTACTAAACCGAGCTCCAAATCTATGCAATTGAGCAGTTTTGTCTTCACCAAATTTGTTCCTTCAGTCATCACCACTAGATCTAGTGGTTTCAAATTCTTCAATAGCTTCTTCATAGCCATCTTCAGTACCAACAATCTGAGGCACACCAGAAAAAGCTCTCATGATCTCAGTGACCATGTCATTCTTCATCAATTGTATCTCAGATCTGACATCCGATCTGACTTAATCAGAAATCTTTGATTCCATAGCATCACAAAGATTTGCAATAGCTCTAGGGTCCAATCTTATTAGAGGCATCCTTAAAGATATGCAAAAACCCTCTGCAACAAACCCTCACCGATGACCTTGTGGTAATCTCCAAGTTGTGTACAAGTCAGATCTCAACCTGCCACCTTAAAAAAATAACTAGGGCAAGATCCACAACTTCAGTGCTCTAAATCTATAATCTAGATTGCACATAATCTCTTCTCCAATAGGATCAACTTTGCAAGATCAGCCTTGCTAGGTCAACCTTTGCTCCACAAGATCAACTCTTAGCTCCAATAGGAACAAACTTTTCTCTGATACCACCTGATGTAGTCAAGGATGGTGGATCCATTGAAGGATAGTCCAAACCTTGCAGCCAACAAAATTACATAGTGGAATACTCAACACAATAGATGACACAACAATTGTTTGAAGTAATTTGCATTAACATGTCCGACTGTAAGGCCTTTCAAATTAGGGCCAATTACAAAAAGAAATAATTCTACAAGATCCACAAATAGATCCAATACAATCTCAGCTAGTTCAGCTCTGAAGACAATCAGAAGTTGATGGAAACTCTAAGGTAGATCTAAACTTGAGCTTGCAAGCCTTCAAGAAATCCCCTTGTCTCCAAGTGTGTAACCACTAGCTCTGCTACAAACAACTATCAGATATCAATCTGATATGTGAGATCATGCTATTTCTTTTCCACAACTTTGCCAACTTCATCTTTTAGAACCTCAGATCTGACTCACTAAGTCTTCAAGTCATGAACTTCTAATGATATCCTCCTAATGATCCACTTATCTCCCCTAAACATCTACCCAAACATCTTATAAATACTATTCATCAGCCACAAGTCGGCTAGATGAAACAATTAACTCCCCAAAAAATAATTAAATGCCATACAAGTTAGCTTACAATTGTATACAAACATTTAATTCAGCATGTCGGCCTATAACAATAGCTACCAACAATAAATGCACCAATTCAGCTCAAAAAATCACACAGAACTCTAGTCGGTAAGCCAGAACTACCAAGCAACAGTGAATTAACTGAGCACTCCAGGCATCACCGATCACCAGTGTTGACTGAGCACCATAGGCATGACCGAGTAACACTTTCACTGAGTGCCAGAGACTACCGATTTCCTTCAGTGACTGATCTTTCTTCAATGACTGAGGCCATCAGTCAAGGCTGTAACCAAGTAACACTGACCAAAATACAACACCTCGTGGAGTTTCACTGAGGACAAAGAATGCCCCTGCCTTAACCTTGGATGCACCTACATCACTGGTTCCCTTGCGAGGTGTGACATCTTTGGTATCAAACCACTAAGTTTCTACACTGAGGCCCTGGAAATTTGACCCATGCTTCTTAAACTTGTTATTCATCTAAGGAAAAACTTAAAACTAGAACCAGACTAGGACCCTTAAACTTATCCTTCTTCATACTTATAAAAGGATGCCTCATGTGACCCATAGTAGAAGGGGAGGTGCCCAGAACACCCCTCCCAGATCTCAATAGGAAATTTCTCAAGAAGAAGAACAATATGATAGTAGGTGGGATCAATATGATAACTAATTAGGAGGTTTTCAGGGGGCTCAAGTACAATAACTTTTACAATAGATACTGCAGAGGCTAGATGTAGGTCAGGATAGGGGTCATTATGGGTAGACTAATGCCTCTCACAATAAGGAAAGAGAAAGGATCCCTAGGAGGAAATATCAGGAAGTAGAAGAGGATGCTCTACGTGCCTCTCACATGTGAGATCTCCGCAGGACTAAGACTAACCCATTTAAGGGAGCTCAATGTGGATCTACTACTGAGACTTGGCTATTGGATTTGGAAAGGTTATTTTCCATGCATCATTACAGAAGCAATACCAAATCTCAGTTTGTAGTCATTTACCTTAGAGATTTTGCATCCACTTGGTGGGACACGGAGAAAGAGAACCTTCACCTTGATATAACCACTCTTTTATGGGAACTGTTCCTAGACCTATTTTGAACTAGATTCCTTTCTAACCACTAGAAGTGATAAAGAGGCAAAGAGTTTCACAACTATGTAAGCTGATGACTATGAGTGGAAGTTCTTTGAACTCAATCCATACTCAGGATATAAGGATGATGAACCCATGCTTACTCAACACTTCCTTAGAGGACTCAATGGCTAATTGGCTAGTAGCATACGACTCTTTGAACCTCAGACAGTTAATGATGCAGTCATCAAGGCTTGTATTGTGGAGCAAAATACAACCTTGGTGTTAGGAGGTCAAATAGGTAGCCATGGAGGTAATGCCTCTCAGGTCGGAACAAGATTCAAGGGGAACCAATCTCAAGGAATACCTAGTCCTAAGAACTATCCTTCTTCATCAAAAGGAAGTCAAAACCACCAGAAAAGGAAATTCTAGAACAAAAACTTCAACAAAAAAAGGGGGTTCTCAGTCAAGAAACTCTCGCAACTAGTAGCATGCAAAGTGATATCTAAACCCACAACCAGCTCAGATTATGCCTCAGAATTCTAGTCAGGGAAGTTATCATCAATCTAGTGCACCCTCTGCAGGGAGGAATCTTGCTAGGAATACAAGTTGTTACTCTTGTGGGCAACATGGTCATATTGTGGTTAACTATCCTCAGAAGTCTACCCCAGCAACTAGTTAGAGACAGGCCACTTCAGAACCCAATGTAGGTGATGTAGGCATAACTCACCAAGTGTTTTTGTAATGCCCAATGGATTAGCTTACTTAAACTCTTTAACAAAATCTAATGACCATTTTAATAAAGTAAAATAGGAAATCTTTAATTGAATAAATGAACATTTAAACTATATTAGCACTACATATTTTTACACAGAATTTAAAAAAAAAATATAATACAGTAATAATTCTCTAAATTTATCCATCATATGCATTTGCAGGGAATTAAATTTATGAAACGGAATTATAGAATAGGCTTGAATTATTAATTCAATTATCAAACTGATCTTTTACATGCCCATAACAATTTTCATGTACCTAAATGAAGGATGCTGAATTTAAAATTTATTTAAAGATTCAGTAATTTAACTATTCAAGAGGTATTAATTTTACAAGGAATAACTTTGAAATACAACTTGTAATAAAACCTTCTTTCAAGAGTATAACATATGAACCTTATATTTTGGCCTTTCACTTTTACAAATACAATATCTTGGAGAACATTAGGAGAAGAGTAAGATTGCTTAAACTCAATACACTAGTAATCATTCCTTTAAAATACTTTCTTTCAACTTAAACTTGAAACTTCAACCTGAACTTCTTCTTTCACCAAGCAACAAAACCTGCAACATAAAAACATCATACACATGACCATGGAGGCTCACCTCCTAGCCTAGGCCATTTCACGGCCACCCCCAAGCTGGGGGAAACAACAATGGGTAGGTGACAAACATGCAAACTCAAAAAAACATACAAATTATACATTGAGACATATTCATGCAGCATTTTACTCCCTTTTCCCAAGCTTACACAAAGGATCAAAATTAGATCCATGGATGGGTGATGGTGGAAACTTCACATATGGAGACACCTTACTCATACATAAATAAACAATAATTTTTGTACTTTCTTACATGCCTTCACAAGGCTTCTTCCAACCAACATCTCAACATCAAGAATATAATCACATCCATTATGGCCCCCAAAACAAATTAAAACATGAGTAGGCTCTCAAGGATGCCCATACATCCTAGCTATCAACATATTGACTTCCCAACTAGGCCCATCACCCCAAGACCATCATCAAATTCTCACAAGAATGAGGGGAATCTTGCACACCCATATACATATGGCAAGAACAAGCCAAAAACACATTGAAACAACACAATGCAAGATTCACACATAAGATGCAACAAATTTGAAAGATTCACACAAGTTTCTTCTTCTCAATACAATTACACAAACATATACATGATAGAATTCACCAACCTTTATCCTAAGCATTGGCAATTTGGTGGTTTGAAGAAGAGCTTTCCCTTGCTTCCTAGCTTGCTTCCTTTCTCAAATCTACTAGCAAATCTCTTAGGTTCTTTCCTCTCCAACTCCCAAAAACTAGCCCCATAGAAGTGAAATCTAATTCCTATATCTCCATTCCTCAAATAATTTCCATTTCTCTCTCATACCCTCATTCCTAAGCAAGTTGGCTTCTAGATTCTAGCTCCCATAACACTTGCCCTTGCCATGGACAAGGAATGCAAAATAAAACATGAAAAGGTGTGATATCCTAGAAACATTTCCCAATTTCGAGTTTACCAAAAATGGTCCTTTTAGAGAGGCAAAATAGTGGTCTAGGGAAGTGGAAATGGTAAAAATAGGCCCCCTAACCCATGTACATGACTTGGGGCACTAAAACCCAACCTTAACTACCCTATAGGACTCCACAGAACCCCTCAAAAACCCCAGTTAAGCTTTCATCCGAAAATGGCATAATGATTACTTAAATCTTGGTTCTCTAAACCACTATCTAAGCCTAGGGATCCCCAAAATAGCCCAAGGGAAGAAGGTGGGGTCCACATTCCACTAGGGCATGCCATGTCACAAAAGTGTCAAGTGACAACTCATAGAATTTACACATCACATTACATACTTGGCATGCCTAGTGGACATTTAACATTAATATTTTCACAAAATGAATTTACATCTAATATAACATTTACAAATATTTACCATCCACATACACACATGCATCATTTTTATGAATAAAAATATGTTACAATGAGGTCGTACTCTTCTTTAGAGCTGACCTTGGTTTTAAACTATTTCACATAGACCCATCCTTGTTTCCTCATTTTACAACCATGGTCACAACATGCACACTCAATTTAGATGTCAGTACCGCATAAATCCAATGCATAAATAATCATATCAAACATGAAGCAGATACAATAATAGCATCTATACTCAATACATAAAGAAACTGCATATCATGAATCATAAACATATTCCTAAGTTAACTATTGAACCATTGTACTATCAACATTTTCTATTCTATAAGATAACGTTACAAATGCAGAATCCATAATGCATATATCATAAGGTAAGCATGAAACCATTACAAGCATATAAAGAGTACGAATAACATCATCGACATAAATAATAACCATCTCATAAGGTATAGTGATAGGGAAACTAAATCCAAAATATGTCTAGTGACTCTAAACAAAGTATCAACAAGGTAAACCTAATGTCAAAATAATAACCGAGCTAGGATGGGTTGGGGTGGGTCCTCATAGTTTTCCACTCTAGATCACAGGTAGGATGAACATCAGGGATCAATCATTGAAACCCCAAGTTTTTTAAGGGGTATCTCTACCACTATACTATTTGATTCAGGAGCAACAGATTCCTTTATTTCTCCTTCTTTAGTAGAGAAGTGTGGGATGACAGTAGTAAGGTAGGTAGATAGGTATGTGGTAGGTCGAGCTAGCCTTCGAGGCAAGAATAGCCTCTGAATCTTCTATCTAGAATTGCAAGTTAGAGCTAGGACCTTTTTCCACCTCATTAGATCTCCAAGTGATTCCTTTAGGCTCATATGGAGTATTTTTGGGTATGGATTGGTTGGGTGCTCACAAAGCCATTTTTCGATTGTAGAATCAAGAGAATTCAGTGTTCAAATTATTTAGGGGAACCTAAGAAGATTGTTGGGGTGCAAAGGCCCATCTCTCTCCACATAATTTATGTGATGCAACTCAAGCGGTGCATGCAAAAAGGATGCCAATTGTTTGCAATCTCAGTAGAGGACTTGGACAAAGGAGAAAGTAGGGATGTATCACTAGATCATCCCCTATTACAGGAGTACTTGGATGTTTTTCCAAAGGAAATTGTAGGAATGCCACCCAAGAGGGACATTGACTTCCAAATTGAGTTAGTGCTAGGAGGGGAACCCATCTCCAAGGCTCTGTACCGCATGACCACATAGCAACTTGGGGAACTTAAGCTTCAATTGGAAGGGATTTTGGAAAAAGGGTTTATTAGACCCAGTCTATCACCACAGGGTGCACTGGTAATATTTGTGAAGAAGAAAGATGGCTCTCCCCGATTGTGCATCGACTATCATCAACTAAAAAAAGTCACAATCAAGAATCGGTATCCTTTACCTCGCATCAACGATCTATTTGATCAAATGAAAGGGGCAAAGATATTTTCAAATATTGATCACAAGATAGTCATTG